>CM076574.1:543459876-544059876 GCA_034641835.2 Pinus albicaulis | reverse complement strand
GTCCAAGAGTATGAGAGAAAAAGAGAGAGAATAATGAGAGCTCCAAAAATGAATTGACAAAAATCTTTTCCCACTTATCCTCAGAAGCCTTTTTACTAATGAGGCTTCTATTTTCTTCATTTTCCATAATTTTCATTCATTATCCTCCTCACATGCAACCTGTGACTTTTCACCTTCCTTTTCTCATATTTTCCATTATTTTCATAAATAAAATTCCAACTAATGCCTCACACATTTCCAAATCCTTTGCATTTACCTTTGCCATAATAAACCGAAGTGAAAATGCACTAGGATGCTTTTCCCACCATTCAGCTTGTAATATGTGTCCCATCCATTGTGGTCTTATATATTTTACATGAATTATTTTACCAAGGATGTTACAGAACCCTCCTCCTTGGGGTAACACCGTCCTCAGTGTTCAATGACACCTACAAACCATCAAACTGCTGAAAACAAAAGATATTTCCTATGGAGCTTTATAACACAATTTTTTGCAGTATTTACAATGAAAAACCTACTAAAACATGATAATCATACCCTTTACTGGAGCTTTATAACATATCTCATTATGGTATTTACAATCACAACCACATACACTTATTCACATTTGCTTCAACCAACAAATAACCATATTGTTTGTGGAGCTTTATAAACCAGCTCGATACGTTATTTCCAATAATATACATATATACACATATACACATTTTATCAAACAAAAAATAGAAGGATACGATGCCTGTATCAAAAACAAGGGAATCCATATGCTACACCTCCACCCTCAAAGTAGTACCAGGATTCACCTTCTTCCCAGGAAGTCTAGAATCCACTTTCAAAGTCAAATTTGCATCCAACATCCATCGCTACAATCATGAACCAATTTTGCACCTAGTGAATAATTACAAGCTCGTTGTTCGTGCTTTTTATTCCATCCAACATTGCTAATGACCCAAATAAAATCATCTCGACCTTCCCTTATCTACTACACAGTCCCTTGGGAAATCCGGTCACCCCTTTCGCGCAGTCACTCACCTTCCAAGTTCCACTGGCACCCCCATCCCAAGCATTCCATCCCTTGGCAAGGCTTCCTCACAACAGAAGATATAAAAACCAAGGCATATACCTGCCTCAAAACAATCATACCAGTTATATCTTGCTCATGGAAATAAATGGACACTATTGGGTAACATTTTCCCATAATATCACTACTCTTGAAATGCTTTACCAACATACCATTGCATATTCCAATTCTTTTTGTTGTTGTTGCTACTTCTTGTAATTATTTTCAGCAACCCAACCAGGAATTTCCATACTTCTTGTACCAAGAAGATAATTTCCATTAGATTCAAAATAAATTGAAATAAATTCCAATCATACCTCATTGGTAGCTCTTCAATAAGGTACACTTGCAATCATGTTTACTTCCTAGCACAACAAGTCAAACTGGTTGTTTGATCAAATCATCATGTATAAAAATATCACATAGGTTTAGCTCAAAACACAACTATCATATATTAAAATCATGATTCACATGAAATCATCATAAACCATTATCATAAATCACATGTAACCATCATAAGTAAGAATCACATATCACATGCATAATATAACTAAAGTAAAATATCGATACTTATCCTTCATTAGATGTTACTTCTGCCTTTGCTATTTCTGCGCACACACTGGATCAGTTGCCACACCTGACAAGCACCTAGTGCCTTCTCCTCAACCATGTACACATACAAACATCATACAACACATACATCCACACAATATGTACAACACCACACAATATATACACCCAAATCTGGTGTACAACAAAACACAATATATGCACCTATACCTAGTGTGTAGCACAATACATGTACATACACATACATCTGGTGTACAAAAAAACACAATACATATGCTTATACCGACATACAACACATACACCTACACCCAATGTTCAATACAACACAATACACATGCCTACACCAGCATACAACACATAAACCTACACATGTGCACCATACACATACATATACAAAGTACAACACAATGAATACACTTTGTCACGATACCATGATACACCATGCACATATATAGCACTACATTCCCATAACACAACATGTATGACATGCACACAATACCACATGTATATCGGTACCATATGCAAAACATGTATACAGTACCACCTTTACACACTGCGTGCAAAATGTGTGCACCACATCACATGTACATGACACCACCTGCACAATGTGTACACAATGCCAAATGTACACCACACCCCATGTACAATGTGTAAAAAATACCACATGTACACAAAACCACATGCATGACATCTCTACAAAACCATATGTACACAACACCACATGCACAACATGTACACGACACTGCCTACAAACAACACCACATGTACAACTTGTAAACAACACCACATGCACACAACACCATATGTACACTTGTGCACACGACACCAAATTCACATAGAACCATATGTACATCACACACACAACACCATATGTACATAGCACCATATGTACACATCACTGCATATCCAACATGCGCACAACACCATATGAACACAACACCGCATATTCAACACGTGCACAGTACAATATGTACACAACACCACATATCCAAAATGTACATAGCACCATCTATACCAAGCACTACATATGCAATATACACACAATGCCATATATATCTAACTGACATACAACATCATATGTACACAATACTACATATGTTACATGTATACATCACCATAGGTACAATCATTGAATATACAACATGCATAGCATATACTCAACAATAGTACTGCACATCCATAGACCACAAATTTACCCCACAAGCAACCTTTCCTCTAGTGTCTTTCCACTATCCATGCTTATCCTAGCATGTCGTAGATCACCCTACCTTCACTTCGTTGATTTACCCCTCAACATTACCTGTGCATAACATAAACATAGGCATAGTACAAGCATATAATATCAATTCATGTCCACGTGATATTGACCTCATAGATCTATCAGATTTACTCTTCCCACTCGATTCCTCATAAGACCAAGAACTTCTTCATTCCATTCACTTGCATGAGAAATCAATCCTCCACAAGAATGATCTTGAAAACCCTGTCATATAGTGACATAGATACATAGATACATACATGCATATAATCATTAGCATAAAATAATCATGATCCTGTCAAACAACGTCATACATACATACATATATACATATAAACCATCAACATAAAACAATCAAGATCCATGATGACACTGTCAATCAACGACATGCATACATACATACATATATAAACATCGACATAATCATGATCACAACACAATCACTAGATATCGTAAGGTGTAGGTTAAGAGGACTTCCTTTATCATGTTATCACTCTAATAATTCTCAAGTTGTGAGATTTTGATTTATAGTTTAAATAACATTAGAGGTAACCAAAAACCTACTTTTAAACTCTAGGATCTAGCCTTCCTAGGGTTCAGAGAGGGCTCTCTCTTTGAGATTTAACTTTGTTTTTTTTATATGATTTTAGGCTAGTTGTAAGGGAAATTTGGTTTTGAGGTTTGGTTTGGTTGGTGGGAAAATTCACTTAGTGAGATGGATAGTAATAGTTCTGGTTTCCATTGGGAAAAATGAGTCAATATGTCAAGCAGACATCTCAAGATCAAGGTCAAAAGACAAATATTTTCAGGGCAAGATAGACAAGTCACTAAAGATCTTTGAAGGTTGATTGGTGAAGTGGCTTAATCGGGATAAAGAGTAGCTAAGAATTATTTGATCTGGATAAGGAAGGAGAAGACAGAGGTCATTCAAAAGAGGGAGCAATTAAGGGCTCCCTACTCTTGAAATCAGAAGAAAACATATAAATGATAAATAGTTCAAGACAGAGTGCTTTTAAAAAATTCGTAATAATATTCCTGATTTATCATTCAAATTTAGAACACATTTATGAATGCATGTAAAACATAAGAATATAAACAATGACAGAAGAAAGTACTTCACTTCAATGGGTCATCACATGAATCCTGAAATATGATGCTTTATGGTTTTGATCCAGTCTGCTACTTGAACTTTCTACAAGAAACCCTTCAGGTACAACAAAAATGACTATAGAAATATTCAGCAATTTTTCCACAATAATACTTAAAAGAGTGAAGTCTTTATACAAAAAGTGTTACAAAATATCCTAGAAAAATCATAGGAATTTTCCAAGGAAAATAAAATATTTTTTACAAAATTATAGTGGCAGCTGCTTAATAACTAGCAAGTTGTCCTATTTATTCAAATAAAATAGAAATGTTGTTTGGATTTAGGTGCAGCTGGCTGTTGTGTTGTCTTCAATGCTGGCAAAAAATCTTTTAATATATTTTGAAACTCTATTTCTTCATCTGATACACTTTTACTGATACACTTTAACCATTGATACTCTTTCATTTGCTGTAGGATTATTTTACTACTGTAAATTCTATTTTTATTGTGTAAAAACATCAATCTGTTTTTCTTCCTCTTTCATTGCAAAACTGTCTTTTACAGCAAATCAGTAAGCTTCTGCCAAAATTCTTCTTCAGATAACTTGATCTTGGTATGTTTTATGTAATTCTCATCAGCCTCTGTGTATCTACCAAAGGTTGGTTTGACCACAAAGAGATGTTTGATTTCATGCTGCAAATAAAACAAATCTTCAATTCTTTTGTGCAACACTTTGCCTGTAGGTACTCCTTGCCAATCTGCCTTGTTTACTTGTTCTTTGGAAATTTTTTTGATTTTCTTGTTGTAATCCTCTTGCTTCATTAGTTTATCATTTAAAACAAGAATGTTGGGCAATCCTTTTTTCCTCAATATCTCAAACTTTACCATAAATCTAGTTATGGCCAAATCCATGTTTTGACATTTCTCTTCACGCTACTTCATCAAGTTTTTCTTTGTAATTACTTTTCTTACTTCAAGAATTGTTTCAGTTCTATCAGTTATCCCTATCTCATCCAATTATTGTTTTTTTTGGGTGTTAAGAAACTTTTTTCCTAGGCCTCTTCAGGTTTAGCACCAAGCTCTTCCTTTGTCTTCACAATTTCTTCTTTTTCTACTTTAACCAAGTCCTTTCGTTCATAAATTACTTGAAGGGAAGGTAAAGTATCATTGATTGACTCAATGATATTGGAACACAACTAATTTTTTATGTAAGCCATTGGTTCCTTTAAAGTTAACTCTACTTCAACTTTCTTCAACTGTTCACTTGCCCTTTTGGCTTTCTGTTCCTCTGTTTTGACATTGATTTGTTCTAATTTCTTTGCATCCTCCAATTTTTTGACTTGTTCTTTCAACCTATTGATCTCATTATTCTGTATAGACATCTCATCCATGGTTTAATGAGCATATTGGCTTCATCTGTTTGTTTCACTGCTGATGTAGATGATTTAGTAGTAGAAGTAGTGGAAGAAGTCACTGGCACAACTGTAGACAATGGGACTTTTGGTGCCAATTCTTCTTCTCAAGTTGAAGGAACTACTGTAGTTACCATGGGAATGACCATAGGAGGAACACTTTGAGTTTTCTTAGCTTCTTTCTCTTGGAAAAGCTTGTCCATTTCTATCTCCACGTCCTTAATTTGTGCTGTCATTTGTAGTATGAGACTCATCATCTCATCTTTCTGTTTTGCCTCTTGCACAATTTCTTTAGCTTGTGGATGTTCTGTTGGTGGAAGTTTTAGCTGCTTTCTAAGTGCTTCTATGTCAGAATTTTTCTTCTTTATCATTTCTTATGCAACTTTTACATTCTTAGGGTCATACCCTACTTCAATTACCAGTTATTCTAAAGACTTGATTCTAGTGTCTTTAGCATATGACGATGCTTTTTCAATACTAATCTGATCTCTCATGTTTATAACAGTGTTCTGAATTTTTTGGGCACTCATTGCCTTTGTTGCCATAGTTGAATATAGCATCTCTGGAGTTTGTCTGTGAAATTAAAACTGATCTAAAGGATGGATGTTGACTATAGGCACTTTAAAGTCAACCTTCTTGTAATTTGTAGCTATTTTTTGTGTTTTGAATGTTGGTTGAAGTACTAACATTATCAATTTCTTGTTTGAATAATCAAAGGCTGACAGAAGCCTATTTTGGATTCTTGGAGTTTGTTTTAAATAATGTGAATAAATCTCATTCTTGATTTCTTCATTCTTGGCTTTTATCTACTTATACTTCTCTCTAATGTCTAAATCTATATCCTTTGCTCGCTGTGAGGAGGATGATTCCATGCTTTGATTTTTTTCAATCACCTGAGTGTTAGAAGTAGCAGGTTGTTGCTCTTCTTCAATTAATGTAGTAGTCTCCATGTTCTTTCCTATATTTTCATCATCTGGAACCTCAATTGTCTCTTTTTCCTTGTCCACTGGATTTATCTTTAGTTTCTTATTATATTTGAGATTGAATCTAGTTTCAGTAGTTGTTTTAGCTGTATAGATGCTTTCTTCTCTAATTCTTTTTGTAGTTTTTTCTTCTTGATTTACAGTTTTCAAGGTGTGACTAGTATCACCCTGTTTAACTATTTTCATCAAGGTATTTTCCAGCCATTTTGTTTGATTAGCAAACTGTTCAATCTCAGACCTTTTATCATGGATATAAGGGGCTAATTTTCATTTTACCCTCATTTTACTAAGTATTCCATGAGGATCATAATTCCATAAGAAAATTTCTTCAAATTTGTATTCCAGCAATTGTTTTGTTGCTTTTGTACCTGCATCCCCGTGATTACATATGAAAGGTCCTTTCTAGTTATTCAACTTGAATTGAGTCTTCATTTTGAGAGCCAAGAAGTGTATAGAGTCTCGAGTTCAGGATTTGTCTTATGTACTCTAAGGCAAACACTCTCATTGGAAAGTATTTTGGAAATTTATATAAGGGCAAAAGGTTTGACCCAGAGACTCTAATCTCTGTATGATTTTGGTAAAGGTACCAATCTCCAGTTCTTATTTGTTCTGATAGCTGTAACACTTTCTTTATCTCATTAGTTATCCTTGGTTGTACACTGTTTGTAAGCATGTTTATCAATGGATGAACAAAACTATCTATGAAATCAACATAAGTGAATTCTGTTGATTCTTTTCTAATTAGAGAGGTCCATAAAATGACTGATAATGGATTACCTTCTACATCCAATTTCTGAAGGTTTATTGGGAATTTTTCTTCGTGGAAGAAAATGAACATGTGAAAGAAGAAGGATGTATATATGAAAACTCCTTTAGTGGGAAATTTCACAAGATGATCATGGATACTATCAGCTATGTATTCAACATAATTGTAAATGACAGAAGGAGGTTGACTAGGAACCAAAGTAGAAAGAAAACCAAGAATTGACTCATTAGTGTGCTCATCATTAAAATAACCTAGGAGAAAGGATAACATTGAAATGACATGCCTTGATCCTTTAGGAAACTTGGAAGATGAATAGGAAGGATTAATATTTGGGAATTCAACATATGCAGAAATGAATGTTTGCAAGATTTGAAATCTCTTAGGAAATTCTAACTCAATATAAATATTTGTAACATCTTCTATGGATAATGGGACTACATTGGGATCTGGTTTAAGTTGAAGCATTAGATTTATAGACTCTTCAATAATGGTGAACAATACTTCTTTGATAGCGTCAACTATAGCTCTTTGGTCAGGGGAATAATAGGTTTGACACAACCTAATGACTTCCGGAAACTGATGAGTATGTGGAACTACATACTTAGGTAAATTGGACTCCCAAATCTGAACTTCATCTCCCTTATCTAAGGATTTTTCTAGACTCCAACAGTGGAGGTCTAGAAGATTAAATTCAATGACTGGATCAGTTATTTTGTAATCAACATTAACTAAGGGTGTATGCTCAACATCTACAACAGGAGGTTGTAGTGGGTTTACAACAATGGTGCATTTAGAGGCCATTTCTCAGTTTGTTCTTGACAATTTGGCCTTCTGAATGTTAAAAACTCTGTTTTTAGGATTTTTTTATACTCTTCTATAATCTTAAACTATTTATAGAAGGTATTTTTGGTTTGACAGAGGTCTTTTGAACAACAATAGGTACAGTAGGGCTTTCTTTTGGTTTAAACCTTCAATTTACTTCCAAAATTGATCTTCAAACTCTTTTACAGACTCAGGAAAAAGTATAACAAGGGTTTTACTGCTCTTCTTGGATAAACTGGACTAAAAATAGTTAAATTCATGCATAAAAAGGTTTTTGAGTATTTTCAAAAGGGTTTTTGGATCAATAAGAAGTTCTTTTAAGGTCTGCAAAGGATGAACTTGTTCAATTTTGATTTAAAAATAGGTTATAGTATAAAAATCGTAATTTTATCAGGGTTTCACAGCAAATGCATTTCTTGAGGGAAAATACAGGTCTTTCTATGGACAAATAGGCTTCACAAGGTTCAATATTGATAGAAATGGCTCTTTTTGATGACGAGAAGGTTACTTTCTTGAAGAATACTTGTTTTTGCAGGTATTAGGTCTTGAAACAGGGTTTCTGAGCGTCAGAGAAATTTTGGAAATCGTTGAAATATTTTGGATGAAGATTGGAGGCTTCAGGCGGTCTTAGCAACAATTTAGGATAATTTTTGGTTCTTTGGGCATGAAAGAAGGGGCAGATTTCATTTTCTTCAGTCAGAGGTGGTTAAAAATGCAGAAAAAGGGGTTTAAATTCATGCATATGAAGTTTTATAGATAATTTTAGGTTTAAACACTGTAGGCATTCAATGTCGGTCAAGTCATAATGGAGGCGGTTTGGCACTAGGGAATAGAATACCATCAGTGGTTATCACATGAGCTAGAAATGGTAAGTGGTTTATCTAGATCGGATGTGATCTAGTAGTTTTGTGCCGCTTGGAGGAGAGAGAGGAAGACGAAACCACCCATTTCGCAAAACTCAAATTGATTAATCGTCTCGCTTGTGAATTTGGGATATGAATTTTAGTTCGTTGGATTGATCAAAGATGATGCAAATGGTCCAGATCTATCGATGGATCTACTTGGTGGATGGCTGTGGGGCCTAGGAATTTCATATGTGTCGGGGTTAATTTATACGTTTAAAACATAGTTTTAAACGTATAAACTAATGTAATAAGAAGATAGGTGGAATATGGTTTTGCACGGAAAATGAGGGATATGTAGGTGTTTCACAACCATAGGGTGGGCTTAATATTATATGTTTTAACCTATGGGGAAGGGCAGAAATATTAGTCATGTGGAATTTTAAATCATAGGTTAAACTTTATTAAAGTGGGTTTTGGGGTATTTAATAAAGGAGTTAATATATCTACAGGAAGGGGTATTTATAAGGGAATTAATACATTAAATCAAAGTTAATATGAAATGAAAATGATGAGCGGAAAATATACAAATATACCAAGTATAGTGTAAAATAAGCATATGAGTACAATGGTGGTCCCATTTTTAAACATTTACACTTAATACTTAGGATAAATTGTATTTTGTGGTTTTTTGAATGTTTTTTGCATGAAATGAAATTAATTAAAGGGGAATTTTACTTTCCCTAAGCCAAAAAATGTTTTACATTAGGAAAAGTGTTGGCTCGAGGGGTCCTGAACCAGGTTCGTAGGTTAAGGTTTGCCAACAAAAACCTATACTACTGGCCATTTCGGCAGTGACCTTCTTGCGCAGGCCAAAGTCTCACCCGAAGCGGTATGGGAGGGTGTTGGAACCAGGTTTTCATGTTGAGATTCAACAAGATGACAAGCTTAGTGAAAAGAGTTGCCTTCACTAAGTAGGCCCATAGGCTATTTTTGGCGCAAGTCTATTTTTAGACTATGTATACTTTTAGACATGATGATCATATTTCAGAAGTGACAGGATGCTATTTGTGGATGGTTGATCAAGTTGGAAAAATATATGAAATTATATTTTTAGAATATTGGGCGAAGTCTATTTATAGATCATTGATCTAAAAATAGATGCATGTTGATTACTATTAGCTCTTAATAATAATCTGACTCTAAACAACAACTTATTCTCTTGGAGCACTTCAGTTCAGTGTACAGATGTGGAACATTAGTGGATTGAGGGAATTACACAATTCCCAAGGGTTTACAAGAGCTAATGCATGGAGGACTCAGTTAGAACTCAAGTGGTAGAGTTATGAAACAGTTGGAAGGAGTAGTTATGGAGTTGTATTTAGTTTAACTCAGTTAGACTCAGTTGAGCTAGTTGTATCTAGTCTAACTGATTGATGCACTAGTGAGAGTGGAGTGAATTAATTATTTAATTAATTCACAAATAATAACTCATTAATCAAGTGAAAAATACATCAGTTAACTACAGTGCATGTTAGTTTTAGTGGAGAGGTAGGTGAAAGGGCAAGATGGACTATCTGTTGTGACTATAGTGATGCATTGATTGCATCACACACACATTGGAGTTGCCAATGAGGATTGCACAGTCAATCCAAGATTAATTCAAATTCATTCAGAGCTATTCTTTAGTAGGGATTGTGCAGTGGAGGCAGGCTAGCAGGAGGCAAAGATCGGTGCATGGATTTGCAAGATTGGTCCTGATTAGTGTATGATGATTGTACTATACTGAGAGCTTGTGATAAGCTTTGTATGCTTTTTATGATATTTTCATATGATCTCCATGTTACATAATATATATTTGGGGTTTTCAGCTTCAGGATTTTCCGGTTAAAAACTGTGTTATGTGCAATTGATTATTTTTGTTTATGCTTCACATGTGTGTGCAATTAATTGTTTCTGCAAAAGATTAACAAGTGGAATTGATTCAGTATTTTGCATAAAGTTAAATAGTGTGAGATCAGGTGAATAAAGGACATATTCATTCTTGGTGCATATAATTTCTACATGGTATCGGAGCATTGTTGATTGAAGATTGCAATTGTGAAGTGAGTTTGTGCTGGTTGACAATTCAAATTTGCTATAGAAGATTCTTGGTACAGAAACCGAGTATACATTGAAATGTCTTTCAACGGGTTGAGATTGGAGTATGCCCTTGATGGGAGCTTGAATTACATAGCCTGGAAGGATAAGATGGAGGCGATGCTAGAGGATAATGGGTTGAAGGAGTTCATCGATGGCGATGTTCCTAAGCTGGGATCTAGCGATGTTGCATTACTTGATGCATGGAAAAAGAAGACAGCAAATACAAGAAGGATTCTGTTGGAAGGTGTGAAGGACCATATTGTGTCCAGCCTTGATAGGAAAGCCACTCCATTCTTAATTTGGAAGGATTTGATAGACTTGTTCCAAAGCAGAAGTGACTCGAGGAATTTGGCGCTTAAAGACAAGCTTAGAAAAATAAAAATGGAGAAGGGTGACAGTATTCAAAAATACCTCACGAAGTTTTTCCACTACAAGGATGAATTGGGAAGTGTGGGGGTTACCATTGATGAAGAATACTTGGTGAGCTTGGCTCTCCTTGGGCTTTCGAAGAGTTGGCATAGCTATGAAGACTCTGTCAATGGACGGGAGAAACTATCGGGATGGGAGCGACTTTGGTCGGATCTTGTGCAGGAGGAGATAAGGTGGGGTACCAGAGATGGATCTTCATCGAAGAATGAAGATGAAGAAAATTGTTCTTTGGCTGCCAAAGCAAGGAAAGGGAAGGGGAAGAAATATTCTTCAAAATCCAGTGCTAAAGGAAAGAAGCAAGATTTGTCCAAAGTGAAGTGTTTTCACTGTCACGAGCATGGACATTTCGCCACTAACTATCCACAGAAGAAGAAGAACAATCAAGCTACTAGATCTACAGCTGGAGAGGCCTTAACCTCACAATTTGAGCTTGATTTCTCCTTTATCGCTTGCTTGGTTTCAAGTTGCATGGGATCGGTGTGGTATCTTGATAGTGGTGCGTCTTTCCATATGATGGGAGACAAAGAGTTGTTTAGTGACTTGGAGGAGAAGGACCTCTAGATGCATATCGAGATGGTCTATGATGGTTGGTACAGTGCACATTCAGACCATTGCCTTTGAGAGGGAGTCTAGTACTCCATTCTTGTTGAAGAATTTCATGCATGTTCCAGGTCCGAAGAAGAACTTGGTCTCGGTCGCAATGCTGGAAGACAAGGGTTATGATGTTGTTTTCAGTGAGGGAAAAGATTTCCTTCGACATAAAACAATGTGTCAAACCAAGAAGATAAGGGTTATAATTAAGAATCTCTACAAGCTAGAGGTAGATGGCTGCGCTGCAATGGTGGGAAAAGTAGAAGAAGTGGTGAGCCGGGATGAGGGTGAATTATGGCACAGGAGATTGGGCCATATTCACCATGGCACTTTGAAGATTTTGCAGACGATTTATATTGGAATTCCTAAGGGTACTCTTGCATAGTCAGATTAGTGCAAGGGATGTACTATGGGTAAGTTTGTGAAGACCACCTTTCATGAGAAGGAGAACCATGCTTCGGTGATCCTGTAGAGAATTCACACAGACATGTGTGGACCTTTCTCGGTTGCTTCAACAAAAAAACACAGGTATTATGTTATATTTTTTGATGAATATTCTCGTATATGTTGGATCTTCTTCATGTAGAAGAAAAGTGAAAATTTCTCAAAGTTCTGTGAGTTCAAGGAATTGCTGAAGAAGGATTCGGGGAAGCAAGTGAAAGCTCTATGGAGTGATAATGGTGGTGAATACATCTCGGGAAAATTCAAAGGCTTCTGTAGCAAAGAAGGAATTCGAAGAGAACTCATAGTGCCTCATAACCCACAGTAGAATGGGGTCGTGGAGAGAAAGAACAAAACGATCATGGGTGTTGCACAATATATGCTTGAGAGGGAGCTAGACTTGCATGCAGTGAAGGAACTACTTGTTCCGAAATCTGAGCCTCCGGATGTGGATCAGCCACAAGAGGAGATTCATGGAGTGGAGGAGTCCACTCATGTAGAACCAAACATCAGACAAGGTAGAAAGCGTACCACAGAATCTGAGAGACTGAAGCTTGATGCAACACAGAATGTAGGAGTCCCTACATCATAGCGCAGACAGAGATAGTCACCTGACCGATTTACTAGATACATGGCTCTTATGAGCAAGTGTATTGTGACAGAGCCATCTTCTTTTGAAGAAGAAGTGCAGGAGCCCACATGGGTAGATGCCATGGTGGAGGAGTATGACTCCATTATCAGAAACAGTGCTTGGGAGATTTTTCCAAGGCCGGTGGGAAAATCAGTTGTAGGATCAAGATGGATCTACAAGGTAAAGCAAGCTGCTAATGGGAGTGTCGAGAAGTATAGGGAAAGATTTTTTGCCTAGGGCTTCTCACAGATTGAGGGGATTGACTATGAAGAAACATTTGCACCTGTCATAGGGTACTCTTCCATATGGACCATCCTTGCTCTCTCAACGCAGATGGGTTGGCACTTTCATCAGATGGATGTGAAGACTGCATTCCTCAATGGGATCATTGAGGAAGAGGTGTACATTGAACAGCTCGAAGGATTTGATATCTTCAGCAGCGAGTCGCATGTGTGAAAACTCAAAAGAGCATTGTATGGGCTAAACAAGCACCATGTGCTTGGTACACTCAGATCGATAGCTATTTCACTAGAATTGGCTTCACCAAGAGTGAGGTGGATGCAAACCTGTACCAGATTGTGGTTGAGGGTAAGCTTTTAATAAATGTACTTTATGTTGATGATTTAATACTAACAGGTGATGAGTAGTTGATACACTCATGCAAGGCAGATCTTGCAAAGGAGTTTGAGATGAAGGACTTGGGCCTCCTTCATTATTTCCTTGGATTGGAAATATGGCAACGGGAAGGTGAAATTTTTGTGTCTCAAGGAAAGTATGCCCAGGAGATACTGGAGAAGTTTCACTTGCAAGGCTGCAAGCCTATTGACACTGCTCTTCCAGGAAATTGGAAGAAAGAGGATGCTACATTGGCAGAGGTAGTGGATGCCACTGTTTATCGACAGTTGGTGGGTTCGCTCATGTATTTAGTTAATACAAGACCAGAAATATGCTATGTGGTGAACCAACTTTCACAAACGATGGTTAAGCCTACCAAGCTCTTTTGGAAGGCAGGCAAGCATGTTTTGAGATATCTCAGGGGCATATCTAAGTATGGTTTATGGTACAAAAAGACGGATGAGGTGAAGTTGCATGGCTTCATGAATGCAGATTAGGTAGGAATCCCAACAGATAGAAAGAGCACATTAGGAGGGATTTTTCGGTATCGGATCTACGACAGTTTCTTGGTACAGCAGGAAACAAATATCCATGGCACTCAGTTTAGCGGAAGTGGAATACACGGCAGCAAGTCAAGCTACATGTGAGGCTATCTGGATGAGGAAGATCCTGGTTGGTTTGTTCACTTCACATTTAGATCCCACAGTGATACATTGTGATAATCAAAGTTGCATTAAACTCTTGGTTAATCCTATGTTTCATGATAGATCTAAACATATTGATATCTGGTATCATCATATTAGAGATTGTGTGCAGCGGAAGATCATGTTGCTTCAGTACATTCCTACAGAGGATCAGGATGCAGATATTTTGATGAAGGCGCTCACCAGGAGAAAATTAGAATACCATAGAGGCAGGATCGGGGTGAAGGATAATCCCTATCTTATTGAGAGAAAGTGTTGAGATTCAACAAGATGATGAGCTTAGTGAAAAGAGTCGCCTTCACTAAGTGGGCCCGCAAGCTATTTTTGGTGCAAGTCTATTTTTAGACTATGTCTATTTTTAGACATGATGATCATATTTCAAAAGTTGTAAGATGCTATTTGTGGATGGTTGGTCAAGTTGGAAAAATAGATGAAATTCTATTTTTAGAATATTGGGTGAATTCTATTTATAGATCGCTGATCTAAAAATAGATGCATGTCGATTATTATTAGCTCTTAATAATAATTAGACTCTAAAAAACAACTTATTCTCTTGGAGCACTTCAGTTCAGTGCACAGATGTGGCACATTAGTGGACTGAGGGAATTACACAATTCCCAAGGGTTTACTAGAGCTAATGCATGGAGGACTCAGTTATAACTCAAGTGGAAGAGTTATGACACAGTTGGAAGAAGCCGTTATGGAGTTGTATTTAGTTTAACTCAGTTAGACTCAGTTGAGCTAGTTGTATCTAGTCTGACTGAATGATACACTAGTGAGAGTGGAGTGAATTAATTAGTTAATTAATTCAAAAATAATAACTCATTAATCAACTAAACAATGCATCAGTTAACTACAGTGCATGGCAGTTTCAGTGGAGACCCAATGGAGAGGTAGGTGAAAGGGTAAGATAGACTATCTATTGTGACTATAGTGATGCATTGATTGCATCACACACACATTGGAGTTTCCAATGAGGATTGTGCAGTCAAGGCAAGAGTAATTCGAATTCATTCAAAGCTATTCTTCAGTAGGGATTGCGCAGTGAAGGCAGGCTAGCAGGAGGCAAAGATCGGTGCATGGATTTGCAAGATTGGTCCTTATTAGTGTATGACAATTGTACTGTACTGAGAGCTTATGATAAGCTTTGTATGCTTTGTATGAGATTTTCATATGATCTCCATGTTACATAATATATAGTTGGGTTTTTAGCTTCAGGCTTTCCTGGTTAAAAACTGTGTTATGTGCAATTGATTATTTTTGTTTATGCTTCACATGTGTGTGAAATTAATTGTTTCCACAAAAGATTAACAAGTGGAATTGATTTAGTATTTTGCATAAAGTTAAATAGTGTGAGATAAGGTGAATCAAGGACATATGCATGCTTAGTGCATATAATTTCTACATTTCACACCCTAGGAGAGAGCAAGTAAGTCAAGCCGGTATGCAATTATCGGATCTACACAGCAAGAGGCTATTCACAGGGTTTTCAGTATACAACCAGAGTGCAGCTTATCAGATCTACTTAATAGGTTCGCATCCACGTGCCTACTACCAGCTATGATCACATAATAGTATAATCGCATCAATTTAGTAGATCATAGATACATATACCAAAAACATAGACATTTCGCAGATATTAAACATATACTTTCATACTTAACCATATAACCCAAGTTCGCATCAATCATAACAAAACATATCCAGATAACATCCGATGTCAAAAAATAATTTCGCATATATATTACTATCAAAATCCTCTTACATTCCCAGAATACCACCTGCGCACACATCCAGCAAGGTCCTCACATAGCAGGACAGAGGATCTCCGTGCACACAACCAGCAGGAGTCCTAATCCAAAGAACACTATCACAGATATAACAATTCATGCTTCACATCAATCTCTATCTTTTTCTCTACCTAAGACTCAAAAAGGTTCATCTATTTATATCGATTTATCCTATGCATCCAATGGTTTGCGGACTCTTGGTCTACCCTTGACCCGTTAGAATGAATTATGGGATTTAACCCACCACAAAGCCCTCGCCTTAGGCTAAATAATATAAAAATATAAAAAAATGGACAAAATTCACAACTTAAGGAGACCCTATTCCAATAGTCCCCCAACACAATCTTGTGACTCATCTCGACTCACTGTGATGGTGGGGTCCCCACCTGCACCTGCAGCATTCTGATTGCTTCAGCTAATGGGGGTAACACACCTTCACTTTGCACAGTAATGTTCTGTGCAATGTCGACCAAATTTTCCGAAATTGGGCCTTCCGTCGCAGCGGTGACGCTCTCCAGAGTCTGATTTAGCTGCTTAACCACGACATCGATATCTTGTGAAAGCTTAAGGGCCTTAGCAGCCCACAGCTTTAGGCGGTCACCAAGGACCTTCTTTTTCTGCAAAGGTACTTGAACCAAGGGAAGAAACTGATGCATCAGATGGTCCGTGATATTGTAGTGGCTGAAATGCAGCATCCTGAGTAGGTTAAGTAGCCCGAACCCTGCCACTTCACGTACCCAGCTCAGGGGAAAAATTCTAATCCCCTCATCTTCCTAAATTCTTTCAAGGTATAATTCTGGGGCCAACTTAGGGAAGGCCTCCAATTTATCCAAGGCGTGATTGTCAAATTTGATCTCATGGAGCCTTCCGAAAGGCTCACCAATGATGGGGACTTCTCCCGGGGTCAGTGGCATCTGCAGATAGGTGATCATCCCATCGAGGTTCTTTGGTGTGTGCATCGAGGGTCTGCGTGGCCGAACAAAGGGAGGTAACCAATTGATTGGGTTGGCGGGCTGGGCCTCCTTCTGAGAAACCCACGCCCAGGGTGTTGCTCGCGGGGATTTTACGTTTCGCAGGGATGTACGGGGCTTCCCCCCACCCATTTCGTGGGTTTCAGGGGTTTCCCTGATCCTTCTAATTTTTCCTTTCCCTTCTTTGTGACAGGTGTAGAGAGAACTTCTTCAGCCTCAAACTCAATCTCCACCACTTCCTCGGTTTCTTGCTCGATCGAGGTCATAGGTGCCGAGGATTCATCAGAATTTGTAGTTGTCATTCTGGCACAAAAATGAATCCCAACCTTGGGTGGCTACTGTCAGAAGGCGTAGGTTGCTCAGACATGAAAGGGACACTATAGGCGCGGAAATTCTTACAACACAGATTTTTCAAGTACCAATATGCCAAGTACAAGCTATGAAAGCTATATGGAACCCTTGTTTGATCTATTCGGCCCCTTTTATAGCTTCCACGATTGTCCAATGGTAGGGTAAACTTTACTTGGAACTTGCCATCAAGAAAATGGTAAAAAATCTCCAGAAATTTCCGCATTAAAGTTCGGTCAGCCATGCCTTCCAACGGTAATTTTTTTGTTTTACCCATTTTGACTGTTCCAACGGCTAGTTTTCGCACCCCTGGGCTCCTAGTGCATGCCTGCACTTTTGACATAACTCTTGCACTCTTGCTACGTTCTGAGTCTATTTCTGTGCCTCCGGCACACAGGTCCCACCAAATTAATGGCCCATTTGTGACAAGTGTGCAGTTCCATTGGCGGTTGAGGCAGAAGTTCTTCCTTACGTGATAGCCTTACTGTCCATTGACTTAAGCACAGCAAGCTTTTAATAAAGCTTTTCAACTTTCCCGGCTCTTCGGGACAATGATCTCAATTCATATTCCCGGGAACATCGTATAAGCCATCGACAACCCCCCCCCCCCCCAACACAGGCTTATGTGCTAAGTATTCTAAATCTGAATGATCCGTGAACATTTTGAAGTGACCCTTGAACAAAGAATGACGACACTTATGTAATGCATAAGTCATGGCCCATCCTTCCCAATTCATGGTTGCATATTTGCGCTCTGCACCAAAGATTTTTCTACTAGCCAATGCAAGTGGATGATCAACGTCACCATCTTGAGGCTGCGTAAGGACCATGCTCAGGGCAATTCTGGACGCATCAACGTGAACGTGGAAGACCTTTGTCCAATTGGGAAAATTGAGGCTAGGCTCAAATACAATCTTCTCCTTGAGTAGCTCAAAGCTCTGCTGACACTCATCATCCCAAAAGAATGAAACATCCTTCTTGAGCGGCTTTTCCAGAGGTGTTGTGATCAGTGCCTATCCCTGAATGAATTTTCTATAGTAGCCCGTATTTCCAAGGATCAAACACAATGGTTTCTCATTCGTCGCTACTCCAAATGCTACAAAGGAGCTAGATTCACAAAACACGAATGTATCTATATCCTACATCTGTGTTTCCCACGTTGGCACCCCAAATGCTACAGAGGAGCTGGGTTCACCAAGCACAAATGTATCTATATCCTGCAAAGATTTGTCAAACGCTTCTGAGCCCCTTGTGAGTCCAAAGGTACCAATGAATTCATCCTTCAAAGTCTACCAGTGGCAGGTGCGTTGATGTAGCTCTGCATCCAAGTACCATGCAGTAGGGATCGGTCCCAGCGCATGAATAAACAAGTGAACCCATTCCTTCATAGTTCGGTCGCACCACTTCTCCATCCAAGCGAACAAGTGTTCACGCAGGTCCCCCGGGCCAAGGAACGTCTTGACACATACCTCAGTCAGAGGCTTGAATCGTAGGATCATTATATCGCAAAATTCCTCCTAGTCCTGGAACACCTCCTTATGTGTGTCCCACCACCATGCAGGCGTTGCGCGCATGGCTAGATTAAGGTCCCATAGCCTCCGTTCTATGGGAACCTCAGCTTCGAAGGTTCACAAAAATTCCTTTATACTATTGCAACCATCAAAGTAGGGTAGTTCTCTTACCTCAGAGTATATGTAATGGAATTCCCTGGTAATTCACAGGCAGCGCAATGCAAAAAAATCATGAATTCGGTTTTTCCAATCTTCTATTTCTTCATCGGAGTTGGAAAATCATTCGCTATCCTTTTCCCAACACAGCACACCATCAGTCGTAGGATTGATCCAGTCTTCGTCCCTTGTAGTTAACTTATAGATGTGATCCACCTCTTATTCCTCGCACACTGGCTCGATATACCTTTCTCCTTCTGCGGGGTCTAGTGGTACGATTACCCATGTTCCTTCACTTTCAAACATCATGCTTCATTTCTTCAAATTGATAATATTGCCCATATCAATGGCCCAATCCAATCCTAGGAGTGTCGGATAGGGGTCCGCATATTTTACAATCTGAATGACTTCAAAGTTAGCCCGTACCTTAACTCCGATGATATCTACTACAACCTTTGATAATATTCCCAATGGTATGATTTTATGTTGATTAGCCATGCGCAGCTGGAGAGTTGACCATTCCAATTTAGGTTCTCCCATTCGCTGCCAAGTCTGTTTAGGTAGTACATTTGCATCTGATCCTAGGTCTAGAATAACCTGGTCCATTTCGTAATCACCAATCTGCATGGTTAATCGCATCTCTCGACCAGTGCGTCTCTTCTGCTTATATAGTTTGTGCACATCCTTAACTTTCATGACTAGGCCTGCTTTTCCTGCACAACTATCGATTAGGGCTTGGAGGTTTTCTACAGCCCGCCGATTACGCAGCAGCTTCATGCATGCTTGCAAGAATGGTTTGACCTCATTTTCAACTCTACTTTCAGTGGGGTTCTGAGGAGAAGATGTTTCATCCTGAGAAAATTATTTTTGAGCTATGAGAAAGGTCTCCTTCTCCCTTTGTAAGTCTACGCCTTCCTGTTTAGCGTTTTCTTTATAAATAAGAGGCTCTACCTCAACTTTTTCCATAGATCCTCTGGTGGCCATGCTACTGTGCGTTATCACATTAATTCTTGGCCCCTCCTCTTGAGGTTTTGCCTTAATCCTTTGTATATTATGTGTAGGTGTATGCTATTTCTCCTGCACCTTGGCTATCAGAATTGGGTAGTCCTCGATCACATGGTCCAACTATCTGCAATATCTGTAGGATTGCTGTGTTGGGTTCGTGCAGTCCCTCGTAAAGTGACCTACCTCCCTACAGTTATAGCAAATCAGTTGGCCTCTACCCCTACCTGTGCTTCCACCTCATCCCCCTCCCCTGCCCCTAGCTGGGGAGCCTCCTATACCCGTGGGGGATCCTGGTGATGAGGGGTCTGACTGTACCCTATATAGGTTTCCCCGGTCTATCATCAGATCATAAGCTCGACAATTTTTTTCATCAAGTCCTATAGACCTACAAAACCTATACCATTGTTGCTTTACTTCTGGGATATATGCGGCAAGGCGGGGGTAGTGGTTGGTATCATGCAGCCCAACAACGCGACAATCATCGCACCATAGTGCCCGCCCACTTGGTCCCACAGCTTCCCTAGGTCACAATGGGTTGGGTCCCCTAGCTTGCATGTAGTCTGTGAGTAGCATACATTTATCTTGGTGTGGCCATTCAACCTGCATCATATGCACCATCTCTCAGGGCTAGCCTCTATTCCTCGTTCCTTTCGCAGATTCTGAATCTCTATGTGCATTGTTTATAGCTAGCCCTATTTCTGTTGTACTCCTAACTGGGTATCATCCTTTGGCATAGCCTCTAGCTTCATGGGAACCTCCAAGGCCTTCTCCTGCGATTCAATAGCTTGATGACCCATCGGCACACATAGGTGGGGCATCAACATAGAAATGAATCATTCTGTGTGCTGCCTCTCATCATACTGGAATCCTCCTTCTCTGATTACTTTATTTAATCTTTGATCATCTTCCTATACGGACTCGGATGGTCCTTGCTTGAAATATTTCAGGTCATTTACTATCTAAGAGTAGGACTTAGGCTTCTTGAACTGTTGTTTCAAGGCATTCTTGATTTCCTCAATAGTCGCATTCGCATGTTGGTCAATATATCCCATGTACCAGTCCAAGGCTCTTCCTTCAAAGGCAAGGGATAGTTGCGCCCTTTTCACCGCATCACTAGCCACATTCTGCGCAGTCCATACCGACCCTGTGATAAACCAGAACTGATCCATGTCTTCATCGCCCATGCCCTTGAAGGTAGGTAGGTTCATGTACGAGGCCATATCGTCTTCTAGTGGTGGTGGAGGTGAGTTCTTACCCCAATGAGGGTTCGAAGGTGGCATATATGGAGAGCTATGCGCAACCAAATTTCTTACTGGACTGTAGATAGATCGATCCCCTTCTTGATTAGTCCTGTAGTACTTACCACTACGCGTTTTACCCTCGCTTTGATCAGATCTCATTCACTCTGTATGGCTACAAAAAATGCTCTTTTTTGCACAAAAAGATCTTAATTAGTAATGGCAAAGTTTTTAGAAACTTACCTCGGAAATCCTTGAAGAACCTTCACTCTGCTTCTAAGTAGGAAAAAAATTGGTCGACTGCGAATTCTGTTACAAATCCTCCTATCACACTATCCACCTAGTGATCTACCGTGTGAGTGATGGTGTTATTAGTATTTTCTAACTGCTGGATTGGCTTCGGGGTCCACTGCATGACCCGCTCATCTTTCCAACACTTCTGAAAATCGACAAGCCTTGTGAGCCACTCCTGTAGCTCGATCGCAATTATCACAAAGAAAATCTTGTAGAGCTCCATGAAAATGTACTTATTCTTCCACTCCTTTGCGGTCAACTTTTCACTATGATTTTCTTTTACTACGAATTCTTGAACTTGCTTTTCAAACCACTCATCGATTTATTTCTTCTTAGGTTTCCAATATGGTCTTGGCATTACCCAATCTCCCTCAAAATGCTCCCGGTCCCTGCAACAGAACCATTTGTTGGCTCGAGGGGTCCTGATCCAGGTTCGAAGGTTAAGCTTTGCCAACAAACCCCTATACTATTGGCCCTTTCGACAGTGACCTGCTTACGCAGGCCAAAGTCTCACTCGAAGCGTTATGGGAGGGTGATGGAACTAGGTTTCCACACCCGAGCAGGTAAGTCAAGACAATATGCAATTATCGGATCTACAAAGCAAGAGGCTATTCGTAGGGTTTTTAGTATATAACCAGAGTGCAGCTTATCATATCTACTTAATAAGTTCGTATCCACATGCGTACTACTATCTATGATCACAGAATAGTGTAATCGCAGCAATTTAATAGATCACAGATACATATAACAAAAACATAGACAATTCACAGCTATTAAAAAAATACTTTCATACTTAATCATATAACCCAAGTTTTCATCAATCATAACAGAACAGATCCAGATAAAATCCGATGTCCAACAATACTTTCACATATATATTACTACCAAAATCATTTTACATTCCCAGAATACTGCCTACGCACACAACTAGCAGGGTCCACACATAGCAGGACAGAGTATATCCGCACACACAACCAGTAGGATTCCTAGCCTAAACAACCCTACCACAGATCTAACAATTCGTGCTTCACATCAATATCCATATTTTTCTCTACCTAAGACTCAAAAAAGTTCATCTATTTATACTGATTTAACCTACGCATCCAATGTTCCACAAACCGTGGTTTGTGGACTCTTGGTCTACCCTTGACCAATTTACAATGCGTTAGGGGGTTTGACTCACCCCAAAACCCCTACGTTAGACTAAGCAATACAAAATTATACAAAAATGGAAAAAATTCACAACTTTTTAGGAGACCCTACTCCAACAAAAAGGAATTTTATCTTAGTAGAAGGGTTTACATTAAGAAAAGGGGTTTTTATGAAGGGAATCCAATATTTATTACCAAACAGTTACTAAGCCTTGGGTCTGATCCCAAAAAAGGTCAGAGAAATGCTCTGAGCATTTTTAACTAAAGGTTTTGAATACTAAATACTTTGTTGGGGAGGGGAAATTAGTAATTTTGCTAGATGATGTTTTTCCATTCTTTGTGCAACTAATTTCTACCTACCCATCATTATTCTAACATTTTTTCATTATTTTCATGGGTGCATTTAATCTTGCAACCTTAAATCCATTTTCTTTTAAAGCAGGAAACTATCTAATACTAGCCTTATTTCATCCGAGGGCTCAGATTAAACTATTGAGCTCTTCATTTATTCTCTAACTATCTACTGATTTGTCAAGTTTAAATTGTTTTATAGAACTTTATTCTCTATCTATAAACATGAAACTCAAAGCATGAAAAAGTTAAGATTAAACTATTTAACCCAACATGGATTATGGTATTTTGAACAAGTTGCACATAATCATTATTTTTGCAGTAAAAGTAAATAGTAGTGGCATTTTGACTTGCATCACTTTCATGTCTTATTATTATCTCTTTTTTCTTTTGGGGTCCATTTTTTATTCTTTTTTATCTTTTCTTCTCAAGTCCTTTGATTTTTCTTTTACGACTTTTACCCTCTTTTAATTTTTTTATTATTCTCAAATATGGGAAAACAACTTGCAGAAAGCCAGGTATGTACATATTTACAAGAATAATCATAGTCAATTCAAAAATTATGAACCCTATTATTATAGGACCCTAACAGTGGCTCCACATGGGGATGGAATTTCTTGGTGAAATTTCAAGAACTTTGAGACTAGTAGCCTTTGAATTATGACTGTACTAACCTTGTAAATGTCTCTGATCTCTACAATTATTCATACTTATGATATTTTACCTCTCAAAGCTTAGGGCCTTCTCTTCGAGCTTCAAATTTTTTAGGAAAACATCCAATCCAATATAAAATCTTCAATGTTATGTACAATGGATAAAGTAAACAAAATTAACTATTGGCTATTTCTAAGGAGTAGTAGTGCTTCATCATTCTGCCATTAACAGGTCCACCTAGCAGATCTGATCCATCCATCTCTTTCAAAAAGAAGGCATTGTTACCTCGGTAACCATAAATTACATAAGGTTATTTCCACAAGAAATCAAATTTCCCATGTTTTCCTTTCTCTGAATCCCACTTTAGAACTTTGTCACCAATGTAGAAATCATCTTCTTTACTCTTTTTGTCAAAAAAATTCTTTATCTTGTCTTTGATAACTTAAGACTTAAGATAAACCTCTTCTCTTGTTTGATGCAAGTGAATGGTTTGGTTAATTCTTCTTTGAATGTCATTGGTCTCAACTTGTAATTCTTGGATTATCTTCATAATTGGTACTCCTAAGGAAGATGGAAAAACAACATCCATTCCATAAACAAGTTGGTAAGGAGATGTACCAATAGATTTTTTGGTGGTAAGTCTATCTGCCCATAAGGCATTAACTAACCTCTTGTTCAAATTCTTCTTGTTATATTCTAGTAATTTCTTTATGATGTTCACAAGGCTTTTATTGGAAGATTCAGCAAGGCCATTACCTTGGGGGTAATATGTAGTAGAATGGCCAAGGGTAATGTGGTACTTATGGAAAAAATAAATCATATTTTTGGATTTGAATGCAGCTAGATTGTTAGTAATAATATTTTGGGGGCATCCAAATCTTGAAATTATGTTGTTTTCTATAAAGGAGATAATGACAGTGTCAGTGGCTTGCCTAGAGGGTATGGCTTCTATCCACTTAGTAAAATAATCAGTCGCTGTCAGAACCCACTTGTGTTGAGCTGAGGATGGAGGGTGTATTTCACCAATGAAGTCAAGACCCCATTGTTGAAAGGGTATTTCTGTTGAGATGGGTTTTAAGGGCAAAGGTAATAACTTCTTTTTTCCTTCAAAGATTTGGCACTTGTGACAGGAGGTCACATACTTTTTTACATCTACAAACAAAGTAGGCTAGTAAAAACCAACTCTCAAGATTTTGTTTGCAGTAGTCTTCCAGTACAGGTGTCCTTTACAATCACCTGCATGAAATTCTTCCAAAACTTTGTCAGCTTCTTCTTTAAGCAAACAATTCAACAAAATTCCACCACGATATTTCCCAAAAAGTACAATGTTTATGATACAATATCTTACTGCCTTTAATTTTAAGAATCTAGCTTTTGTTCTTGATAATCCAGGAGGAGCTTGTATGTTTAGTAATACAAATACAATATCTACATACCATGGTGAGTCCGAAAAGGCATCATTGATCTCTGGAATTGCCATCTCTTCCTGATCATCTATCTGGGCAACAAAATTTATGTCTAGGGCATGAAAATTTGATTCAACCATGAGTTTGGCTAAACCTTGACCTTTTATGAGTTTAGTCGGTTTTATTTCTATGTCATATTCCAAAATTGTGGCAATCCACATGCCTCTTTTACCATTAGGTCCATTCTGAGTTAGAATGTCCTTTACAACTACATTTGGAACATAGGCAATGATGTGTGAATAAATAATGTATACTCTGAAATCTTTGATGGCCTTCACTAAGGCTAGTGCTTGTTTTTCCATTATATTGTATTTCAAAGTGGTATATCTAAGTTATTTTCTAAAGAAAGATATAGGTTTATCATAGCCCTAGTCATTTTTATAAAGTAAAACTACAACAATGGTGTGTTCTGAAGCAAAGGAGAAAATGATGAAATCCTTTTTAAAGTCAGGACTTATAAGGACGGATATTTTGGTTAAGGACTGTTTAATGGATTCAAATGACTACTTGGCCCTAATAGTCCATTTAAGAACTGAATCTTTTTTCATAATATTATTGATTTCTTTGATTATTTCAGCTAGATTGGAGATGAATCTTCTTAAAAAGTTAATTTTACCTAGAAAATCTTGTAACTCTTTTATGTTCCTAGGAGGACTAATGTTAAGAATGGCCTCTACTCTAGCAGGGTCTATTCTAATTCCTTCTTTAGATATAATTTTTCCAAGTAACTTACCTTATTATAATCCTAATAAAGTTTTCTTAGGGTTTAGAGAGATGCAAAACTTTATGCATTTAATAAATACTTGTCTGAGATGATCCAAGTGTTCATTATCAATTTTAGAAAATATAGTAATGTTATCTAAATAAATCACTAAGAAATCATGAATTTCCTTTGCAAAGGCTATATCCATAGCTCTTTGAAATGTGGCTCCTGCAGTCATTAACCCAAAAGGAATTTTTACATACATAAAAGTGCCCCATGGAGTAGTAAAAGCAGTTTTGGCTTGGTCCTCTGGTTTGACTAAAATCTGGTTATACCCTGAAAATCCATCTAACAGTGAAATCATAGAAGAACCAACTACCCTTTGTAAAATGTGATCCATCTTTGGTAAAGGGTAATTATCTTTTAAGGATACCTTGTTTAGATTTCTAAAATCAACACATAATCTAATTTCTCCTATCTTTTTCCTATTGGGAACTAGATTAGAAACCCAATCAGAATATCTGATTGGTGTTATTATTTGGGCATCATACATTCTTTTTACCTCTTTTTCAATTAAGGGCATCAAAACATGGTTGATCCTTCTTAAATTTTGTTTAAAATGTTTTTGGTCTTGTTTTATAGGGATTTTATGTTGTATTATGCTGGTGTCATAGGATTTTAGGTCCTCATAACTCCAGGCAAAAACATCCTGAAATTCCTTTAAAAGAGTAATGTATTTTTCTTTTTCTTGCTGAGGTAAAGTTTTGGAAAGTTAAATCATCTTAGGTTTTAACTCTGTACCTATGTTACATTCCTCAATATCAGATCTAACTGGCTCCATTTTGGGTTTTCTTGCAACATCATTTGAGTCAAATAAATCTTCTAAAGGAGTTAAGCCTTTTGGTAAAAATTTGTATTTGAGGTTCAAAATATCAAACTCATCAATCTATACCTTTTCTAAATTATCTATGTCTCATTGACTAAATTTAGTTGGTTTAGCAAAATGTACATTATTTACATCTACATTATTTAAATCAATTTCACTATCTAAATTCTGATCTATAGTACAGTCTGTGTCTATTTTACAATTATGAAATTCACCTTCATTATTCATAAAATGGTAAATCTGTTAGTCTTGTGAGAAAATTTGCCAATATTTAAGATTATCTGGAATTATTGATATGTGTTTAACTTCTGCAGTATATTTATGATTTGGTTGAAATGGCGAATTACAGGTACTAGCAAAAGTTGCTAGTCAGTGAGCCTGTATGTTCTTTTTTCTTGGTATTGCAGAAAAATTACATTCCAACAGTTCTTTAATCAAATCTAAGACAGTTTCTCTATATCGGCTTAATATTGGATTATAAACAGAATATTCTCCATTTATCTGCTTCAAAATAAAATCTAAGTCTCCCATAATCGATATTCTTTTACCTCCTAATTTTTTGATAATTTACAGTCCTAAAATGAGAGCTTCATATTCAGCCATGTTGTTTGTACATTTAAAATTCAGTCTGAAAGCATGGCCTTCTGCATGATTATTTTCTAAATTAGTTATCCAAACTCCTACTCCTGCTCCTATTTTATTGACTGATCCATCAAAATCTAGGTGCCATAATGATTCATGAAAGATATTTTCACTGTCTAATGTTTTGTTTTTGTCTTTTAGTTCAGTTTTGATTTCAAAATCTGTTTCATAGTTGCATAATATGAATGAATCCATGTCAATAGGTGTAGTGTAAATTGGGTAATTTCTTCATCTTTCCACACTACTCACCATTTGTTTCATCAATGTTTCTCTATAGAGTTTCTTTGGTTGGCCAAAAACTAAGATTGTTGCATATGACATATCTAATTGTAGAGAGATAAGAGAATTCCATACTTGGGATGGATATCAGCTACTACAATTTCCATGATTATACTTTTACCAGGATATTGAACTAATGCGACAAATAAATATTTAATCAAACCTAGACATTTTACTTTGCTTGAATCAAATGAAAGAGATCTTTGTAAGGCCTTGTGATGTCTAAATTCAGGATTTCCATTATTTCTTTTGGCATTAAATTGTGTGAAGCCCTTGACTCTAAAATTGCATTATGTAATATTTGATCATGTATAGTTAGGCTAATGTAAAATGGTGGAACTGCTCCATCTTGGTGTTTTCCATTAACATAAGGACAAAAAATTAACTCAGGTTGATCTTCATTTAAGTTTACTGAATCTTCTCCATCATTCATATTCAAAGTTTCTGTGATAGGTGTTTTATACAAATCACGTTTTACCAATTCTGTTAGAGGAATTGGTATTTTTAATTTTGCAATTTCTGCTTGGATGTTAAATGGAGGTTGTGATTTTGCAAGATGAATTATCTCTTCTTTAGTAACTGTAGTTTGAGTAGGTTTATTTTCCTTTTCTATAGTTATCTTTTCATTTTTTGTTTGAGTTTCTATTGTCTTACTAGTTTTAGTTTTATCTTCTGGGATAGTTTGAGAAGTAGATGTTTTTGCAGATTTCGTATTTTCAGAATTTGTTTTAGCAGTAGCAGCTTTTGGATCAGATGATTTCAGATCAACAGTGGTGTTTTGGAATTTAAAATTGATGTTTTATTAGAATTAGTTGTTTTAACAACAGTAGATTTTTGTGAATCTGTTGATGTTTGAACAACCTCATCTGTTATATCAAAAATCTTGGGACTGGATGAAATTTTGGGGCTGGAAATTTTCTGGGATGAATTAGAGTTTTTCTTGTTTTCCCTAGGGAGAATTTGCAGAAATTTTGTAGTGGGAGCTTCTACTATTTTCTTTGTTGGTGTTTGGGCTGTTTTCTTAGTAGAAGGCTCTGTGTTTTTCTTGCTTCTAAGGTTATATTGTTTATGCACTTAATTTATAGCAAACTCATAAGCTTTTTTGTAGTCAAATGATTCACCAGAATCTAATTGAAGTTGTTGTAGTTAAAATAACTCTTGGTCTTCCTGTGTAAGAAAGATAGTGTTATCATCATTTATACCCATTAGATTTATGGTATCTTCATCATCATCATTTTGTTGAGAAATTTTAGCATAGTTATCTTGAAAAGGAGGTCTTATTGTCTGGTCAGGTGATGATTCCTTAGATTTTCATGTATTTGTGTTTTTCCTAAAATTGGGATTTCTAATTTGTTGTTGATTATCCCATTGTGGCTTCCTTTCCATGTTATCTATCCTATCCATCATTCTCTCTAATGTTTTAGCTAATTGATATATTTTTAAATCGGAACTAGATGCTTCTTCTTTTATGGTTACTCTTCTTTTGTTCCTTAATCTAGCTTTCTTAGCCAATATATTTACCTCTACACTAACAACATCAGTTTGCATTTGCTCTAAAGTTTCAGCATTCCTCTCTCAATTGATAGGCTATGTCTATATCAAATCCATCAGGGAATTTGAGAAGGATAGAGTCTAGAGTGGGTATGAGATTAGCAGGGATTGAATTATAAACGTTGTTGTATCTAGTATAATAATCTTGGACTGTTTCATTAGGATCTCTTCTCATAGCATCAAATTCAGATAATATTTGAAGTGGACTTTTCTTATTTTCCCATTTATTAAAAAATAATCTATGAAAAACTGCTAAATCAACAATACTACCAGGATTAAGACCTTTAAACCATTTTTTCACCTCCCCAGTTAATGTTTGAGCAAAGGCTCTCATTTGTGCATCAGAATCATCTATTTCATGAAGCTAAAAGTAATATGTCATCTTATTAATATGTTGTTGGGCAGTGTAATGAGTCATAACATCAAATTGAGGTATTTTACTTTGGTAATCCTGAGGCATGTCATGTAACTGTCCTGGAAGGACCAAGGGAGCATACCTAGCAGCCATGGCTTGAATTTTAGCTTGGCTAGGAGGTAAGTTGGAAATGCTTGGGGAAGAACTAGAAGTACTAGTTGATGCAGTTAAAGAAGTGGCTGATGAGATTGGAATATAAGAATATGTGTTGGAAAATGTAGTGGAAATGTTGGAAGATGAAAGTGGGATATATGAAAAAGTACTTGGAAATGATAATGATGTATTGAAAAATGTAGAAGATAAACTAGTGGATGGGGTTGAGGTGGGGGAAGATGGAAATAATATTCTAGGTTGGAGTGGTTTCTTTGGGATAAATGGATCTATGGAGTGAAGTGTAGTACAAATAATGGATGATGTAGTGGTGAAAAGAGATGATCCTATAGATTCTAAAAGGTTGGTATCTAACTGAGAAGTAGAGGGCTTAGGTGTATATGTTGATAAAGCAGCTAATTCAACTGAATGTTGAAGAAGAGATTCATCTACTTCCTTAAGTATAGTAGCATTTATTTCATCAAGTTTATCATAAAATTCAAAAATGTTTGATCCATAATCTACTGAAATAGTTTCCTGTATTTTTTCAAGAAATGAAATAAAATCAAGCTTAATAACAACACTATTTAAATCACTTTCTGATTTGTTTTTGAATAAAGAATGTTCAAAATTTAAGTCAAAATCTATGTCTTGAATACTTATTAACTGTTTTGGAAGGGAATTGTCTCTAACTAAGGATACTTTATTACCCAAATCTTCTACTTGTTTATTCTTTTTTCCAATTCTGTCTAGATTATCTACTATAACAGCAGGTTGTGGATCTGGGTTTGAACTAGTATAATAGGTTCTTCTGGAAGCCATAATTACAAATTTTTATGAAATGATACTCACAACTTTTAAAACAGTCTTAAGGTGAGAGGATGATGGAAACGATTTCCTTTAAGATCTATTTTAAAACTGAGGATTGATTATTTCCCCAGTGGAGTCGGCAATATGTTATCACTCTAATAATTCTCAAATTGTGAGATTTTGATTTATAGTTTAAATATAATTAGAGGTAACCACATACCTACTTCTAAACTCTAGGATCTAGCCTTCCTAGTGTTCAGAGAGGGCTCTCTCTTTAAGATTTAACTTTGTTTTTTTATATGATTTTAGGCTAGTTGGAAGGGAAATTTGGTTTTGAGGTTTGGTTTGGTTGGTGGGAAAAATCACTTAGTGAGATGGATAGTAATATGTTTGGTTTTCATTGGGCTAAAGGAGTCAATATGTCAAGCAGAAAACTCAAGATCAAGGTCAAAAGACAAATATTTTCAGGGCAAGATAGACAAGTCACTAAAGATATTTGAAGGCTAATTGATGAAGTGGCTTAATCAGGATAAAGAACAGCTAAGAATTATTTGATCCGAATAAAGAAGGAGAAGATAAAGGTCATTTGAAAGAGGGATAAATTAAGGGTTACCTACTCTGGAAATCAACAGAAAACATATAAATGATAAATAGTTCAAGACAAAGTGCTTTTAACAAATTTTGTAATAATATTCTTGATTTATCATTCAAATTTAGAACACATTTATGAATGCATGTAAAACATAAGAAGATAAACAATGACAGAAGAAAGTACTTCACTTCAATGGCTCATCACATGAATCTTAAAATATGATGCTTTATGGTTTTGATCCAGTCTGCTACTTGAACTTGCTACAAGAAACCCTTCAGGTACAACAAAAATGACTATAGAAATCTTCAACATTTTTTTCCACAATAATACTTCAAAGAGCGAAGTATTTATACAAAAAGTGTTACAAAATATCCTAGAAAAATCATAGGAATTTTCTAAGGAAAATAAAATATCTTTTACAAAATTATAGTGACCGCTGCTTAACAGCTAGCAAGCTATCCTATTTATTCAAATAAAATAGAAATGTTGTTTGGATTTAGGTGCAACTGGTTGTTGTGTTGTCTTCAGTGCAGGAAAAAAATATTTTAATCTATTTTGAAACTTTATCTCTTCATTTGATACTCTTTTACTAATACACTTTAACCACTGATACTCTTTCATCTGCTGTAGGATTATTTTACTGCTGTAAATTCTGTTTTTACTGTGTAAAAACAACAATCTATTTTTCTTCCTCTTTCACTGTAAAACTTTCTTTTACAGCAAATCAGTAAGATTCTACCAAAATTCTTCATCAGGTAACTTGATCTTGGTAAGTTTTTTGTAATTCTCATCAGCGTCTATGTATCTAAAAAAGGATGGTTTGACCACAAAGAGATGTTTTATTTCATGCTGCAAATAAAAAAAATCTTCAATTCTTTTGTGCAACACTTTTCCTGCAGGTACTCCTTGCCAATTTGCCTTGTTTACTTGTTCTTTGGCAAAATCTTTGATTTTCTTGTTGTAATCCTCTTGCTTCATTAGTTTATCATTTAAAACAAGAATGTTGGGCAAGCCTTTTTGCCTCAATATCTCAAACTTTACGATAAATCTGGTTATGGCCAAATCCATGTTTGGACATTTCTCTTCAAGCTGCTTCATCAAGTTTTTCTTTGTAATTACTTTTCTTACTTCAAGAATTGTTTCAATTCTATCAGGTATCCCTATCTCATCCAATTCTTGTTTTCTTTTGGCGTTAAGAAACTTGATTATTTCTTGGGACTCTTCAGGTTTGGCACCAAGCTCTTCCTTTGTCTTCACAATTTCTTCTTTTGCTACTTTAACCAAGTCCTTTTGTTCATAAATTACCCGAATTGAAGGCCAAGTATCATTGATTGATTCAATTATCTTGGACCACAACTGATTTTTTATGTAAGCCATTGGTTCCTTTACAGTTAACTCTGCTTCAACTTTCTTCAACTATTCACTTGCCCTTTTGGCTTTCTATTCCTCTGTTTTGGCATTGATTTGAGATAATTTCTTTGCATCCTCCAAGTTTTTGACTTTTTATTTCAACCTATTGATCTCATTACTCTGTATAGACATCTCTTCCATGGCTTTAGTGAGCTTGTTGGCTTCATCTATTTGTTGCACTACCGATGTAGATGATTCAGTAGCAGAAGTAGTTGAAGAAGTCACTGGCACAACTGTAGCCAATGGGGTTTCTGGTGCCAACTATTCTTCTAAGGTTGAAAGAACTACTGTAGTTACCATGGGAATGACTGTAAGAGGAACACTTTAAGTTTTTGTAGCTTCTTTCTCTTAGAAAATCTTGCCCATTTCTATCTCCATGTCCTTAATATGTGTTGTCATTTGTAGTATGAGACTCATCATCTCATCTTTTTGTTTTGTCTCTTGCACAATTTATTTAGCTTGTGGATGTTCTGTTGGTGGAATTTTTAGCTGCTTTCTAAGTGCTACTATGTCAGCATTTTTCTTCTTTATCATTTAGTCTGCAACTTTTACATTCTTAGGGTCATACCCTACTTCAATTACTAGTTTTTCTAAAGACTTGATTCTAGTGTCTTTAGCATATGAGGATGATTTTTCAATCCTAATATGATCTCTCATGTTTACAACAACGTTTTGAAGTTTTTGGGCACTCATTGCCTTTGTTTCCATGGTTGAATATAGCATCTCTGAAGTTTGTCTGTGAAATTCAATCTGATCTAATGGATGGATGATGTCTATAGGGACTTTAAAGTCAACCTTCTTGTAATCTGCAACTGTTTTTGGTGTTTTTACTATTGGTTGAAGTACTGACATTATAAATTTCTTGTTTGAATAATCAAAGGTTGAAAAAAGCCTATTTTGGATTCCTGGAGTTTGTTTTAAATACTCTAAATAAATCTCTTTCTTGATTTCTTCATTCTTGGCTTTAATCTCCTTATACTTCTCTCTGATGTCTAAATATGTATCCTCTGCTTGTTGTGAGGAGGATGCTTCTGTAGAAATTATATGCACTAAGCATGCATATGTCCAAGATCCACCTGATCTCACACTATTTAACTTTATGCAAGATACTGAATCTATTCCACTTGTTAATCTTTTGCGGAAAAATTAATTGCACACACATGTAAAGCATAAACAAAAATATTCAATCACACATAACACAATTTTTAACTGGGAAAGCCTCAAGCTAAAAAACCCCAAATATATATTATGTAACATGGATATCATATGAGAATCTCATACAAGCATACAAATCTTATCACAAGCTCTCAGTACAATACAATCGTCATACACTAATCAGGCCTAATCTTGCAAATCCATGCACCGATCTTTGCCACCTGCTAGCCTGCCTCCATTGCACAATCTCTACTGAATAATAGCTCAGAATGAATTAGAATTACTCCATCCTTGACTGCAAAATCCTCATTGGCATCTCCACTGAGTGTGTGATGCAATCAATGCATCACTATAGTCACAAAAGATAGTCTATCTTGCCCTTTCACCTATCTCTCCACTAGTCTCCACTGAAACTGCCATGAACTCTAGTTAACTAGTGTATTCTTCAGTTGATTAATGAGTTATTATTTAGGAATTAATTAACTAATTAATTCTCTCCACTCTCACTAGTGTATCAATCAGTTAGATTAGATACAACTAGCTCAACTGAGTCTAACTGAGTTAAACTAAATACAACTCCATAACTACTTCTTCCAACTGTGTCATAACTCTATCACTTGAGTTCTAATTGATTCCTCCATGCATTAGCTCCAGTAAATCCTCAGGAATAGCGTAATTCCTTTTGTCAGCCGATGTGCCACATCTGTGCACTGAACTGAAGTGCTCCAAGAGAATAAGTTGTTGTTTAGAGTCTGATTATTATTAAGAGCTAATAATAATCGACATGCATCTATTTTTATATTGACGATCTATAAATAGACTTCGCCCAATATTATAAAATAAGAATTTCATATATTTTTCCAACTTGATCAACCATCCACAAATAGCATCCTGCAACTTTTGAAATATGATCATCATGTCTAAAAATAGACATAGTCTAAAAATAAACTTGTGCCAAAAATAGCTTGCGGGCCCACTTAGTGAAGGCAACTCTTTTCACTAAGCTCATCATATTGTTGAATCTCAACACTCCCTCTCAACAAGATAGGGATTATCCTTCACCCCGATCCTACCTCTATGGTATTCGAATTTGCTCCTGGTGAGCACCTTCATCAGAATATCTGCATCCTGATCCTCCGTAGGAATGTACTGAAGCAACATGATCTTCTGCTACACACAATCTATGATATGATGATACCAAATATCAATATGTTTAGATCTATCATGAAACACAGGATTAAACAAGAGTTTAATGCAACTCTGATTATCATAATGAATCCTTGTGGGATCTAAATGTGAACCGAACAAACCAACCAGGATCTTCCTCATCCAGATAGCCTCACATGCAGCTAAAATTGCTACCATGTATTTCTCTTTCACTAAACTGAGTGCCACGGATCTTTGTCTCATGTTGTACCAAGAAACTGTCATAGATCTAATACTGAAAATCCCTCCTGATGTGATCTTTCTGTCTGTTGGGCTTCCTGCCTAATCTACATCCATGAAGCCATGCAAATTCACCTCATCCGTCTGTCTGTACCATAAACCATACTCAGATGTGCCCCTAAGATATCTCAATACATGCTTGCCTGCCTTCCAAAAGAGCTTGGTAGGCTTAACCATCGCTTGTGAAATTTGGTTCACCATATAGCATATGTCTGGTATTGTATTGACTAAAAACATGAGCGAACCCACCAACTGTCGATAAAAAGTGGCATCCACTACCTCTACCGATGTAGCATCCTCTTTCTTCCAATTTCCTGGAAGAGGAGTGTCGATAGGCTTGCAGCCTTGAATGTGAAACTTCTCCAGTATCTCCCAAGAATACTTGCCTTGAGACACAAACAATTCACCTTCCCGCTACCATATTTCCAATCCAAGGAAATAATGAAGGAGGCCCAAATCCTTCATCTCAAACTCCTTTGCAAGATCTGCCTTGCATGAGTGTATCAAATGCTCATCACCTGTTAGTATTAAATCATCAACATAAAGTAAAATTATTAGAAGCTTACCCTCAACCAAAATCTGGTACAGGTTTTCATCTGCCTCACTCTTGGTGAAGCCAAGTCCAGTGAAATAGCTGTCGATCCGAGTGTACCAAGCATGTGGTGCTTGTTTCAGCCCATAAAACACTCTTTTGAGCCTGCACACATGCAACTCACTGCTGAAGATATCAAATCCTTTAGGATGCTCAATGTACACCTCTTCCTCAATGATCCCATTAAGGAACGCAATCTTCACATCCATCTGATGAATGTGCCAACCCATTTGCACTGAGAGAGAAAGGATGGTCTGTATGGAAGAATACCATGTGACAAGTGCAAAGGTTTCTTTAGAGTCAATCCCCTCAATCTGTGAGAAGCCCCGGGCAACAAATCTTGCCTTATAATTCTCGACACTCCCATCAAAAACTTGCTTTACCTTGTAGATCCATCTTGATCCTACAACTGATTTTCCCATCGGCCTTGGAATAATCTCCCAAGCACTGTTTCTGACAATGGAGTCATATTACTCCACCACGGCATCTACCCATGTGGGCTCCTCTGCTGCTTCTTCAAAAGAAGATAGCTCTGTCACAATACACTTGCTCATAAGATCCATGTATCCAGTATATCAGTCTGGTGATTGTTTCTCTCTGTGTTGTGATGTAGGGACTCCTACATTCTGTGCCGCATCAAGCTTCAGTCTCTCAGATTCTATGGTACACTTTCTGCCTTGTTTGATGTTTGGTTCTGCATGAGTGGACTCCTCCACTCCATGAATCTCCTCTTGTGGCTGATCCACATCCAAAGGCTCATCTTTGGGAACAAGAAGTTCCTCTTTCGCATGCAAGTGTAGCTTCCTCTCAAGCGACAACTTCATGACTTTTGCCTCATTGAATTTTATATCCCGTCGCACAACAGTCATTCAACTGTCTGGAAAATACACACGATAGTTATGGGGTGTTTCTGTGTATCCCACAAATATCCCAACTTCTGCAGTCGGCTCCATCTTCTTCCTGGCATCCTTCATCACATGAATGTAAATAGGTGAGCCAAAAATATTCAAATGAGAAATATTAGGCTTCTTACCAGAAAATGATTTTTTAGGTGTACTCATGCCAAGTACTCTATGAGGACAATGGTTTTGCACATAAACCACAGTGTTGCATGCTTCTGCCCATAAGTGCATCGGTAGGCCCTGATCATGCAGAATCGCTCGTGCAGCACCCATGATCATTCTGTTCTTTCTCTCCGCGACCCCATTCTGCTATGGATTATGAGGCGCTATGAGTTCTCTTCGAATTCCTTCTTTGCTACAGAAGTCTTTGAATTCGCCCGAGATGTATTCACCACCATTATCGCTCCTTAGAGCTTTCACCTACTTCCCCGACTCCTTCTCCACCAATGCCTTAAACTCACAGAACTTTGAGAACGTTTCACTCTTCTTCTGCATGAAGAAGAGCTAGCATCTATGAGAATAATCATCAAAAAATATCACATAATACCTATGTCTTGTTGTTTAAGCAACCAAGAATGGTCCACACACGTCTGTGTGAATTCTCTCCAGGATCACCGAGGCACAGTTCTCCTTCTCATGAAAGGTGGTATTCACAAACTTATCCATTGTACATCCTTTTCACTAATCTGACGGCGCAAGATTACCCTTGGGAATTCTAGAAGAAATTTGCAACAAAATATTCAAAGTGCCATGGTGAAGATGGCCCAATCTCCTGTGCCATAATTCGCCCTCATCGCGGCTCACCACTTATTCTGCTTTTCCCACCATTGCAGCACAACCATCTACCTCCAGCTTGTAGAGATTCTTAATTCGAACCCCTATCTTCTTGGTTTGACCCGTTGTTTTATGTCGAAGGAAGGATTTTCCCTCACTGAAAACAACATCATAACCCTTGTCTTCCAGCATTGCAACTGAGACCAAGTTCTTCTTCATACCTGGAACATGCATGAAATTCTTCAACAAGAATAGATTATCAAACTCCCTCTCAAAGGTAATGGTCCCAATGCCAGTCGCACTGTACTGACCATCGTCGCCCATATCTATATGCATCTGGAGGTCCTACTCCTCCAATTAACTAAACAACTCTTTGTCTCCTGTCATACGGAAAGACACACCATTGTCAAGATACCACACTGATCCCATGCAGCTTGAAACCAAGCATGTGATCAAGGAAAAATCTAGCTCAAATTGCAAGGCTAAGGCCTCTCCAGCTGCAGATCCAACAACCTACTTATTATTCTTCTTCTGTTGACAGTTAGTGGTGAAATTTCCATGCTCATTACAGTGAAAACACTTCACTTTGGACAAGTCCTGCTTCTTGCCTTTAGCACCGGATTTTGAAGGATTTTTCTTTCCCTTCCCTTTCCTTGCTTTGAAAGCCAAAGAAAAATTATCTTCATCTTCATTCTTTGATGAAGATCCATCCATGGTACCCCGCCTTATCTCCTCCTGCACAAGATCTGACCAAAGTCGCTCCCATCCCGATAGTTTCTCCCATCCATTGATAGAGTCTTCGTAGCTATGCCAACTCTTTGGAAGCCCAAGGAGAGCCAAGCTCACCAAGTATTCTTCATCAACAGTAACCCCCACACTTCCTAGTTCATCCTTGCAGTGGACAAACTTCGTGAGGTATTTTGGAATACTGTCGCCTTTCTCCATTTTTATTTTCCTGAGCTTGTCTTTAAGTGCCAACTTCCTCTGATCACTTCTTATTTGGAACAAGTCTGTCAAAGCCTTCCACATTAATAATGGAGTGGATTTCCCATGACTTCTGGACACAATATGGTCCTTCACACCTTCCAACAGAATTCTCCTCGTCTTTACAGTCTTCTTTTGCCATACATCAAGTAATGCAGCATCGCTAGATCCCGGCTTAGGAACATCACTATCGATGAAATCCTTTAGCCCATTATCCTCCAGCACCACCTCCATCTTGTCCTTCCAGGATATGTAATTCGAGCTCCCATCAAGGGCATACTCCAATCTCAACCCGTTGTAAGACATTTCAATGTATACTAGATTTCTGCACCAAGAATCTTCTGTAGCAAATTCGAATTGTCAACCAACACAAACTCACTTCACAATTGCAATCTTCAATCAAAAATACTTCTATACCATGTATAAATTATATGCACTAAGCATGCATATGTCCAAGTTCCACCTGATCTCACACTATTTAACTTTATGAAAGATAATGAATCTATTCGACTTGTTAATCTTTTGCAGAAAAATTAATTTCACACACATGTGAAGCATAAACAAAAATATTCAATCGCGCATAACATAGTTTTTAACTGGGAAAGCCTCAAGCTGAAAACCCCAACTATATATTATGTAACATGGAGATCATATGAAAATATCATACAAGCATACAAAGCTTATCACAAGCTCTCAGTACAATACAATCGTCATACACTAATTAGGCCTAATCTTGCAAATCCATGCACTGATCTTTGCCACCTGCTAGCCTGCCTCCACTATGCAATCTCTATTGAAGAATAGCTTAGAATGAATTTGAATTACTCCATCCTTGACTGCGCAATCCTCATTGGCATCTCCACTAAGTGTGTGATGCAATCAATGCATCACTATAGTCACAACAGATAGTCTATCTTGCCCTTTCACCTATCTCTCCACTGGTCTCCACTGAAACTGCCATGCACTGTAGTTAACTAATGTATTATTCAGTTGATTAATGAGTTATTATTTATGAATTAATTAACTAATTAATTCACTCCACTCTCACTAGTGTATCAATCAGTTAGACTAGATACAACTAGCTCAACTGAGTCTAACTGAGTTAAACTGAATACAACTCCATATCTACTTCCAACTATGTCATAACTCTGTCACTTGAGTTCTAACTGAGTCCTCCATGCATTAGCTCCAGTAAACCCTCAGGAATAGCGTAATTCCTCCTGTCAGCTGATGTTCCACATATGTGCACTGAACTGAAGTGCTCCAAGAGAATAAGTTGTTGTTTAGAGTCTGATTATTATTAAGAGCTAATAATAATCGACATGCATCTATCTTTAGAGTGACGATCTATAAATAGACTTCGCCCAATATTATAAAAATATAATTTCATATATTTTTCCAACTTGATCAACCATCCATAAATAGCATCTTGAAACTTTTGAAATATGATCATCATGTCTAAAAATAGACAGTCTAAAAACATACTTCCGCCAAAAATAGCCTGCGGGCCCACTTAATGAAGGCGACTCTTTTCACTAAACTCATCATCTTGTTGAATCTCAACAGCATCCATGCTTTTCTATTTTTCAATCACCTGAGTGTTAGAAGTAGTAGGCTGCATCTCTTCTTCAATTACTGTATTAGTCTCCATGTTCTTTCCAAGATTTTCATCATCTGGAACCTCAATTGTCTCTTATTCCTTGTCCACTGGATTTATCTTTGGTTTCTTATTATATTTGAGCTTGAATCTAGTTTCAGTTGTTGTTTTAGCTGTATATATGCCTTCTTCTATGATTCTTTTTGTAGTTTTGTCTTCTTGATTCACAGTTTTCAAGGTGTGACTAGTATCACCATGTTTAACTATTTCCATCAAGGTATTGTCCAACCATTCTGTTTGATTACCAAATTGTTAAATCTCAGACCTTTTATCATGGATATAAGGGGTTAGTTTTCATTTTACTAAGTATTCCATGAGGATCATAATTCCATAAGAAACTTTCTTCAAATTTGTATTCCAACAATTGTTTTGCTGCTTCTATACCTACAGCCATGTGATTACAAATGAAAGGCCCTACCTAGTTCTTCAACTTGAATTGAGTCTTATTTTTGGCAGCCAATAAGTTTACAGAGTCTGAGTTCTGGATTTTTCTTATGTACTCTAATGAAAACACTCTCATTGTCAAGTATTTTGGAAATTTATAGGGCAAAAGGTTTGACCCATAGACTCTAACCTCTATATGATTTTGGTAAAGGTACCAATCTCCAGTTCTGCTTTGTTCTGATAACTGTAACACTTTCTTTATCTCATTACTTATCCTTGGTTGTACACTATTTGTAAGCATGTTTATCAATGGATGAACAAAACTATCTATGAAATCCACATAAGTGAATTCTGTTGATTCTTCTCTGATTAGAGAGGTCCAGAAAATGACTAACAATGGATTACCTTCTACATCCAATTTATGAAGGTTTATTGGGAATTTTTCTACTTGGAAGAAAATGAACATGTGAAATAATAAGGATGTAAATCTGAAAACTCCTTCAGTGGGAAATTTCACAAGCTGATCATGGATACTATCAGCTATATATTCATCATAATTGTAAATGATAGAAGGAGGTTGACCAGGAACCAAAGTAGATAGAAAACCAAGAATTGAATCATCAGTGTGCTCATCAATAAATAATCTAGGATAAAGGATAACATTGAAATGACATGCCTTGATCCTTTAGGAAACTTGGAATATGAATAGGGAGGATTAATCTTTGGGATTTCAACATATGCATGCATGAATGTTTGGAAGATCTAAAATCTCTTAGGAAATTCTAACTCAATATAAAGCTTTGTAAGAGCTTCTATGGATAATGGTACTGCATTGCACTGGTAAAAAATGATGAAATTAATGACTAGGTGACTAAAAAAGTTAGTCACCGCAATTATTTAAAGTGAATTACTACTAAATTTGAGAAATTTCAAGTGACCGAACTAAAAATGACTAACTTAAATGACTAATTTAGTCTAGAGATAAAATATATGACTAGATAATAAATGACTAAACTAAAAATGACTAACTTAAATGTCTAATTTAGTCCAGCACTAAAATATATGACTAGATAATAAGTGACAAAATAAAATATGATTAACGAAAATGAGCACTATAGTCAAAGAATAAAAATATGCCCAACTAACTAGTGCAATAAGTATATGATTTGTAATTTATGCTAGTCATTTTTAATTGTGTCACTTTGGATTTATGCTAGTCATTTTTAATTAATTCCGAGGCATCTTTAGGTCTCGACTTGATATGTATAACTAGTAGAAAATGAGAAATTAGTGACTAAAAAAGTTAGTCACTGCAACTTTTCCAAGTGAAATACTACAAAAAATGAGCAATTAAGTGACCCAACTAAAAAGAGACTAACATAAATGAATAATTTAGTCTTGCGCTAAAATAAACGACTAGCTAATAAGAAATACAACTAAAAATGACTAATGTGAGTGACTAATTTAAACTAAATTATGACTAGCTTCTAATAGTGTGTTAATGAGTTCTAAGTGAAGTTTACGGAAAACAATGGACTACCTACAACTACTTGAGTTTATTGATAAAATTATTCATACATTTGAAAATATTTTCCACCTCTTTAAGGATTAGTAGATATTACCTTTATGTGCAAACCTCATGTCCCCTTTCCCTCTTTATATGAGCATACTTGCTTATATTAAGTAGTTCTTCAATAATTTTTATTCATGCCATCATGCCAAAATGATCACTCTATAGGTTTTCTAAATCATTAGATATAGCCTACATTGTTTTACTCAAAAATTAAAATTAAAATTAAAATTAAAATTAAATGAATCTCAATATTGGCAACATGCTCAGATAAAAAAAATAACTTCAATAATAACAACATAACTTACTAAGCAATTGACATTTTCAACTAATCTAAAATTAACATATTAAAATTTACTTTCCCCCTACTCATTAATATATTAAAATTTACTTTCCCCCTGCTCCTTTTCTTTAATGATCAATATATAAATTTTCAAAATCATTAAATATAACTTATTCTTTTTCTTTAATAATTGATATGTGGGTTTTCAAAATTATTAGTCCATATAACTTACATCTATTTACTCAAAAATTAAAATTAAAATTACAAAAAAAAATCTAAAATTAACCCAAATGTTAACAACATTCTCAACATGACAAAAATTAACCTCAATAATGTCACCGTAACCTACCATGGAAATTGACAAGCCTATTAAAATTGACTTTCCTGCTATTTTTTTCCTTTGGTTCTCACGCTGGAGAGAGTTCAATTCTCTTTGGATTCCACTGCAATTGACATTTTGGGACATTTTCGGATTAGCTTATTAAAAATGGCTTTCCCGCTAATTTTTTTCCTTTCCTTTGGTTCTCACGCTGGGAGAGAGTTCGATTCTCTTTGGATTCACTGCAATTGACATTTTGGGACATTTTCGGATTAGCCTATTAAAATTGGCTTTCCCGCTAATTTTTTCCTTTGTTTCTCACGTTTGGGAGAGAGTTTGATAATCTTTGGATTCCACTGCAAGATGAGAGGAGTTTCAATGCTCTTTCTACATTGGATTACGCTGCAAAATTCAGGACGAAGGGATTCGACTGCAGAATTCAGGAGTTTCGGAGACAGTTGGATACTCTTTGGATTCCGTTGCAAGAGGAGAGGACTTTCGATGCTTTTTCTACATTGGATTCCACTGCAAAATTCAACAGGAGGAAGGGATTTCACTGCCAAATTCGGGAGGAAGGTGTGGATCGATTGTTCAACATGGAAAAATTTTTAGAGAGAAAGGAAGATGAGAAGGATGATGCTATGAACAATGTACAAGGTTCAAAACCTCGAAAAGGAAGGTGAGAAGGGCGGTGCTAACAACAATGGGAAGTCTTGTGAATTTGAAATAACGGGGAAGAAGGTGATTCCAAAGAACAATGATTTTTTAATAATACATCAGATCGATCTGATGAACTTTGAAAAACATATGAGCAAGGTATGGAAAAAATTATCACTCCAGGCACATTTAGGACTGTTAAAATGTAAAGCTTAGAGTAGTTATCATGCATGATGTTCTTGATGCAATGTTAGGTGATTTTAATTTTTTCCTTCTGTGATAATTGGAAGGAAAGGGAGCACATTTTCTTTGAATGCTAGAACCTTCAAAATTATTATTATTATTCTCAAATTGACATTAAAGGATAAAACAAGACTATATTTTTCCTTGTTGATAGACTGGCCCAAACTATGCTTGAATCTGGATGGTATTGATAAATTGTTTAGCTTCTCCTAATAGGAATATGACATCCCCATCCCCAAACTGTAGCTGAGTGGCAGAAGAAAAAATTGAAGAGATCAAACATTGAAATGGCTTAGGTGAGACTTCATTCTCTTGCTTCTTTGATAATATTTCTCAAAGTATCTGCGAGAATGATAATAAAGTGGGGACAAAAGGCAACTATGTCTTGATCCTCTTAATGCTTTGTCAAAATTGGAATGTTCCTCATTTCAAATCCCTCCTTCAAATGACTCAAAGTGACCTTAAAACCACTTGAAATTCCCCTAATTTCAATTACGTAATTACGTATATAATATAGTGAATTCAAAGGGTATGGGGCTAACCCTTTTGGGAGTTAAGTACTTCGCTAACTCATACCCTAGATCTTGGGCTGGCGGATTAATTGAAATGGCGATAGAATGCGGTATAAGATCCAAACCACTGTAATATGTATGTATGGCCAGGGAGGGTTGAACGAGTAGCCACCGACATCATAAATAAGAATGAGATCCACGTGTTTTCCTCCTGATCAATCTTAGGGTGTGGTTTTCCTACTACCAGAAGTACACATGAAGCAATTGAGATGCATTCAAAAGCCCAGTTCACCACACTCATTGAATCCAAAAGCCTGAATTTTTTCTAGGAGAAAGTTCCAATTAGCCTTACCATATAATGAAATCGAGGACAATTCATAATATATTTATACTCAACAGTTCTCCATTTTTTTTACTTGGATAATGAATATTTATATTTCCATAAATTCAGCATAGTTGAATCAACATCTGTGATAAGCTATTTGCCTTTCTAAGGTTATTTTTCCTACCCTTTTTATCCATTTGTTTCTCAAAATGTACAAAACTCAGTGCTAACTGATTTTTATTATCACTGTGCATACAACTTTCAAACATGCTTGTATATGCCCAACATGAAAATGCTTTGATCTTGGAAAGTTCCAATGGTTTCCTTGTAACTTCTTTGGATGTCCATGGCATGATGGTGAGGACTCCATCACTCTGCTTTCTCATGCCACTTCATACTGATATTGAATGAAGGAAATCTAGAGGTTTATACCTCTAATCTCTGTCTTGGTTACCTTTCCGTTAATGAATTCCATCTACCCAATTTATGTCTAGCACCTCTCCCAGCCTTTTCCCTACATGAGCAATCCTCGCCTTGCAGTGGATTTATTAATCTTAGCTTTGTAAGAGAGGTGTTTCACATTTCCAAAAATTCCATCATTAAGGAGGCGAGGGGGAACTTAAGGCCCTTCACTTCCTTAATCACATTGTTAATCTTAATAAGCTCAAGGCTCGATTCTATGACAATGACTTGGTTGGCTAGCCAATCCACAAACTTATTCTGTGACTTATTTGTGTGTGAGAACTTGGAACTTAGAAGGAAACCTCTATTCATTGTAAATCCCTCATAATCTAGCATATGTTACCATCAATGAACCAGTTATTGACTTTTTCTATCCTGTTCAAGATGTTAATTAGAAATTTGGAGTCTGTCTTGTTTTTCAATCCTTTGGAATCCTTAAGATTTGATTAGGGTTATACCCTCAACTGAGGAGGCTTCTACCTCTGGTAAGGCTCCTTATCTCTTTGTTTGACTTCCCGTAATTTTTTTTCCTTGTAACAAAACATCTCACCCTCCAACATGTAGAAAGGGTAAGATATTCTTCAAGGCTCAAGACTATTCAACAAGAAGGCTTGAAGCCATTGCAACAATACACTTGATATGAGCTCATCATATCACTTGTGGGAATTGAACCTGGGCGGGGAGGATAACAATCATTCCTCCTAACCACCCGAAATAAACCCAATTTACATTTGACTTCATATAATATGAAGTTTTTAATACATTTCTATAATTTCTTGATAACCTATGATTTCCATGTGGGGCTGGTCATTTTCAAATTATCTCCTAAATTCATTGTTTCAAAGGGGAGACAGTTATAAAAATTTCAGTCCATGATTCCCATACCTATTTTGCAAAAAAACGTTGTGTCAGGATGTAATCATAGGTTTCTTCATCCCTTTAAAATCCATTCGACCTGGTTGGGCACTGTACACTTATTCTCTTCACATTTTCTTGTGTAATTATTTTTCCCTTTCACTGTTATCCATTGAAATGCTGCAAATTTGGGCCATATTCCTGGGTTCCATATTTTGTTCCATATTTTCTTCCAGGCTTTAATCTAAGAATTTGATTCTCTTCTAATAGAACCATGCCATATCCTTCTTTAAGTGATTAGGATCCTCTTGATGTAGGATTTCAACACAAGCCATCTTATTCGCTTTGGAATTTAGTGAGTCTAAATCATAGAGCCTCCTTGATTTCCTTTGCCTCATCAGTTCGGAGTCAAGACATTTTTTGGTAATGTTAAAGGATGTTTCCATTTGATTTTAGCGATAGAACCCAAACAGTTTGTTGGGACTGATCCAATAATCCTTTGTTTTGGTTCACCCCAAATTGACCTGATTCTATCCAGAGCTTGGATGCTTCTAAGAGGCTGGTGTCCAACCCATGCATACTCCCAAAAGTCTTCCTTTTCTCCATGTTGGACATCTTGGGAAATCCAACTACTTGTTAAAATTTTTTGGATCATATTATTCCTTATGCTTAATCCTTTAAGGACATCATCATTTCAAGACTCCCACAAGGTGGACAAGTTCCCTATTCCCCATGTATCTTTTTTCCTTAAAATTTTGAAATAAAGACCATTTTTTGTCAGAGTTGAAGCATGTTTACATGTCTTCTTACCCTTGCTTCTCATTCTAATCTAGGCTTAATTATTTGTTTCCAACCTATTGAGTGCCACTTTTTCTCCTTTAATGCCTCTTGTCATGAGAAAGTTTTATTAACTTTATCCCTCTCCAAGGGAATTTATCTCGGGGTCAACAGATTGGAATTTTAGAAGATGGACACGGTTGATAACTATTAGATAAGGTTAATCTGTTTGCCAGAGAGAAACACATGGAGCTTTGTGTATCGGTGTTATTATCCCTGCTTCTCATTCCAATTTAGGCATAACTGTTTGTTTCCAACCTATCATATGGAATTTTTTCTCCTTTGATGCCTCTTGTCATGACAAAGTTTTATTAACTTTATCCCTCTCCAAGAGAACTGATCTCAGGGTCAGTAAATTGGAATTTTAGAAGATGGGGATAGCGGATAAGTTAACTATTGGATAAAATATGAAGGGCGGTGCAAAAGGTGTATCAACCACATAGTATTATGAAAGAACTCTTCAACCACCATCCAACTTCCAATATGAATGAAACAAGGTCCCCCCTATGGATTAATTGCCCATGTTGACCTACGACTCCATATGGTTCCTTTGTTGAGGGACAAGATACTTTAATCTTTCTCAGATTGTAGTTCCTAAAATTACTTATATTTGGAGGTCAAAGGTGGATTTCATTAGATTTTAGAGGTGATGATTCTCATTCCTAGGGCATTTTTATTGGAAGAATCAAGTCTAGCCATGTCAGATTGACTAAGAATATAGACAAGCTCATATGATCAAAGAACCCTTCTGGGGCTTATACCCCAAAAGCTAGATATATCACTATTAGTTTAGATGGGGAGAAGAGGAATCATGTGTGGTGGAGGAGAGTTTGGATATTTAAATATCCCTCAAAGGCTTGAATTTTATGTGGTTTGCACTAAACAAAAATACTTGACTTGGTATAATATTCTGAGAAGGAATAGAGCAAGACTCGATAGGTGCAGTTTATGCAAGGTATGTGAAAATACTAATAAAAATCTTGTCATGGAATGTAACTACACTATGCAAGATTAGAGGGAGAATAAACATTTGACTAGGTTGAAAAATATATGAATTTGTGGCACAATTGAAAATGGTCTAAGAGGTTGGTGTCATAACTCTTCAGTGAAGGATTACAAAGAACTTCCCTGGATCCTAGCTTGGGTATTTAGAAGGCTAGGAATGTCAACTTATTTAAAGATAGAAAAATTCTTCCTATTCAATGTTCTTTTCCTATTTGATGTGGTTTCAATTCTTTAAAATAGTTTTCCTCAGACAAGAGCACCTAAGACTCCTAGGAAAATTGTTGTAGAAGTGGGTAAGGATGGTGCATGGGCATATTTTGATGATGACCCTTAGTTCTATGGAGTAGGTATAAGTGTTTTATATAGTGAATCTCATAGCATTAACTTTAGAGATGGATTGGGGAATCAAACCAATTATCATGTTCAGCTAATGGCTCTAAGACTTATCAAAAATAAAAATAGGGCGTGGACTAGCTGTGGTCCACACAGTGATGCTATAGTCCTGGGTTCCCATTGCTATTACATTATATGGTGATGAATCTTTTGAAACCAACTTCATTGCACCATTAGGAGTAAATTATTTACTATAAAAATATCAATATAGCAATGAATGAGAGTAGAGTAGAAAGACAAATAAATTACAATAAAAGATATAACAGATTGTTGCAGGTTACCTATTGCAGCAATGGATAAAATGCATAATGTAACAGAGGCATACAAGGTATTGAGACCATAAGTAGCCAATTCATCCCTTAAGAATACACCCTAAAAATGTGTGCAGAATGGTCAACTTGGCCATTGTAAGTTACAACAAACTTTAGCAAATGGAGTGACCTTAAATAATGTGCTAAGGTGCCAGGCTGCCAGCTAGGGGAGCACTCCTTCGATCTAGGTGATTCATCTCTCATCATAAATGCAAACCAATTATAAGCTCAAAATAGCAAAGGAAGTTAAGGCTCTTTCTCAAATGACCCAACTATCTCTCTATACTCTCACCCATATCAGTATTAGTAAGTCAACATATCCCCAATAGGTCAGGGTGAGCTAGCTCATACTCTCCAAGGAAGTAGCCAATTCACCCCTTAAGAATACACCCTAAAAATGTGTGCAGGATTGTCAACATGGCCATTGTAAGTTACAAAAAGCTCTATAAAATGGAGTGACCTTAAAAATGTGCTAAGGTGCCATCTAGGGCAACACTCCTTCGATCTAGGTTATTCATCACTCATCATGAATGCAAACCAATTACAATCTCAAAATAGAAAAGGCAGTTAAGGCTCTTTTTCCAACGACCCATCTATCTCTCCAAGAATAGGAAACAATGTTTAAGGGGCAATAAATAAACTTAGGTTACTATAACTAACCCCCCCCCCACCCCCATAAATGAATCAACCTCAAAATACAAAATAAAAAATAAAACAATTACATTTGTTAAGAAATGAAGCAACCTAGGATTGTGTGCCAAGTAGAATCCCCTTTAAAACATACCTCTTGACCATGGCAAGGAGCTGCACTCTACAAAATTATGCCTAACATATTTTAGGCCATAAAACACTTCTTTAGAATAGATCCCTCTTTGTACAAACAAATCAGATGAAGGTGAACACAAGGAATAATACACTACTTGTTGTTTTTTTCTTTTTACACTTAAATCTTTCTTAACTTGATGAGTATCACATTGGAGAAGGGGATATACTAACTAATGAAAATGGCTTCCATTTTCTGTTCTAGAATAACAACAGTATTATGCCAAATAGGCCTCAAAACCTTGCATCAGATCACCAGCTAAGACTACCCATCATATAGCATAATAGCTCTAGAGGGAAATTTTCCTATCATGAATAAACCACACCATGAGGAAATACTTATGTGCTATTTTATATTCATAGGAGTATATATCATGTTTTCTGTAAAATTATATATATCATGTTTTGTTGTAAAAGGTGTTTGCTGACAGATAGTCAGGGTCACTATCATCGTATGTTTCCTTGACACTTGAATTCCAACCATAAAATGTCTTTTCTTTGGAAATTCCAAAATCTACCATGGTTGCTCTCATAAGATGGTTTAACAATATATTGGCAGAATTAATGCTACGATGCACAACTGGTGGTACAACCCCATAAAATGGTAAAATAATCAATTTTAGCTGATCAACTGCTACATGCTATCCAAAAAAACTTGAATTTGGACCCATTTCAGGAGTCATTCAGACCTGTAGATACAATTATCTAGCATGATAGAAACAAGTCTCAGAGTGCATGCTTGGCTGCTCCAACAAAGGCATTACGTCAAGCCCTACAAGAAGTCATTTTTGCATGTTCATCTTCCATATTTGATGCCATTAAAAGCCTCTAAAAAATCTTAGCCTAGGCTCCACCTCCAAGTTTCACATCCTAATCACTGCACCACTAGAATGTATGCCCCAAATCACCACAACCTACACATAATTGGTGGTCAGATCTTAGGAGTCTAGCTTAGCTTTAGGCATGGTTTCTAGAATTATTTTAGAATGTTTGAGAGTGTTGACCAAAGTTTTCTTTGATGTCAATAATATGGCAAGCACTGTTGAAGCATGTCATAGATATTTGACTATATGATGCCCTAGCAAAACCTAATGGTTAAAATACCCTTGTTATATATGCCCCTATCTATATGATGACAAGCCCCAGATCCTTTTGATGTCCTAGTCTTTGTTTAAGAATTGTCCTAATCTTTAAAACCTTAAGAAATATGCCTTAGGCTACTGGTATATGGGCTAGTTTAACGTTGAATAGTTAACTGAAAAGGGACCACTGTGGACCGAAATCAAAGGTTGTTTTGACCATTGTATCTTCTGAAAAAAAAGAGTTGTTTTGAGTTGTTTAGGCCTGTTTTTCAAGGACTAATTGAAAACTATTTTTTTGTGGAATATTGAGCTCCAAAGACAAACCTTATTATAGTTTCAAGATTTTCTTCATATCAGAATTCGAAGGCCAAAATCAGATCAGTCAAAGGATTTTAGCGAGACCTGTTCTAGGCTTGTGCAAGCTAGTATGGAAGAACAAAATTAAGTGTTGATTTAGCTTAGAAAAAGGAATACATTTGAAAACAAATTTAAAGAGCAGACTTAAGCTAGCCTGGTTTGTCTTAAAGGATAGACTTGAGGACTACCTGAAGCACACAGAGTGTTAGCAGAAGAGAAATCAGTGTATAAATGAGTTTCACAACATAAAAACAGAAGTGTGACAGCAGTAGTAACATGAGGCTACTATGGTGGAAATTGTGAACACTCAAAAACTTGTAAATCCACCATCATCTAATGACTGAAATAAATTCAATAATAAACATGCACAAGACGACACCTTAAAAATGAAAATTTTAATAAATTTGTTGAACAGGTCGACTAAATGTCAGGTCATCTCTCTAGCACTTAAGTCAGCTCTTAAGGCAACCAACATGTCCGTTCATTGTGGCAAACAACTATAAATACCAAAGTAACCTCGTCACTCCTAGTCAAGAAAAACCCAATCAAGGAAGTACAAACAAAAGTTCAGTAAAGAGGAAAGGTGTTTGGGTTACATCTTGTGAGCTAAATTTAACTTTTGTTACATTCCTTATCTCAGACCTTCGAAGACAGTAATTTGGCTCTGTAATACTGAGATTCTCGACCCTTGTGGAACCTCTGACACTCGGCCTGTAGAAGTACTAAAATACACAAACCTGCAACTCTGTTCCTTAGACTTGTAGCACAGTTGCAGACCTGTTGATCACAAAACTGGCCTACTAAAGGCCTGAAATCTCAGACCTGCAGCTCTCAAATCCTTTGTAGCTCGGGTCTATAACCAAAATTTATTACCCTCTATGGAATTTGACCTATCAATCTTTTCAGGACTTCATTTGACCTTTTGAATGTGGATAGGGCTCTAATTTGTTGAAACTAGGCTTAGAATTTGGAACTATCCTCATATCAGAAGCAGATCCTCCTTTGGTGAAGTAAGACCTTAAATTTGTATACCAGATTCCCTTTTGTAAGAGTATAGATCTCATATTAGTGGCAGATCTGAAGACACCACAATGAAGCAGTTTTTGAACCTAATTTTAAGAGGTGTTGGAGACATTGTTTTTGTTTGGGCATATTGAACTTGGAGACATTGTTGGTGACTCTTGAAGCACTTAAAGACATTTGTTAAATAGAACAGACCCTGTGATCATCCTTCGAGAAAACCTTGACAGGAATTCTAGAAGCAGATCTTGGACACTGAAACTGACCTTAGAAGATACCTTGAAGAGTATTGAAACAACTTATTGAAGATGTCCTGTGGAGAAGTATCTTTGGAGTCTTTTTGGTTCAGTGAAGATGGATTGCTTGAAATCTTTGTAGTTTGATCATCCCTTGTGATAGAAAATAAAATTATTTTAGTTTGTGCTGGAGATAACCCTTGAATTGTGAGATAGTAACCTTGTTAAGGTCATATTGAAGTAGTCTTTGGAAGCAGTTGTTAAATTTCAGACCTAAGAAACCCTAATTGTAACAACATTGTTGAAGTGCCCAAATGAAGTAACCTTGAAGAAGATTCCTTGTGTAGATGAAGAGTCATGGAGACACCTTTTGGTGCTAAGCTGATGTTAACTTGCATTCCTTGAGCATAGTGAAGAAGATCCCTTGTAGGCTTAGAAGTGTTTATGCCAATCAAATTTCCTGAACTATCAAGAAGATGACCTCCAATGGTCCTTTACCATCTGTCTGAAGCACATTGTGTATTAGATGGCCAGTTGCAGCTGAACTTATTTACCTAGAAAGCCCACTAATGATAACAGCCATCAAGGTGTGATCCAAACCAAATGGATTACCAATTGCATACAATTTTTGTCCTACAAAAAGATTTGCAGAAATTTCAACTGCCATGGGTATCAATTTATCTTTTGGCGCATTCATCCATAGCACTGCAACATCGTTATATTGATCATGTCAAACTACCTCTGTGACATGTGTTGACTGAACACCAATAGTTACTCTCAAATATAACAAGAAATTCCTATCCTGATATGCTTTAGAAATATCTAAAACTGTCTATAATAGTGCTCTCTTACCACTTGTAGATTTCATGAATCAGTTTGGAAACGGTCTCATTAGTAAGATCCAAGATAAGAGGTGGGAGAACTTTGATTCTGGCTTTAAGTCTATTACAAAATAACACATGAAAATGCACCAAAATGCATGTCTAGACTCTTTATAAGTTATAACTACTCATTTGAGCAGCATGCCTCAAAATGATTATGCAATTTGGGATATTGCATCAAAAGGCTGATTGCCAACATCATCTCTACTTTAAGTAGATATAGTTGGATGAAAGAGAAGTTTGCTAGCATTGATGCTAAAGTAATAGGGTTGGTTCCTCCAGCTGACAGAAGGAATTTTGACACTACGAATTTTGGTTACTACTTGGGATATTTACACAATGTTGTTGCAGGGACATGAAAGCCATCATTTGGTTGAACACTTTTGTACTCTCCTTGATTGTAAGTTTTGTACTCTCCTTGATTGTAAGTTAGATATCCTACAAACCATCTAATATGGTTAGCCTCCTTTCAGGTAAGGATGGACTTCCTTGACCCTTTATAACGATGTTTACAATTTGGGGACTGTTGTAGCTCCTGAAACAGTATCTTGGTTTGGTACCTGATGTGGATCTCATGTTTTAGTGTATGGATAGGTCCATGATTATAATATCATAATATGATTTGGGAAAGAATCACCACCTCCTTTGTTTTGGTATTGTAGCAATGAAGATCACTTTGACATTCCTTTTCCAAATTTTCCCTCCAAACAACTCCTAAGGCCTCCTCAAGCTGCCCGTCAAACTGATCCACACAATAGTCAACACTTTGACCCAATATTTGACAAACTCTCGCTCCAAGTTTGCTGCCCAATCACTGTGGCAACTATCATTGGTTTAGGGCATATAACTATGAGATTTTCCCCCTCCTCATTGACTTCCACATGCTGCCCTATCACGATTTACAACTGATCCACAACTTAGGATCCAAAATCTACAATAATGCACTGAAATACATATCTTAAGCTCATTGTTTTGAGGTCTCCTTCATTGCTGCAATCTAGGCCTGGTTAGGGAATCACAAAGTCCATTCTTCTAGCCTTCAATTTTTCCCAGAATTGCTCTAGATGAAAGTGGCTACCCTTTGGAAGTACCCTCCTCCTCAACGCTGTCGTCCTGGGCATGAACCGACCCTAACACTGCCCTATGCAACTCTGTTTAGGTTGGTTTAGGCCTGTGGCCTTCCCACAACAGCCATATAGGGATGCAATTGTCTCTTCCAAGGGTCTAAACACCCTAACATACCCTAAAACATACAAAAATTCTCCCCTCTGCCTCGACCCTCTAGAATAGCAAATCGACCTTCATAATAGTTACCAAGAGTGCCCTGAATTGCCCTCTTCTCCACACTGTCAGCCCTCTTATGTATGTGGCCCAAAAAATAAGTTTGCTTCTCCTCCCTTTGTGATGGAAATGACGAGTATTGAAAATATTCACAAGTATAGGCCTCCTATAACATGAGAGGTACCAAGCCAGAGGGCCAAAATTCTCCAAGTGCAGCCTGCTTGGGTGCAGTATTCTACTGGATTAATTCTCATGCCATATGATGGGTAACAGGGTCCACCAATCATGCATTTATTTATTGGTTGGGGATGCCCACCAGCTTGGGAAGATATGTTGTCATTTTCCTACCAAATATGTGAGATGTGCACCCACACATGGGGACACCTACCCTGATAATTACTCATACATGCATCAGAAATGACATGTGACAATTTGTGTAAGAGTCTTAGACTCAAGTATTCATAGATAACTGTGTTAGATGAAATGATTTTATGATTTTATGTGTTCTATTTCTGTCACTGATAAATGCTATAGTCCATTCTCATGTATGCATGAGATTTCTTTTTATCCTTTTCTATTTTATCTTAGATGGGACTTAGTTGCATTAAGGATGTGTCCCACCCCTAAGGGATGCATCCATGGATGGATTAATCAGTGGATCTATTAGTTCCCAAATTCACCTTAGGCTGAAATAAGGCAGAAGAAGGACAACACCAAACCACGCTCAGCCTCGTAGCTAGCCCTACGAAGACAGGAGAGGGCTCTCTCCGGGTCAATCTCAATGAAAATATTCAAAGGGGCTTGAGATGACTAAAAAAAAAATTGATCTTAGGCTAGATAAACAAATAGGAGGGTTTGATTTTTATTTTTAGGGGTTTTTTGTTGGAAAAAGGGAAAAACAATTTTGGGCTTGAGGATGAGGCCAAATCTTGCAGAGTTCAAGTTGGGGCAGGGTAGGCAGCGGATTTGATGTCTGAGATCAAATGAATGGATTGAAAAGACTGCTAAGGAGCTGAAGAGGGCAAGAGAGTGCAAGGATCCTCTTCAAACTAAAGAAAAACATATAAAACTAAACAAAAGTCTAAGGCAGAGAACCAACAAATCAATGAATTCTACCTCAATTACTCATTTGTTTAATTCGGAAGAAAATAGAAGGGACATGGAATACATATAACATTAATGAAACTTAAAATAACATGAGAATAAAATCATCAAAACTTATAAGACACAAGGATCCCAACAAGTGCTACAAAACTCTGGTCTTTCCTTTGCCAAAAATCTAAAATGAATGTACAACGAGGTGCCAAACTTTTCCCAAGTATCCAACCCTGAAAATGTCTCAGAAAATAAAATATATAGACCATCCTAACCCCTTACCATGCCTCTAGGGGTCGAGCTCATCCTTCTAGGAGCTGTTTCAACCAATTCTAAACATGGAGCTAAAATCTAGGCAGCCAAACAACTTGCCTCTATATGCTAGGAAACTGATCCATTCACTCAATTTTCACTTTTTAGTGAATGAATCGTCTATAACAAGTAAAAAAATGCCAAATTTACATCATGGTTACCAAATTACATCAAGAGATATCAATCATCACATGAAAAAGTAAAACTAGTCAAAACTGGGCGAATTTCTGAGCTGAATAGTGAAATTTGGGCAAAATTCCTCTATGCGCTGCGTCCAAATTCTCTATGCGTCGCGCCACTTTGAACCTGTTTTTGAGGCACTTACTGAAGTCAAAATTGAGCTCATGATAGCTTGTTGGAAATCCATGGATGTCTGCTATCCAACCCAAGTGGAATTTTTCCATTTTGATGTCATTTTCCCTCCAAAACTGCAATCTCCCAAGACTGGTTCCTACTGGTGCAAAAAGTGGCAGAAAGGCCATTTTCAAGGTGTTTTTGGCCCTTTAGGCAGCCCAGAATTTGATGAATGCTTCGGCCATTACTGAAAATACACAATATATCATGAAAAACCCAAAAATGAAAAGTTTTCCTCCAGAAGATGTCCCAATCATAAGCGCGCGTCGGGTGGCGCGACGCGTTGGGCGAAAAAACCTGTTTTGCAACCAAAATTTTCAAAATGAAAAAATCTTCTCCAAATTTGCTGAAATTTGGAGTGAAGGTCTCCAATTATGTCTCATTCTCAACCAAGGAAGCTTAGGCCAATATTCGGAGTGGATCCGACCTTTTCCAACGTTTTAGTGCTCTTCTCAACCTCGCCTTCAAGATCTTCATTTTTGCTCTGCAAATGTGTGTGTGAGCCCAATAGTGATTCTTCATATGTATGAGAATGTATTTTTCCCTATTTTCCTTTGCCAAGAGCTTCTCCAGATGAATGTTGACATGTGTAAGGAAAGTCTCTCGCTTAAATGGTGTCGTGTCACCCGGTCTCTTTCGGGCCAATTCTCGATCTTCATGGATTTGCCGCAACTCTATGAGTGTCTGCTGATCCTCCAGTTGTTTATTACGATGATATAAGTAATATATCACCCATTGAGCTCTCTGAAATTTCTCAATCAGCATGCCGATCTTAGCTTTCTGCTCCTGGATTATCTCTTTTAGTTTTGAGCTGGGAGAGCTCGCATCAACATCGATGAGTATAAAATCAGTGTCTCGGCCTCCTGAAGGGCCCTCATCATGCATAGGCCTCTTGCCTCTGTCCTGAACCTGTACCTGTGCTGATGTCGAAAGCGAGACACCTTCCACGCCATGTGGAGATAGTACTCGTGCTGCTGATGAAGATAACGATACCCCTTCCACCCCTGGTGGAGATAGTACTCGTCGTGCTGCCACAAATAAGGCTCTATGGCCTCTCTGATATGTCACACACACTGGAGCACTGATAGGCTCAGTCTCAAGAACCTCAAACTGATGCGAAGGCTCACCTGCATCGTGAACAATCTCGGGAGGAGGCTGGGGGGCTACAAATAAGTCACGGGAAATGAACTCATCCCATGTGATGCCCTGCAAACCAAGCTGATGTACCACAATGATTTTGATGAGCGCATAATGATAGAGGCTGTTATGCTGCTACTCCGGAGTCTTCTTCTGCACAAGGGTAGTCATCCGCTTTATATTCCAACACATGAAGTATGGAATATTCATTAGTCACACTCTCGTGAAATGCATCAAAAGTCTGATATGGTATGCATAAAGGCGTGAGAATCTACCCTCACAGCTGAAATATCAGATGATGAGTTTCATCAATGGTGCATAAGACTCCCACAGAAATCGGAATGGAAATACCCTGCTCAACTGCCTCAAATATCCAGGTCTGAAGTAAGGCTCATAATATGCTCTATCCAACGACTGTCTCTTATTCCACTCCTCACCAATGTTTGGTATCCCAGTCACCTCAGAAATAGTCTCTGGTGTCAAAGTGAAGTTCACTCCAGCAAGATTTACATGACCATTATGCAAATGTAGGACAAATAGGCGAGCTAACTCATGATGATGCTGAGTTCGAGCAATCATCTCACAATACTGGAAGCATGACTGATGCTGAAAACAATCCATTGCAAGTGGACAGGCCTACAATTGGGTCAAAGAAGTGGGCTCCTCCCTAACATGCCTACCACTTTTATGAGATCTCCTCAGCACATTAAGCTCGATAGATGAATCACTGTCTTGCTCGTATCCTTGCTCATATGGTGAATCTGTCTCTGACATGGTGCTAAATGTGTTTGTCAAATGTATGCTTGGTTGGTTAGAAAATGAGCAATTAGTGCATTTGTTTCAATGCCAAATGTGTCACATATATAATAAGGTGATATAGGAAATATCACAGTGGGAAAAGGACTGTCAAATGAGTTTTAAGTGTGAAGACAACCACTATTTGAGGAACTTAGGGATTTGGGGATTTATAAGCATGGGAATGAGTGATAATGATGGGGGAAGTTTTAGGAACAAGGGTCCATGAAATGACAGAATATAAGTGCAGTCAAAGATATAAAGGCAGCCCTTGGATCTTGTGGAAACTTAGATTTTATCAATGAAGGGAAGTGGTAACAAGTGATAGGGTTTGGGAATTCATTGACATGGGAACAAAGGGTAAAAGGGATATGGGACAGTGGAAATGGGGAAGGGACTGTGATATAATAATATGACAGTGATAGTAGTGACAAAAATGATAACGATAACAAGAGCACAAATGTCTATGGAATGAGAGTTTAAACACCAAAATTTCAAGTTTTTAACCACCTCCTTTCAAACCCTTGGGAGAAGATTGCAATAGGGGTATAGGGTTTATCCTTGCACCATTTAAACACTTGAATTTCACCTTCAAATAACACCTAACAGGAATTAAACTCAAATATCAAGCATGCACACTTACTTGGTAACAAAAGAACTGAATCAAATTGAATTTTTGATGAAGCAAGACGAATTTTGGCCTTTGGGGTTATGTGCGCCGCGCGCAAACCCAATGCGCCATGCACAACTGGTATGCTGCACCCTTAGAAAAACATACGGTGTAAAAATTCGCAACGCGCCGCGTCGCGCCTATGCGCCGCGCCTATGACCAATGCGCCGCGCGCAAATTAACACACACAGTCAGCCTCTCTCAAACACAGTTTTTCTCTTACACTTTCAAAACACGACTTCTCCCTTGGATTTTTTGAATGACACTTGTTGCAAAGGAATAAATAGCTTTGAGAAATATCTTGACAAGAGATGGTTTTAATTTTTTCTTCTCATAACCCATTTTGTAATGTTTTTTTATTTTGGCACTTTTCATTTAATAAAACTCTGTCTTTTGTTTTTTTATTTTCATTGACTTTCTGGACTTGAAATGATGAATTTGGTTGATTTTTGCAGGGATGTTGGTGTTGAACTTTGGCAAAGGAGGACCAAAATCTGCAAATGAAGAACTTCATGGTGGAAATATACATCTTATTACAAAAATAAATTCGACAATTTCTTATTCAAAACAGAGTTTTGAACAAGAAATGTCCTCGAATATGTTTGATGATAAAATTTTGAACTGAGAACTTATTGGAAACCATCCTCATGGCCTGCGGGCATGATTTGACATTTCAGAAGACCGAACCCTAGACTCAGAAACTAAAATGACTCTTTTTGACCAAAATAGCATCTATGACTGCAAATGACTTGAAATGAACTTTGATGATTTTGGAGAAATTTTGACCAACCCAACAGGTACAAACATGAGGGAAACAAGAAAACCAAACCCTTCCGTCAGTCAATGGCATGCCCCTAATGGAATGCATATGAATGAGCGGAATGAGACACCTAAATAATGAAATGCAATAAGAGAAATGATCTCTGACGGAGGGCTGTAAAGACCGACTCTAACAGGATCTATGCTCACTGTCAGTCCCCCTCTGAATGGGTCCGACCACCATCATATGCAAAATTAAAGTGGGTTGGCTTAGAATTTAGTGTTTCCCTATCCATGAGGTACAAGGCAACTATTGGGGACATCTCGTTTTCTTTTGGAATTTTACCCACATCCTAGAAAATTGGTGATGTAAATGCTCCTGAAGATGGGTAGATGTCCCTCAACTGTCTGAGGAATGTCTAGTTGCCACTTGTCAAAATTAGTTCCTCTTAAGTGCGCTTGATGAAAAGTGGAAACAAATCTAGCATTCCCTTGGGTGCGCTAGCATGGTATACAGAGGAAGGAAAGCAAGCAGTGGTGTTACTATTAGAGTTGTCAGTAAATAAAAAATATTGGCAACAAATCTAACATTAGAGCTGTCCACTTTCACTGCATAAGGCCCATTGAAGAAATACTTTATATTTATCAACATATGAGGCCACCTTCACTGCATAAGGTCCATTGAATAGTTAGTTAACAATCACTCATTGTAAAAAGGATCAACTTTGTTAATAAGGCCGAAAATAGCTAGTAGGCTCTCAATATAATTGGGCCCATAGATAGATAAAATTTTCTATGGATAGTTATATATTAAGTAGAAGGATATGTAATGTTTTGTCAAGAATTATGTATGTATTTGGAGAATTCCTCTTGGAGGTTTCCCCATTGAAGTGGAAAGTAAACATAGCTCTCTATTTTTTATCATCAAATAGATCTTTCTTAGGGTTTATTTCTCTTTTCTCTTGTGTTCTTGGGTTCTGCTCTACATTTATGTGATTTATATAAATTGTGGAGTTAATTACACTACAAGGGTGGTGGTTCTTGAGTACATTCCTTCGGATTCACAAGTTGCAGATATTTTTACAAAGCCCCTCGCAAATGAAAAGTTTAAGATGCTGAGGGAGAGACTAGGTTTGGTGGAGAACACTTTCCTTGCAAAGAAAGAATTTATAGTTTTTATCTATTTCTCAATTAGCTCTCTAACTCTGATGGCATATCAATAGGACTGATTTATACCATGTAATGATATGCTCCAGCAGATCCATCTTCCTAGTTTCCTATGTGCAACAAATAGAGAGCAAAGTGATGGTTGGACACTAATTTGTTGTGGAAGGAAAGTGGCAACGATATAGAGAGAGAAAGTGAGGGCACATGCATGCTTCCAAGTTGCATATACCAGACTCATCCTTGTCCCAAATTTAGAACTATTGTTTAGATTTAGCATTCCAAATAGCTAGAGTTTGCTTTTACCAATTGTAGTAGGTAATATCCCAAATAGGGATAATAGAAAAATAACAATATTTCCAAAACTTGGGCACAGAAAAATCTGAAAATTCATTGGTATATAAAAAATTCTACACTAAACCCAGATTTATATTCAAATCATTGATCTGATTTTTTTTCTAAAAGAAGTAAATTTCTAAGTATTTATGAACTTAGAAAAAGTACAACAAATCCCTTTATTTTTGCCCAGAAACTCCAGAAATGAAATACAATGACTTTCTTTTAATTTTTCTGAGTTAAAATAGAATTAAGTATGTACATTTAAACACAAAGTACCTCAGACACTATTTTTTAAACCCTAGTCATCCTCCTGAATGTTCAAAAATATTAGAGTTGTCATTTGTGTGAATACAAATTTTTCGGTTTCTTATGATTAATCATTAACCTATAAATCTAACAAATCTGTATATGCCCATTAATTCAATAGTTTTGAAAGTAGTAGATGGTATTGGTTGCATATTGTTTAGTTATCATTTATCATTCGTCTCATTTGATTGTACGTCTTTTGTAGGTTGTTGGCCATGTTTTTGGACATTTTTTCCTGCTGGTGCACTTTCTGGAGGTTTCTCTGACACACGAACCAGCTTAGAGGCACCAAAAGTTTCAACATTTTGGGTAGCAGTTTCAGAAAAGGAGAATAAAAGTTCTTCCAATGTTTCTGTGAAGAATAATGTTGCAAATATTGGTGATGCTGCAAAGGTAGTTTTCAACAAGAAGAAGAAAAAGAAGTTTTTTTTTTTTTTTTTCTTCAGGAAGGCAAATGTTGCAGCTCCCAGTGGTGATTTATATAATGCTTATAAGGTTCAAGAGGAGGAGGAAGATGTGAACCTTGGCCATGGTATTTTGTAGGTTGTTGGCCATGTTGTTGGACACTGTTGAATTACTTGGAAATTCCCAAGCACTTGCAAGTCATGTAGGAGAGGCTGATGCATTAGCAAGCACTGCAAGAGGTCTTGAAAGGCATCCGAGTGGGAATTATCTACTTGAATGCCGTGGGAGAAATATGGCCATTTTGGATGATGATAGATGGGCCAAGCCAGTGGATGCTTTTGTTGTTGGCTTTGATATGCAGATGGATGCAGGTCTAAGTGGTTCCTCTTCTATCTTTCAACTTGGTCAAATTTATAATACTGGATTTGCAAGAAATACTTGTGCAACACAAATGAGTATGAATGGCATCCTTCCCGGAGAGCCTTATGTGCAAGCACCATTTCCACAAGTTAGACTAGTGAGAAATAATTTTGATGCTGATAGGTGGTAGCGTGCTTTTGGTTTGCAGAAGGGTTTGATTCCTCCTCCACAGCCTTCTCTGCCCACAATTCATAAATCAGAGAACCGATATGAAGTGGGCAAGGTTTCTGATGAGGATTAGTTGAAAAGATGACAAATTAAATCCATCCTTAATAAATTAACGCCCCAAAACTTTGAAAAACTTTTTGAACAGGTCAAAGAACTTAACATTGAATCTGCATCATGTCTTCATGGTATAATATCTCAAATATTTAACAAAGCCTTGATGGAGACGACTTTTTGTGAAATGTATGCAAAATTCTGTTTTCAGCTTGTTGCAAGATTAGCAAAATTTTATGAACATAATGAGAAGGTTGTTTTCAAGCGAATTCTTTTGAACAAATGTTAGGAAGAATTTGAAAAAGATGAAAGAGAAGAGGCAGAGGCTAAGAAAGAAGAAGAGGATGGTGAAAAAATCATTTCAGTAGAAGAAATACGAGAGAAGAAGTTTGTAGCACAACGATGAATGCTAGGAAATATAAGGTTTATTGGTGAGCTTTATAAAGAAAGTATGCTGACCGAAAGAATTGTGCATGCATTCATCAGGAAATTAATTGGTGAATTTCAACATGCAGAGGACGAAAATGTTGAAGCTTTGTGCAAACTGATGAGCACTATTGGTCATATGATTGACCATTCAAAGGCTAAGGAACATATTGATGCTTATTTTGATAGGATGAAAAAAATGTCCAATACCCAAGGGCTTCCCTCTAGGCTGAGGTTCATGTTGAAGGATTTGATTGATATGATGAGGAATGGATGGAAACAAAGGTGGAAGGTTGAGGGCCACAAGAAAATAGAGGAAGTGCATCAGGATGCTATGCAAGAACTACTTGGACAGGGAGGCCGCTCTCGAGGTACCAATATGGGACATGCAGGTCGGAGACTTGTGACACCACTTGATCATGGTGTGAGAGGACCTACGATGCCACCTTACATGGCATGTGCACAAATGGGTTCACTTCCACATATGGGTGGGATTAAAGGGCCACAACCCCATATGGGATCACGTGACTATGGATTCACCAATCAAGATGCTTAGATTGTGGATTGGGCTCAATTTGAAAATCAGTCTATGCCAAGCCCTTCAACACACAAAGCTTCTGATGATGGCCACTTGAATCTTGGTCCTAAGAGAGGTCTTGGAAAGGGAATAGGAGGGAGGGCTCAACCTCTGCCATATGCTAAGAGTGCTCTAGCAGATATTCCACCATTCACATCTCCGAGTAATAGACGAATAGGTGTATGTCTGATTTCATGTTGCAGTTTTGACCAGATGCCAGTTGGTATGAGAGATGAAATTTTGACAAGGACTTATGCTGCAAAAAAACCTTTATTTGCAAAATCACGTGTTCAGGAAATAAATGTTTTGGATAATGGCAGAAGAGAGTTTAAGAATTCATACTCATTAGGTGACGGAGGTGGGAAGATTGCAAATGTTGAATTTCAACAAGTGACAAGGTTGTGTCAATCATGGCAAAAACAAAGTGGTTGAAATAAGGGTCAAACCATGTCGCCAATAGGAAAATAAAACTGCGCAAAGAAGGGGTGGGCGGCATTTTGGTTGGCAGAAAAGGATCTACCAGCATCACCTCAAAGAAGCACGTAGTTTCGAGAGTAGTTTGCTAGGAGAGGTGGGAGGGTATTGTCAAAAGTAATTGGTGGAAGAACTGTGGCCTGCATGCAAGCCTACACTCGAAAAAAACAAAACCACAAGAAGCATAAGGTGGAAACTCACTAAGAAGGAAGCAACACGTGCTAGACTAGTCGACACCACTCAGCCGTTGAGAAATCGTGAGGGAAAGGACACACAAATGATCGATAGAAGGGTAGCTGTCAACATAATTAGTTTGTGGATCAAGGGGTGCTATCAGAGCTAGCTAGACCTGTGTCAGTGCAGGTTTAGTAGCCACCACACATGTGGTTGAGTAGCCTAGTTGAAGTCACAGTGACGTGCCATCAGGCACAATATGATCGAGAATTGGAGCAACTACAGTTGACAAGCTGGGAAGTGCATAGATCATAGTCATAGGTAAGCAGGTGGACTGTTGGGTCAGGTGCAAGAGCTCGTGTCAAACTTCTTGCGCCTACATCCAAAATAGTCTTTCCTTCAAAATGGTGCACATTCTCAAATATAGTTTTTTAATAAGCATACATCCTCATGTGTCACATTTGGGAAAAGAGTTGTAGGGAATCTCCACAATTCTCTTACTATCCATGTCTTTCCTTGTACCAAATCACCAACATTTGTGCATATCCTTTACTAAATAGTCAATCTTTTCTCTCTTCAAAATCTCATTATAATGAAAAATTTCCTCAAGATGGTGTTTATCAACGAACTTTGCCTCATGAGAAGGTTTCTCATCTCGAGGAGCAATTTTCTCATCAACATACCATTTTGAGGGAATTTATAAAGAGGATGATAGTATAAATTTAAGAGCGATAGTTAAAGATGACTTCACATTTCCCCAGTTTTGTAGGTGAGGTGGGTAATGAGGCATTGATGGATCAAATATCAAAGGAAGAATTACAAACAATTTTGCACTGTTTCCAAAAGTATAAGAACCCTCAGCCACTTCGCAGGACAATATAATTCTTCTAGGGGTTCTATGACTTCCTTCAAACATAGCAACTAAGAATTGCTGACAAATTAAAATACACATGCAGGGTTTGGGAGCTTTCAATTCAACATTTAAGGCTTTAATCCCAAAAAATAGACAAGAATGAGATGATTTCAGACCCATATCACTATGTAATTACATCTACAAAATCATTGAAAAAATTAGTGCATGTAGGGTCAAAATCCACTAAGTTGATTTTGTGTCATTAGAATAAATTTTCATCCTTCCTGGGAAACAAATCCATTATGGAATAGGAGTAGCCCAAGAAGGAATTTATAACATCAAACCAAAAAATTACAAGCAATTTTATTGATTTTGTCTTTCCAAGGCATATTATAGAGAAAACTGGCTTTATTTAGGGCTACTCATCCATATAGGGTTCAATGTGCAATTGGTTAACTAGATAATGAATTGTCTTTCCTCAATATTTTTGCAATTCTAATTAACGGCTCAATCTATTCTTCTATCACTCCTACAAGAGACCATGGGTAGGTATGACTAATGGCTCCTTTTCTATTTTTGACTATACAGTAGGTGGTCTCAACAGAGTTGTAACATAAACAAATTAGATTCAAATTTTATAGATATAAAAGATAAAAACAAATGTCAAAGTCTTTGTTTTATTGTTACTTGACTTTGTTGTGGGCACGTTACATGAAATGTGATTGGAAAAATGATGGGGAAACAATGCATATTACGTCTTGGATATGGTTCATTCACTATTAGAGATCGCTTAGCCACTTGACCCATCGACTTTGGAAATGTTTCTAGTAGGAATTCCTATGGTTTTTAATGTTGTGATTATTTCACCTCATGGTTATTTTGGGCAAGAAAATGTTTTAGGAATGCCAGACACGACATTGGTGGACAGGTAAATAAATATTTTATAATTGCAATTTCCATTCCATGATATCCTCTCTTTATTGTTTGATTGTATTTTGGATGTTTCTTTTGATTTTGTTTTTTCTTTTAACTATGAAATTGAAAATACTTAGTATCATGTTCATTTAAACAAAAACCAAATCTTGAAGATGAAATTAGTATTACACTATATTGATTGGAATCCTTATAGCTATTTTGTGTTAAAATATTTTCATGACTATCAGAAAAGATTACTTTCATGTTGTTATTTAAGTACATTTTTTTTTTGTACTTGACTAAGTTCATGTGTTAGAAAATGAAATGTTGTGAATAAAACGACAAGGATTAAACATCACACCTCATATTATTTTTTTTCACAAATTATCTATAGCTTGAGCTTTTTAGCATATAAATTAGTTGACATGATTTTTCCTAAGCTTTCCTTGAAATTTGAATACTAAGTTACTAAGGTGTTCTTTTCTATATATGGTGACATTTTCTTTGCTTTGTTTATACAGGTTATTTGGCCACATTATAGTGGCCATTATCGCCCCAATGAAGAAAATTTGTTCGAGTTTCTTACTTGTATGGGGAAAAATGGCTTTGACATTGCTGATGTTGAGGTATATGTCGTATAAAATATTTATAGTCTAATTTAGTTTATATTCTAGTGTTCATTGTCTTTCATGTCTTACACTCTACATTATATATTCTTTTGTTTTCAGAAAATGAACCCAGTATTGATGGTAAGAAGCGAGAATTGAAAAAAAAGGGGAGTAATAAAATTGGAGCGACAAATGCAAAAAGAGATAGAGGAGAACTGGTCTTGTGATACCCTTAGAGCCAATATCCCACATAAGACACACATATAAAGACTGATGGTCAAGTCTTCCGAGTTTGTGAATTCCCCTACAATGCCTTGACAACACAATGATAATGTTTTGAAGTGATGAAACATCATTTTGTGTGTAAATTGTAGTCCAACCAATATTAAGTTGGAAACCCATATTGTAATACTTTAAAATTTCATATAATATAATTTATGTGGTTGAAATTATTTATAGTTGCATTTGATATTGTTTAGTATTCTAATTAACATATGCAACTTTGTGTTTTCATATTAGATGAACATGCACATTGTATGACATTTTTTAAATCATACAAATTAATTTACGTTGACTAATAATAAACACAAAATCAATTTGAAACTACTAAATTAGTAGTTTATATTGATTAATGATGAACACAAATAAAGTGAATATACAACTAAATTAGTCATTTATATAATGAATATAACTACCAAAAAAAGATAAATGACTACTGCAAATGATAAATTTGTGATTACAAATGACGACTAAATTTTGCATATATATGACTATTAGTAGCTAATTTACAGTATCTTATAACGCGACCAAAATGTAGTCATATTTCTTTGGTCATTAATTGGTTTCAGAATATGACTAAAACTTGCATATATATGACTATTAGTAGCTAATTTACAGTATCTTATAACATGACCAACATTTTGGTCATACTTCTATGGTCATTAATTGGTTTTCTCGAGTGATCATATAGTAATATATTTTGTTGTATATTTGGTCATTAATTGTGACAATTAATGACCAAATCAAAGATTAAATCAATGATCAAATTAATGATCAAATTAGCGACTAAATTAATGATCAAATCAATGACTAAATTAATGAACAAATCACTGATTAAATTAATGATCAAATTAATGACCAAATATACTACTAGACAACAAAATTGAGATAACCAATTAATGACTAAGCTAAAAATGACTAAAAGTTGGTCGCGTTATAAGATACTGTAAATTAGCTACTATTGGTCATCGACCAAAAAATAGTCGTTTATATGCAAATTTTAGTCATTTTTTTAGTAATTAATTAGCCATTTTCTACTAGTGTTGGGATCTGCTTTAAGCTGAAACATTAGGTTTATAGACTCTGCAGTAATGGTGAACAATACTTCTTTGTTAGCATCAACTATAGCTCTTTGGTCAGGGGAATAATAGGTTTGAAACAACCTAATGACTTATGGATATTGATGAGTATGTGGAATTACATACTTAGGTAAATTGGACTCCCAAATGTGAACTTCATCTCCCTGATCTAAGGATTTTTCTAGACTCCAGCAATGGAGGTCTAGAAGATTAAATTCAATGACTGGATCAGTTATTTTGTAATCAACATCAACTAAGGGTGTATGCTCAACATCTACAACATGAGGTTCATGTAGTGGGTTTACAACAGTGGTACTTTTAAAGGCCATTTCTGGGTTTTTTCTTGACAATTTGGCCTTCTGAATGTTAAAAACTCTATTTTTAGGATATTTTTTTATACTCTTCTGTAAGCTTAAACTATTTACAGAAGGTATTTTTGGTTTGATAGAGATCTTTTGAACAAAAATAGGTACAATCAGGCTTTATTTTGGTTTAAACCTTCAATTTAGTTCCAAAATTGATCTTCAAACTATTTTACAGACTCGAGAAAAGGTATAACAAGAGTTTTACTACTCTTCTTGGATAAACTGGACTAGAAACAGTGAAATTCATGCATAAAAAGGTTTTTGAGTATTTACAAAAGGGTTTTTGGATCAATTAGAAGTTCTTTTAAGGTCTGCAAAGGATTAACTTCTTCAATTTTGATTTAAAAAGAGGCTATAGTATCAAAATCGTAATTTTATCAGGGTTTCACAGCAAACGCTTTTTTTGAGGGAAAATACAGGTCTTTCTATGGACAAACAGGATTAACAAGGTTCAATATTGACAAAAATAACTCTTTTTGATGATGAGAAGGTTACTTTCTTGAAGAATACATTTTTTTGTAGGTATTAGGTCTTGAAACAGGGTTTCTAAGGCGTTAGAGAGCTTTTGGAAGCCGTTGAAGTCTTTTAGATGAAGATTGGAGGCTTCAGGCGGTCTTAGAATTTAGGATGATTTCTGGTTCTTTGGGCATGAAAGCAGGGGTAGAATATCTTTTATTCAGTCGGAGATGGTTAAAAATGCAGAAAAATGGCTTAAATTCATGCATATGAAGTTTTATAGAGAATTTTAGGTTTAAACATTGTAAGAATTCAATGTCGGTCAAGTCATATTGGAGGCGGTTTGGCACCAGGGAATAGAATACCATCAACAGTTATCGCATGAGCTAGGAATGGTAAGTGGTTTATTTGGATCAGATGTGATCCAGTAGTTTTGTGCCGCTTGGAGGAGAGAGAGGAAGATGAAACCACACATTTTGCAAAAATCAAATTGATTAATCGTCTCGCTTGTGAATTTGTGATATGAATTTTAGTTCGTTGGAATGATCGGAGATGATGTGAACGGTCCAGATCTATCAATGGATCTGCTTGGTGGATGGGCATGGGGCCTGGGAACTTCATATGTGTTGATGTTAATTTATACGTTTAAAACATATAAACTAATGTAATAAGCGGATAGGTGGAATATGGTTTTACATGGAAAATGAGGGATATGTAGGTGTTTTGCAACCATAGGGCAGGTTTAATATTATATGTTTTAACCTATGAGGAAGGGCAAAAATATTAGTCACCTGGAATTTTAAATCATAGGTTAAACTTTATTAAAGTGGGTTTTGGGGTATTTAATAAAGGAATTAATATATCTACGAGAAGGGGTATTTATAAGGGAATTAATACATTAAATTAAAGTTAATATGAAATGAATATGATGAGCTAAAAATATACAAATATACCAAGTATAGTGTAAAATAAGCATATAAGTACAATGGTGGTCCCATTTTTAAACATTTACACTTAATACTTAGGATAAATTGTATTTTGTTGTTTTTTGAATGTTTTTTGCATGAAATTAGTTAAAGGGGAATTTTACTTTCCCTAAGCCAAAAAGTGTTTTACATTAGGAAAAGGGATTTTATCTTAGGAGAAGGGGTTATGTTGAGGAAATGGGTTTTTATGAAGGGAATCCAATACTTATTACCAATCAATTATTAAGCCTTGGTTCTAGTCCCAAAAAAAGTCAGAGAAATGCTATGAGCCTTTTTAACTGAAGGTTTTGAATACTGAATACTTTTTTTGGGAGGGGAATTAATAATTTTTCTAGATGATGTTTGTCCATTTTTTGTGCAACTTTTTTCTACCTACCCATCATTATTCTAACATTTTTTCATTATTTTCATGGGTGCATTTAAGCTTGCAACCCTAAATCCATTTTCTTTTAAAGCAGGAAACTATCTAATGCTAACCTTATTTCATTCGAGGGCTCAAATTAAACTGTTGAGCTCCCCATTTATTCTCAACTATCTGCTGATTTTTCAAGTTTAAACTTTTTGACAAATATTTGTTCTATATCTATAAACATGAAATTCAAAGCATGAAAAATTTAATATTAAACTTATTAGGAATTTGGCTTTTGTGATCCATAAATTGTGAGAAAATCTTTCAGTAAAAATCGCATCAGAATAATTTTGGTTGACGCGTTTCGAACCAGCCAGTGTGGTTCATCATCAGGACAAGATGAAGAATCTGATCAGATAACCCAATTAAATATATAAGAAAATCTTCAACTAGCCATTTGTAAGATAACGGCTAGTTTGACTAAATCTAGGAAATGAAAAAAAAAAAATTAATGATTTCTTATTTATTTATTTATTTTATTTTTTAAACTATTTAGCTCATCATGGATTATGGCATTTTGAACAACCTGCACATAATCATTATTTTTGCAGTAAAAGTAAATAGTAGTGGCATTTTAACTTGCATCAATTTCATGCCTTATTCTTATCTCTTTTTGCTTTTGGGGTCCATTTTTTATTCTTTTTGATCTTTTCTTTTCAAGTCCTTTGATATTTCTTTTAGGAATTTTACCCTCTTTTCATTTTTTATTTTATTATCAAATATGGGAAAACAACTTGCAGAAATCAAGGTATGTACATACTTACAAGACTAATAATAGTCAATTCAAAAATTATGAACCCTATTATTAAAGGACCCTAACACATGCACAATATATAAATTATTGAGAACAACAGTTCCCAACATAACCAAGGCATCTGATATCTCATATCCATTTTCTTTACCTTTATCATAATTTTCCTACCACTGTCCATTTACCACAATGTACCCAACCAATCTAACCAACTGTCATATTCTTACCTTATTTTGCGATTACTCATGCACCGAACTTCATTTATGTCTTACCTTACATGTTCAGTACCACAAATCTCTCCCCAAGCTCCATTAACTTTCCTCTTTCCCAACCAATTCCAAAGACTCTCAAAACAGGAATGGAAAGACCAAGATCAAGCAAGAAGAAGACCATGAAAACCAAAATCAATACAACACCATAAAAAAGTGGCAATGCCTTGCACTGGACATAAAAAAAGTTGTAAATCAAGCGCAACCAACTCATAAAAGACTAAAAAGACAAGACTAGCAACAAACACCCTAATCCAATCCCACATGGCTTCCTAACATTTCCAAAGGAAATCTCAACCCAAGACTTCTTCAATATTTCATGGTAGTCTCTTGCCATGTAATCCTTTGCATGATATTGTGATAAACACATAACTATCATTGCATAAATAACCATGACAACATACTAGTTATCTTACCTTGTTATGCTAATACCAAGCATGTTCCCCTAAAATGTTCACACATGTATGCCATAGGTTCCAAAAACCAAACACTCAAATACCAAATAGACAACATAATCAAACATTCAAGCACCAAGTATATGACATAAGAAAACTCATACATTAATGCATCTTAGGGGAGAATATATTGTCTGCATAATCAATCTAGATTAGTACGATATAACTTCACAACACATCAACCCAAACCTAAATAAGTTCATGATATCCATAACATTAACTACCTAACATGTTCACATCATAGACTCATAAAAAATTTCATTCATGCATAAAAATGACATATGTATAGTCAACCTAGATTAGTATGACATAAATAAGTTAACTCATACCTAAATGTAATAACCCTAACCATATGCATAGTCCAATCCAAATTAACATGATACATATACCATCAAGTTCTTAATGAAATAAACCTAATTAGAAAGTTACTAGCATATAATTAAAATAAGTTCATATATCATGTTCATCAACAACATGTAACCTACTCATCAAGATAATTGTCATACAACAACAACAAGTTAGCATGTAACATACTCATCAACATGTAACCTACTCATAAAGCTAACTATCATATAAAAACAACAATTTAACCTGTAACATACACATCAACAACATGTCGCATAATTATCAAGTTATCTAACATAAAGCAACAATAGAAATGCATACAACCTCAGGTTAGTATCATTCATGACTATCCTACATATGTGCATATAACTACACTAGAAAACTAGCATATATCATGCAGGTAACCATAACATCAATAGAATGGAAGGCATGCACATAACCATAATTAATATGACTACATTGATCAACTACCATTTATCACATATGTAACCATAATAATAATAGAATGACAACAATATAAGTAACCATAATGCTTACAACAACTGTGAATCACATACATGCATTCTTGTACGACGATTTTATCTTACCCCAAAGTCTATTTCTGCAACTTTACCTTGATGATCTGCATCTCCTACTCTATCTCATCCAACACTTTAGCATAATAACATAACAATATCATCATGATGACCTAATTGCATACAATGACCTTATGCAAAACAGCCTTCACCAAACCAATGCAAACTTGACCATATGCACCCACTTAACATGACAAACGAGTAACCAAGTGTGAATGACCAATGCTTTTCCAACATATAACATCATGCAAGCATGCATTCATGGAAAACACATAAGTAACAATATTACCGATGAAACAGGAACTATTACCTCAAAAAGGGAACTCTAACCCAAAAAGACTCAAAACACATGAAAAATGCCCCAAAAACAAAAAGTTTGTATTCCAGAACGCATTTGTTTTTTTCTCAAGGTCAAATTTCACCTTTTTATAAAATTATGCTAAAAACGAAATTGTTTCTTGAAAAAATGATTGAAAAAACACCCTCAAAACAAAATGAGTTGATGCTGGAATAACAAAAAAAACATTGTGTCACACTTTTGACACATTGTAACAATGGAATTAAAGACAACATATTAGAACATTGAAAAATCGTAAAATTCTAAATTTTTTGATAGATGATGCTAAATATAAACAAAATCATGTCTGAAGGGCTTATCATTTCAAATAAATTCTATCCATGTTAAAAATAAAATATATTGACTCTAAACAACCCTAAAATTGTAATTATTTTCAACCATAACATTAAAGATAAAATTTTGCATTGCTTAAAAACCTTAATGACAAGTTGTAAATCTCAAGTTTTTAAATCTTAAGTTTTCAAGATACTTGAACCATGAAATTATGGAGAAATTATATCACTTAAACAATTTTTAAAAATGAACCAGTAAATGAAAAATTTATTATTCATATATTTGTTTGTTTATATATAAAAACATATTTTTTAATTTTTTTATTGTTTTTCTATATTTTAAATTATAATTGTTTTAGTTTTAAGAAATTAAGAATTAAAAATTAAAACCTTCTTATATATGTTTGTTTATATTTTAAAACATATTTAATTTTTTTTTTTAATATTTTAAATAACAATTGTTTTAATTTAATAAAATAATAATAATAATAATAATATTTATTTTTTTATTTTTTTTATATTTGTTTGTTTATTTTTTAAAACATATTTTTAATTTGTTTTTATTGTTTTTTTATATTTTAAAATTTTAATTGAATAATTTTTTTTTTATATTAAACAATACATTTTTTTATTATAATAGTTTTTGTTTAAATTTTTTTTTTTAAATAGTTTGTGTTTGAAAAAAATAAAATAAAATAAAAATTAATTTGCCACCCGTCGGGGGCCGGAGGCAGGCTAGGCAGCCCTCGACGGCGCCACCCGGCTGGCCTCTGGCCCCCTGTTGGGCGTAGGGAAATTTCGAGAATCACCCCCAGTTGGGTGAAGGGTGATTCTCAGAATCACCCTCCGCCCAGTCGGGGGTGATTCTCGGAATCGCCCTCTGACCAACTGCGATGATTCTCGAAATTTCTCTCCACCTAGCCGGGGGTTGGAGGTAGGCCAGGCAACGCCGTCGAGGGATTTCTAACCTACCTCTGGCCCCTAGATGGGCTGAGGCAAGCTGGGCAACCCTTGATGGCGCCACCCGGCTGGGCACAGGGAGATTCTCGGAATCACCCTCCGCACGGACAAGGGCCGGAGGCCGGCCGAGCGGCACCATCGAGAGCTGCACAACCTGCATCCAACCCCTGGCTGGGCAGAGGGCGATTCTGAGAATTTCCCTCCACCCAGCCGTGGGTCAGAGGCAGGCTGGGAAGCCCTCGACAATGCCGCCCATCCTACCTCGGGCCCCCGACTAGGCAGAGGTCGATTTCGAGAATCACCCTCGGCTGGGCGGAGGGCGATTTCAAGAATCACCCCTTTCTGGGCAGAGGGCAATTCCGAGAATCACCCTTGGCTGAGCGGAGGGAAATTCCAAGAATCATCCCCGGTTGGGCGGAGGGCGATTCCGAGAATCACCCTCGGCTGGACGGAGGGCGATTCCGAGAATCACCCTCAGCTGGGTGGAGGGCGATTCCAAGAATCACCCCCGGCTGGGTGAACGGAAATTCTAAGAATCACCCCCAGCTGGGTGGAGGGTGATTTCGAATCAGAATTACACTCTGCCTAGCTGGGGGCTAGAGGCAAGCCGGGCGACGCCGTCGAGGGCTACCCAGCCTACCTCCGACTTGCGGCTGGGTGCAGGGCGATTCTCGAAATTTCCCTCTTCCCAGCCGGGGGCTGGAGGTAGGTTGGGCAACCCTCGACGATGCTACCCAACCAGCCTCTGGGCCCCAGCTGGGCGAAGGGTGATTCCGAGAATCTCCCTCCGCCTAGCCGTGGGCCAAAGGCCAGCCAGGTGGCACCATCGAGGGCTACCTAGCCTACCTCTCCCCAGCCTGGGGCTAGAGGCAAGTTGGGTAACCCTCGACAGCACCACCTGGCCTGCTTCCAACCCCCGGCAAGGCGGAGGGTGATTCCAAGAATCAGCCCCAGCTGGGCGGAGGGCGATTCTGAGAATCGCTCGCAGCTGGGCAGAGGGAGATTCCGAGAATCACCACTGGCTGGGCGGAGGGCGATTCCTAGAATCGCCCTCGAATGGGCGGAGGCCGACCGGGTGGCATCGTCGAGGGCTACCCAACCAGCCTTTGGCCCCCGGCTGGGCAGAGGGCGATTCTCGAAATTGCCCTCTGTCTAGCCGGGGGCCGGAGGCAGGCCGAGCGAAGCCGTCAAATGAAGGAGATTGGGTTTTGGATCTATTTTTGGGTTCAGGTAAGTTTCATTATAAAAATTTAAATTTAAATATTTTATTTTTTACTTTTTATATCTTTATACTAATTTTCTTAATTATTTCTTTTGTACTTGATGATTAGGTACAACACTAGCATGTTGCCTACCAAAAGGAAGAAATTGCATTGCCATTGAGAAAGACCCATTGCAATGCAAATTTATTCAACAAATAATTAACATTCTTGAATTCCTTCTAGATGCAAAGAAAGAAGTTGGTTTGAGGAAAGGGGATTTTAATGAATCACGTGTGGCAAAAAAAGAAAAGGAACCTCAACCACCATTATATGGAATGATTGGAAAGGGACACTTTGGAAGATTTTCAGACATGAAAGATCCATTAGAAGATGACAATGACCAAAATGAAGTAGAAAATGTTGCGGAAGAAACCATCAATGATGTTTTAGATGATGTTGAACATGTATTAGTTGATATTGTTGAGGATCTTTAAGTTATGCTTGCAAACAAAGCTCATTTTTGAGATCTATTAATTAGTTTTACCTGTAATGTTTAGAATTTGATATTTTATGAGAAGAATCCTTATTTTTTGCAAAAAAACATGTGATTACTATTATTTTTTGACATAAAATTCAATAAAAATGCTATTTTCTTAAGTTTTTTTGTTAAGATTTTTCCAAAAATTAGCTTATTTAACATGTTATTTTAACAAAAAGTCTCTAAAAGTGTGTTTTTGGCATTTTATTTGTATTGAAAATTTGTATTTTTTTGTCATATCGTTCAAAATATTGGTTTTTTAGCGACAATTATTTGATGTGCATTGAAAAATTAATTAGCAATACATAAAATTGTAGAAAATATAAACTTTATAATATTAACCCTTTTTCATTTTTTATCTATGTGAAAAAGTGGAGATATCATTACAAATTTTTATTTAAAAAAAAATATTTTTTTCTTTTTAAAACACAAGTACATAAATGCACTTAAAAATAAACATCTCACAGAAGAAGAAGACATTAGAAAATGTATAGTGTCAAAATCAATCCTCTAAAAAAACGTTGGTGATGGTACGCCACCACCATTCAAAATCGACATAAAAAGTATCACAAAAAAAATAAAAAATTAAAGTGCCAAAAACATGCTCAAAAAAAAAAAAAATTGATTATGCATCACCACTTTTCAAAATCGAGTGTTTTTCTTGCTACGTCAAAAAGTAGGTACCAGTGCGGTTACCTATTTCATCGGTAACAGTGTTAAGTATGACCAATCTCTAACCAATAATAACAAGCAATGCATGTAAAACATGTAGAAACATGCAAGAAAGCATGCATGAACAATACATAAACAAGAACAATACACAATCAGTCATACATTCATGATAGCATGTCAACAACAACATCATCAACACTTCCATGGGGACACCGCTTCCACCATGGCTAACACAATGCGGATGCATCAACCACATATAGACCACAAGGATACTAAACACATGTGCAAGAAACATAAATGCATGATCCACACACCACCCATCAGTCTGAGAGTTGAACCATGCCCACATTAGATGCCCACATTTAGCACTAATGTGTAACTAAATTCCTTACCAATGTGTGACTAAAATTCCGCATGAGTATGTGGTCAATTTTTGTCCTTTATGGTTTCCAATTTAACTGTTTCTTGTTGCAAATTTGAACACTCCCTCTCAATAAGAAAGGAATTCAATCTACTCGATCTGGTACCTTTGGAATGTTCTTCATGTAGCACTTCTCTAGTGTTGTTTGCACATGAAACTCCTGAAATTGAATAGCCTCCGAACAACTAAATCAATATGATCATCAGACTCTTCTGACTGCTAATATTACTGCACCTATCTATTGGACTCTCTACGTTGCTGCTGACATCTACAATTTTTCTCTCTGCACTGCTGCCAACTATTATCTACACTCTAGTATCTGACATCCGTCACTCTGATTTTTTTTCTTCCTAACATCTTATTACATCAATCTAACTGATCCTTCTTGTTACTAGTTTACTATGGGCTCCTCGTAGCTAGGTTCGATCCATGAGACACACCATCTCAATGGACCCTATCCTAATTTATTCTTGGGATTATATCTACAGATCGCCCCACCTCTCACCTAGAGGTATAGCTGCATGTACTCCCCCTGCCCATCTGGCTCGAAATTTCCCACTCCTGGAGGTCTCTTCTTGAGTGGACTCTTTGACTTGGAATCCTCTCTGCTTCTCCAATTATTGCTACTCAACAACCTTCTAAGAATTCTTATGAGGTTGCATGTTGAGAGATCATTTCTCCCTGTCAACCACCAAGTCATTAACCACTTATTTTCTACCCAAATATTTTCATGCATCCCCGAACTCGAGAGAATACAGGTTCTTGACTCTTACACCAGTCTATTTCACCTGTCCCGTGGCTATGTGTTTAAGGAACACCTTTCCTTTTCTAAACATCACAACATAACCACGGTCTTCCAATACCGCTACGGAGAAGCGATTATTCCTTAGGCCTTGTAGAAATTATATAACTGATATGTTATATCTAATATTCACCTGATCATACACTATTTTATTTCATGCACAATACAGAATATATTCCACCATTGATCATCATATGCGGAAATTAAATCAATTGCATGCACACATTAAAACCATAAAAATTCACACACATTAACACAGTGATTTATGGGAAATATTAAAGCTGAAAACTCCCAACTATCTGTATAATATATGTCATAGATATCATGTAACAATCATCATACAAAGCTTCTCACAAGCTCTCAGTACAATCTCCAATCACTACACACTAATCAGGTCCGATCTAGAAAATCCCATGCACCAATCTCTGCCACCTCCTAGCCTGCCTCTACTACGCAATCCCTGCTGAATATGGGCTCCGAATGAACTCAAATCCACCTGGCTTGCACTGCGCAATCCTCATTGGCATCTCCATCAATGTGTGGTGCAAACTCATGCACCACTATGGTCACAACTGATAGTCTACTTTCTCTTTCACCTACCTCTCCACTGGTCTCCACTGAAACTATCCATGCACTATAGTTAACTGATGTATTCTTCAGTTGATTAATGAGTTAATAATTAGTGAATTAATTAATAATTAATTCAGAACACTCTCACTAGTGTATCAATCAGTTAGACTAGATACAACTAGCTCAAATGTGTCTAACTGAGTTAAACTGAACACAACTCCACCAACTACTTCTACTAACTCCACCAAACTCTGTCACATGAGTTCTAACTGAAATATCCATGCAATAGCTCCGCTTAACCCTCAGGAATAACATAATTCCTTCTGTCAGCTCCTGTGCCACATTTGTGCACTTAACTGAAGTGCTCCAAGAGAATAAGATAATGTTTATAGTCCAAATATTATTAAGAGCTAATAATATTCGACATATCTATTTTTAGACTGGCAGTCTAAAAATAGACTCCACCCATTATGTCTAAAAATAGAAGTCCATATGTTTTTCCAACTTGACCAAACATCCACAAATAGCATCCTACAACTCATAGAATATGATCGACATGTCTAAAAATAGACATAGTCTAAAAATAGACTGTGCGCCAAAAATAGCCTGTGGGCCCACTTAGTGAAGGCGACTTTTTTTCACTAAGCTCATCATCTTGTTGCAATCTCAACACTCCCTCTCAAGAAGATAGGGATTATTTTCCACCCTGATCCTGCCTCTATGGTATTCAAATTTGCTCTTGGTGAGCGCCTTCGTCAAGATATCAGCATCCTGATCCTCCGTAGGAATGTAAGAAAGTAACATGATCTTCCGCTGCACACAATATCTGATATGATGATACCGGATGTCAATGTGTTTAGATCTATCATGAAATACTAGATTAACCGAGATTTTGATACAACTCTGATTATCACAATATATCACAGTAGGATCTAAGTGTGAACCGAACAACCCGAGCAGGATCTTCCTCATCCATATAGCCTCGCATGCAGCCAAAATTTATGCCATGTAATCGGCCTCCGCTGAACTGAGTGTCACGGATCTCTGCTTCCTGCTATACCAAGAAACTGCTGTCAACCCAATACTGAAAATCCTTCTAGATGTGCTCTTTCTGTCCGTTGGGCTCCTTGCCCAATCTGCATCCGTGAAGCCATGCAGCCTCACCTCATCCTAATGTTTGTACCATAATCCATATCCCAATGTGCCTCTGAGATATCTCAATACATGCTTCCCTGCCTTCCAAAAGAGCTTGGTAGGCTTAACCATAGCTTGTGAAAGCTGGTTAACAGCATAGCATATGTCAGGTCATGTATTGACTAGATACATAAGCGACCCCACCAACTATTGGTAAACAGTGGCATCCACTACCTCTACCGATGTAGCATCCTCTTTCCTCCAACCACCAGGAAGAGGAGTGTCGATAGGCTTGCAGCCTTGCATGTTGAACTTCTCTAGTATCTCCCGAGCATACTTGCCTTGAGACACAAACAATCCATCATTGCGCTACCAAATTTCCAATCCCAAGAAATAATGAAGGAGGCCCAAGTCCTTCATCTCAAACTCTTTTGCAATATCAACCTTGCATGAGAGTATCAACTGTTCATCACCCATCAAAATCAAATCATATACATAAAGTAAAATGATCAGCAACTTACCCTCCACCACAATCTAGTATAGGTTTAGATCCACCTCACTCTTGGTGAATCCAAGACCGGTGAAATAACTGTCTATCCATGTGTACCAAGCACGAGGTGCTTGTTTCAACCCATACAGTGCTCTTTTGAGCCTACACACATGCAACTCGCTTCTGAAGATCTTAAAACATTCGAGTTGCTCTATGTACACCTCCTCCTCAATGAATCTGTTAAGGAATGCAGTATTCACATCCGTCTAATGAATGTGCCATCCCATTTTCACTAAGAGATCTAGGAAGCTCCGTATGGAAGAATACCTTGCGACAGGTGCAAAGGTTTCTTCATAGTTGATCCCCTCAATCTGTGAGAAGCCCCGGGCAACAAATCTTGCCTTGTACTTCTCGATGCTCCCGTTAGCTGCTTGCTTCACTTTTTAGATCCATCTTGAACCTACCACTGATTTCCCATCCAGCCTTGGGACAATCTCCCATGCATTGTTTCTGACAATTGAATCATACTCTTCCACCATGGCATCTACCCATGCAGGGTCCTCCACAGCTTCCTCGAAAGAGGATGGTTCCGTCATGATACACTTGCTCATCAGATCCATGTATCCAGTATATCGGTCAGGTGACTGTCTCTGTCTATGCTGTGATGTAGGTGCTCCTACAATCTTCTCTACATCTTGATTCAGTCGCTCAGCTTCTATAGTGCGCTTCTGCCCTCTGATGGTTGGCACTGCATGAGTGTTTTCTTCCACTCCATGAACCACCTCTTGTGGCTAGTCCACATCCCGAGGCTTATCCTTAGGAACTAATAGATCCTCATTTTCATGCAAGTGTGGCTCCCTCTCAAGCGAACACTTCATGGCTTTCTCCTCACGAAATTTGATATCCCTTCGCACAACAGTCTTCCGAATGTCTAGAAAATACACACGATAGTTGTGGGGTGTTTCTGTGTACCCCACAAATATCCCAACCTCTGCGATCGGATCCAGCTTCTTCCTGGCATCCTTCGTCACATGAATGTAAAAAGGTGAGCCAAAAATATTCAAATGAGAAATATCAGGCTTCTTACCAGAAAACACCTCCTCGGGTGTACTCATGCCAAGTATCCTATGAGGACAACGGTTTTGCACATAAACCGCATTGTTTCATGCCTCAGCCCACAAGTGTATGGGAAGGCCCTAATCATGTAACATCACTCATGTAGCACCCACAATCGTTCTATTCTTTTGCTCCGCGACCCCATTCTGCTGTGGGTTATGAGGCGCTATGAGCTCTCTTTGAATTCCTTCTGCGCTGCAAAAGTCCTTGAATTCACGAGAGATGAATTCACCACCATTATCACTCCTAAGAGCCTTCACCTGCTTCCTCGACACTTTCTCCACTAATGCCTTAAACTCACAGAACTTAGAGAATGTCTCTCTCTTCTTCTGCATGAAGAATATCTAGCACTTACAAGAAAAATCATCAACAAATATCACATAATACCTGTGATTTGCTGTCGAAGCTACTGAGAAAGGTCCACACACATCTGTGTGAATTCTCTCAAGGATCATCGTGGCGTGACTATCCTTCTCATGAAAGGTGGCTTTCACAAATTTTCCCAAAGTACATCCCTTGCACTGATCTGATTGCGCAAGTGTACCTTTGGGAATCTCGGTAGAAATCTGCTGCAAAATTTTCAAAGCACCATGGTGAAGATGGCCCAATCTCCTATGCCATAGCTCACCCTCATCCCAGCTCACCACTCTTTCTGCCTTGCCTACCATTGCTACGCAACCATCTACCTACAACTAATAAATATTCTTAACTCAAACTCCTATCCTCTGGGTTTCACCAGTTGCCTTACTGCACAGGAAAGCCTTTCCCTCGCTAAAGACAACATCATATCCCTTGTCTTCCAACATCGCCATAGAGATAAGATTCTTCTTCAATCCCGGAACATGCATGACATCCTTCAAGATTAAAGGTTTTCTAGACTCCCTCTCAAAGGAAATGGTCCTGATACCAGTCGCACTGTATCTACCATCATCGCCCATCTCTATGTGCACTCAAAGATCCTTCTCATCCAGATCAGTAAACAAATATTTTTCTTCGGTCATATGAAAAGATGCACTACTGTCAGGAAACCACACTAAACCCATCACACTTGAGACCAAGCATGCGATCAGCGAAAAATCCAGCTCAAACTGCAAGGCTAAGGCCTCTCTAGCTACAGATCCAACAACCTGCTTATTTTTCTTCTTATGTGGACAATTAGTGGCGTAATGTTTGTGTTGGTGACAGTGAAAGCACTTCACCTTGGGCATGTCCTGCTTCTTGCCTTTCGCACTAGATTAAGAAGTATTTTTCTTGATCTTCCCCTTCCTTGCTTTGGTAGCCAAAGTGAAATTTTCTTCATCTTCATTCTTCGATGAAGATCCATCCCTGGTACTCTGCCTTATCTCCTCCTGCATAAGATCCAACCAAAGTCACTCCCATCCTGGCAGTTTCTCCCGACCATTGACAGAGTCCTCATAGGAATGCCAACTCTTCAGAAGCCCAAGGAGAGCCAAGATCACCAAGTCCTCTTCATCTACAGTAACCCCCACACTTCCCAGCTCATCCCTGCACTGGACGAACTTCGTGAGGTACTTGGGTATACTTTCGCCATTCTCCATTTTTATTTTCCTGAGTTTATCCTTGAGCGCCAAATTCCTCTAGTCGCTCTTTCTTTGGAACAAGTCTGTCAAATATTTCCACATCAAGAATGGAGAAGCTTTACCATGAATTCTAGACACTATGTGATCCTTCACACCTTCCAACAGAATCCTTCAACATTTTTTTGTCTTCTTTTGCCATGCATCAAGTGCGGCAGCATTGCTAGAAGCAAGTTTTGGAATTTCTGCATCTATGAACTCCTTCAACCCATTATCCTCCAGCAATACCTCCATCCTATCCTTCCATGCAATATAATTCAAGCTTCCCACAAGGGCATACTCCAATCGCAATCCGTTGAAGGACATATCAACTTCGACACCAAGAAAACACTACTGCAAATTCGAATTCCACTAGCACAAAACTCAATCGCTTCAATGCTTTTCAATTGCTCCAATGATCAATATCGCTCCAATACCATGTAGAAATTATATAACTGATATGTTATATCTAAGATTCACCTGATCATACACTATTTTACTTCATGCACAATACAGAATCTATTCCACCATTGATCATCATATGCGGAAATTAAATCAATTGCATGCACACATTAAAACCATAAAAATTCACACACATTAACATAGTGATTTATGGGAAAGATTAAAGTTGAAAACACCCAAATATCTGTATAATATATGTCATAGAGATCATGTAACAATCATCATACAAATCTTCTCACAAGCTCCCAGTACAATCTCCAATCGCTACACACTAATTAGGTCTGATCTAGCAAATCCCATGCACCGATCTCTACCACCTGCTAGCCTGCCTCTACTGCGAAATCCCTACTGAATATGGGCTCTGAATGACCTCGAATCCACCTGGCTTGCACTGCGCAATCCTCATTTGCATCTCCATCAATGTGTGGTGCAAACTCATACACCACTATGGTCACAACTGATAGTCTACTTGCTCTTTCACCTACCTCTCCACTGGTATCCACTGAAACTGTCCATGCACTGTAGTTAATTGATGTATTCTTCAGTTGATTAATGATTTAATAGTTAGTGAATTAATTAATAATTAATTCACACCACTCTCAATAGTGTATCAATCAGTTAGAATAGATACAACTAGCCCAGCTGTGTCTAACTGAGTTAAACTGAACACAACTCCACCAAATACTTCTACTAACTCCACCAAACTCTTTCACATGAGTTCTAAATGAAGTCTCCATGCAATAGCTCCACTTAACCCTCAGGAATAGCGCAATTCCTTCTGTCAGTTCCTGTGCCACATCTGTGCACTTAACTTAAGTGCTCCAAGAGAATAATATAATGTTTATAGTCCAAATATTATTAAGAGCTAATAATATTCGACATATCTATTTTTAGACTGGCAGTCTAAAAATAGACTCCGCCCAATATGTCTAAAAATATAAGTCCATCTATTTTTCCAACTTGACCAACCATCCACAAATAGCATCCTACAACTCATAGAATATGATCGACATTTCTAAAAATAGACTGTGCGCCAAAAATAGCCTGTGGGCCCACTTAGTGAAGGTGAATTCTTTTCACTAAGCTCATCATCTTGTTGCAATCTCAACAGGCCTGGAACATACAAAAAATCTGATAGTCTGATAGGGGAGCCAAACTCCCTCTGAAAGGTAATTGTACCTATGAAGATCGCGCTATACCTCTTGTCGTCTCCAAACTCTATGTTTTGCTGGAGGTCCTTCTCGTCCAAGTCACTAAAGAGATATCTATTCCCCGTCATATGGAATGAAGCACCCCTATCTCGATACCACATGCATCCCATTACAGTGTTTTCCATGCATGTAATGAGATTAAAATCAATCTCGAACTATGTTCTTCCACTGTAACTACAGCCTCCTTCTTGCTTTCCTTCTTCTATGGAAAATTCGAAGCGTAGTTCCCATGCTCATGACAGTGAAAACATCTGATCTTGTACAAGTCTCTATTTCCCTCTTCTCCTTGGGACTTACTTCCTGCTTGGATTTCTTTCCTTTTCTGACCAATGCACAATATTTTTCTTTGTTGGTGTTGTAGGTCCCATCTCTGGTGCTCTGCCTTATCTCTTATATTACCAAGTCAGACCACAAACACTCCCAGTTTGGTAACTTCTCCCTCCCATTCACAGAGTCCTGGTAACTATGCCAGTTCTTGAGAAGGCCTAGAAGTGCTAGTCTCACCAAATCATCATCGGATACGGTCATGCCAACACTTCCAAGATCATCTCGACATTGAGTGAACTTCGTGAAGTATGTTGGTACCATATCACCCTCCTCCATCTTGATCTTTCTGAGCTTGTCTTTCAACACCAATTTCATGTGGTCATTGCTATTCTGAAACAGATGTTTCAAGGCCTTCCACATAGCAAATGGATTCACCTTCCCATGGAGACTCGAGACAATATGATCTCGAACTCCCTCTAAGAATATCCTTCTCGCCTTTTCTACCTTCTTCTACCATGCATGAAGAAGTTAGGAATCTGCTACTGCAGGCTTGGGAATATAAAACTCTATGAATTCCATAAACCTAGTATCCTCCAACATTGCCTCCATCCTCTCCTTCCATGCGATATAATTCAAATTTCCCTCGAGTTCAAATTTGAGTCTCAAGCCATTGAAAGACATCTTGATCTGCTACTAGATCCTGAAGAATAAATCTAAAAATTTGAACATGTTCAAGACAAAATCAATTTCACCCCTTCTATTGTGATTCTTGGCACTCTGATACCATGTATAAAATATACCAATGGATTCAATCCGATCTTGTGATGTACTAAGAAAATATATCGAATCCTTCTACAATATTTGCGGAATATAAAACATGATCACTCAATCACATGCAAGTAAGAGAAAGAAGTAAATCAATCGCACAACACAATATATTATTGGGGAAAGAAACTGCTGAAAACCCCGATATCATATATTGTATAAAGTCAAGTAATAATTAAACAATGCACTTCTTTCTCACACCGAGAAAATCATGCACTCTCCTAACTGTCTCACTTTTATCTTGCTCAAAACTGGCTTGCAATGCTCATGAAAATTTGACAAACACTTAGCCAATTATTAGCCTCTAATAAGCCCAACCTTCCTCATGAAATCCCTATGGAAATAAATCCCTATTAAATAGGAAATTCAACCCTCCTTGTTTGTGCTATCTATCATGGCTTCCTTGTGGCTTTATAATTGCACATGGGAAATTCTATAAAAATACAACTGATAGTTATGTTCCCTTTAACCTCTATCTCAATTGGGTCTTCCTTCGAACTGACATGCATGAAACTATTAATAGTGAATTATCAGTTATTTTATTGATCACTACTTTTGAATTAAATCTAATTTAATTCACTAGACCTCTCACTAATTCATCACTCATTTATAACTAGTTAAACTGATTTTAACTCAATTAATTGAGTTAACCAATTACATCTACACCCCACTAGTGCATTAACTGCAACTAGAACCCAAAAATATTAGAATCACTCTACATGCCTCACCTTTGACCCTCAACTCGAAATTATTGAGCTAATTCATTCTTTTTGACTTAGTTAACTAATACAAGTTGTTATGAGATGAAATTACAATTTATTTTCCAATTTATTGAAGGGATAAATAAATTAGATTCCCACATTTAGCACTAATGTGTAACTAAATTCCTCACTGATGTGTGACTTAAATTCCACACTAGTATGTGGTCAATTTTTATCCTTTATGGTTGCCAATTTCACTGTTTCATGTTGCAAATTTCAACACCATATACCACACCATCTCAACCCCAAACCAGTGATTCCACCTCACTATCAAACATCACTAACCATCACGGATTGGTCTCTATCTAAGCTTCTCCTGGGCTCCAGAGTGTTTTTTCCAACCAGGGCTTCTAGGACTAGTAACTCAACCCCAAATTTTACAGGGCTTCCAAAGCATTTGTCTAACCATGGCTTCCAGGACTAGTAATTCAACCCACCTAGGGATTCCATAGTTTTTTTCCAACCAAGTCTTCCAGGACTAGTAGCTCAACCCACAGTTGTTCATTGGGGTTTCAGAGAATTTGTCCAACCAAGGATTCCATGAACTAATAACTCAACATAAAAGCTAAACGAATCATGAGAACCAACCATGAAATAACCAATGGAAATAAACCCATAATCACCATGTATATCCAGGAAATAGAAAGGCTATGCAAATCCACATGTATACACCATGCATGCCAAAACTAGTTTGTAAATCATACATGCAACTTGGTACTTGCACTTAAAACCTATTGTAGATGTTGATCCTGATGTCCTCTTGCACTTTCCTACTTTTCCTTTTCTTTCGTGATCCAAATCTCCAAGTATGCCACACCCTCCAAGAGTGCTCCAGGAATACTCTATGTGTGCAAGAGAATGAGAGGGAGAGAATAGTGAGAGCTCCAAAATTGAACTGAAAAAAAAGAAAAGAAAAAAAAAAAAAGATTTTCCCACTGATCCTTAGAAGCCTTTTTATTAATGAGGCCTCTATTTTCTTCATTTTCCATAATTTTCATTCATTTTCCCCCTCACATCCAACCTGTGACCTTTCACCTTCATTTTCTCCTAATTCCCATTATTTTCATAAATAAAATTCCAATTAATGCCTCATGCCTTTCCAAATCCTTTGCCTTTGCCTTTTCCAATTTCCTTTGCCATAATAAACTGAAGTGAAAACCCACTAGGATGCTTTTCTCATGATTCAACTTGGAATACATGTCCCATACACCATGGTATTATATATTTTACAGGAATGTTTTTACCAGGTTTGTTACACATATTCACTCCATTTTAGATCATTTTCACCTTCTTAGCCTAGAATAGGATGCACTTGACCCCTAGCTCTGAATTTATGGTTAGAATAGAATCTTAGGCCACTCTAAATCTCCTTCCTTCCTTACTACAAAAACAAAGTAGGAATTAGGGTTTTATTTCATTTAAGAATTATATTGAATTTTGCATGCAAGTACAAGTTGAATGAAATAGTAGATAGGAGTTGATTTATGCTTTGATGAAGTGTGTGAATGATATAATAGTTTCTTTACTATAAATGAGTATATATCTAGTTAAATGATTTCCCATAGCATAGCTTCCTTTTTTTTCAATTAGGTTAATTTTCTTTTCTTTTCTTTCACTACCAATTGCAAGCATACGTTTAATAGGAATTCTCTTTGTCTTAGATTAGAAGCAATTACTTGCATTACATTAGCTAGTTGCACTTTAATCAAGTAGAAGGAATGGCCTAGAAGTACTACTGACCAAAATACCTAGTCGAGGGTGACATGAGTAGAATCCTTTTTTTGTGCATATAGCACTGTCACCTCTAAGTTTGTACAAACCTTAGGTTGATAAGTAAAATTGAGTATCCCTCTAGAGTTGCAGCACTCTTGGTGTGATACTAGGGCTCACAACTTTTTGACGTAATTGTTGAGAGGTTTCTAAGTAGATGCTTGTTTTATGATTAAGCATTATTTTCTTATTTTGTTTGCATACAGTTTGAAAAATTGAAAAAAAATAAAAAAAATGTCTTTCATGCCTTGTAGGTTAGGGACAATCAAGGAAATTTTCTACCAAAAACCCCCACATCCCCACACAATTAACCTTCACTCTTCTTCAATGACTATGAGTTAGAATACCCTATAGGTGAACGCCCTAAAAAAATTGAATAACCTATTAGGGAAAAAGAGGAACCTACTTCACAAGAGGAACCTGCTTCACCTATTCAAGATATAGCTAAGAATAGAAACGAAGAAGTCTTTCCCATCAGATAAACCAATGGAGAGACTAAGATGAAAAACATCAGCCCTTGGACCCTCCACACTTCCATGGATTAACTTCTGAGGACCATGAAACTTTCATGTTTGATTTTTTTGTTGTCTTTAGGACTTATGACTGTGCATCATATGAACAAAAGTTGAAAATTTTCCCCTCTACCCTCAAGGATGCAGCCTTGCACTTGTTCATGGGTCTACCTAGGGACATCATCAATAACTAGGCCCAAATGAAAGAGTCATTAAAAAACAATTAAATAAAATATTTTAGCTCTAAATAAGCCAAGGAAGTAATATTTAGGATGACCCTAAGCATGATGAATCTTTAGAAGACTATGAGGAAAGATTTTAGCTGAACAACAAGAGGTCCAACTACACCCTTGATCCGAGATCACTCAAGATATTCTTCTCTGAGGGATCAAGGAGGAACTGTTGGAAACCCTCAACATGCTATCTGGAGGGGATATATATCAGTTGGAATATGATGACATCAAGAATATGTTCATAAAAAATTATAGGGAAGCCAGAAAAAAGGGTAGAATTAATCAAGGCTTGGCCATTACCTCTTCCTCCACCTCATCCATCAAAAGTTATATAGGGAACATGTTCGAGGATTTCAAGAGTAAAATTTTTCATACCTTTACCTTGAAAATGGATAGCATGTAGATAAAAATGAAACAAGAGGCATAGATATACCTAGCCATCTTTTTCCCTAGATGCACTAGAAGACACCCTAGGAATGAATGGCTAATGAATTTCATATAAGTTTTCTCAATATGTGAAGAAAACCATGCAACATAAATATTCACTTTCTTACCTAGCCTAAAAGTTGTATACCAAGGGGTGGAAGGTGGACTGGAGCAACTCTTCTATATCAATCAAAGGAGGCCTCAAGGAGACCTTGGCCATACCAATAGGGCATGTAAGGTGCACCTTATTCTCACTACAATTCAAAATAAAATGCACCCTTGCAGCCTTGGTATTCTTCTACTCATCCCTCATGGCCCACACCTCCTTCTTGGCCTTATGCTCCTCCATATCATCCGCAACCTTTCAATCAACCATTTCAGCCATATGCTCCCCAACCTCCTTAGTGAAGCAATCCATCACAAGGGTGGATGCCTCAACTCAACCAACCTCCTAGTTTACTACCTCCACCCCAACCTCAACCTCCACTCGCTCATCTTGCTCCACCTAAGAAAACTTAGATTCTTTCTCAACCTAATTCAAACATGAATAAAAAATAGGCACAGTAGGTCTATAGTGGAGAGACATATATGTTGTGGAGATCCATGAGATTATCCTTAGGTCTGGGAGAGTGCTCCCAGATAACCATCCACTATCTCCACCTGAAGATATTGAAGAGGAAAAGGAAGAGAGTATCCCTCAAGTAATCTGTCTCATTTTCCCTATAGATTGATCCATCCTATCCAGTACACCCCATAAGATACTAAACTCCTAGGAGAATTGAAGAATTTGTGTGTAAAGATACCCCTTCTCTAGGCTATTAATTATGTTCCCATATATAATAAGCCTATCAAAGAGAAATTCTTCAAAAATCATGGAAGAAAGAAGAGATACACCCCCACCATAAATTTTGTAGGCCAATTATATGATTTGATGTTAGGGAGAGTGATTTCCAAAAGTACCTAGACCTTGGGAGTCTAGTAGTGGATGTACACATTGATGGTATCATTGTCCCTCATACATGGATTGATCTTGGGGCTTTCATCAATGTGTTGACCAAAGAAACCTTGTCGAAGCTCAACCTCCAAGAAGCTTTAAGAAACACCATTATAGTTATGCAACCTACAAATATACTCACAGTAGCTCCTGAGGGATTTGTTGAGGATGTTATGTTTTCCATTTACTCCTAGAATTATACCATTGACTTCCTAGTATTTCAACCCAAAACCAAATTTAATGGTTATCATCTTATTCTAGGAAGACCTTGGTTGGCCACTACTGATGCTTATATCAGTTGTATGGATGGAAAAATGACCATCAAGAATGAGCCCTTATCAAAACAACTAGTATTATATCCTCCTACCCATCCTTCTATTGAATATGATTTACCTTTTTGACTGGAGGAGGAAGAAGAATATGAAGTGTACCATGCAACACCATACCCTGTTTTTACCTTAGATGTTGTTATCAAAGGGGGGCAACCTGATGAAGATAACCTCATTGACAATATCCTTCAAAACCAACCCCTCACTATCATTCCACTTGATGAACTTCTGAGAGAATCTGAAAGCAATCCATGGAATGAGCATTGTAGAATTTGGCCCATCTATAACCATGAAGATCAATCCCTCTCTCTTGGCAAAAGAGGAAGAACAATTGTGTTAGTTTCTGAGAGAGAACTTATATTATTTTTCTTAGGATCACAAATAAATTAAATGGGTACATATCTAAGTCTGTACACACCATATTTACATCAAATATGGATGCAAGCTTGTGTGCCAACCCCAGAGGAGAATGAACCCAGCCTTGAAAGACATAGTAAAGTATGAATTACAAAATTTGTTGGATGCAGGGTTCATATACCCCATATGATATAGTGAATGGGTGTATACTCTAGTATTAGTCCTAAAGAATAATGGGAATTGGAGGATCTATGTTGATTACATAGAGTTTAACAAAGGCACCAAAAAATCCCATTTCCCTTTTCCTTTCATTGACCAAGTCTTAGATGGTCTTGCAGGGAATAATTTCTTCTCTTGCTTGGATGGATTCATTGGTTACAATAAGATCCATATCAGCCCTGAAGACCAAGACAAGACTAAACTTACTTGTCCTTAGGGCACATTTTCTTATAGACTTATTCTATTTGGATTATTCAATTCCCCTGCTACTTTTCAGAGAAAATACCTGCGCATGTTTGTTGATCTTTTCCATGATTCTGTGGAAATCTACATGGATGATTTCACTCCCTGTGGATATTAGTTTCAAGAGGCCCTCTCTAATCTAGGTAAAGTCTTGAGGAAATGCATTGAAATACATCTCTCTTTGATTCTTGAGAAGTGTGAATTCTCAGGGAAGGAAGGGATTTTCCTTGGTCACTCCATATCTACGGTAGGGATACAAGTAGACCCAAACAGGATTGTTGTCATAAAAAGGGTGTCTACATCTCAGAAATAGAGAGATGTTAGGAATTTCCTGGGCTTGTATGGTTATTATAGGATATTAATTAAAGACTTTAGCAAGGTGCCTTCACCATTATTTGGATTTTTGGCGAAGGACTTAAAGTTCTTTTGGTTAAGTTTTTGTGAAGAAGCCTTCGAAATCCTAAAGGAAAAGTTGACCACTTCTCCTATACTTCGAGGTCCCAACTAGGATCTACCTTTCCATATCCATATTAATGCTTCAGATAAAGTTGTGGGGGAAGATTTGGGAAAAATGGATGACAAGTTTCCCTATGCCATTTATTTTATCAACAAAAATTTGTCTAAGGTTGAATTGAACTACATTGTCACTAAGAAAGAGATTTTAGTTGTTGTCCATTCTTTGAATAAATTCAGACATTATATTACTAGGTACAAAACTTTTGTGCATGCTTACAATGTAACAATTAAATACTTTATGAAAAAACCTGATGTGAATGATATAATTATTCAGCGGTTATTATTGTTGAAACAATTTGATTTAACTATCATTGACAACCCTAGGAAAGAAAATGTAGTTGTAGATTTTTGTCTAGGCTTATTTTGCCTATAGATAATGAAGAGATGATTTATGATGAGCTTCCATATGAGCACTTATTTTATATCTTATTAATCTCTCCCTGGTTTACTAACATAGCCACCTACCTGATTGCTGGGAGATTTCCTCCAAATCTGTCATCCAGGGAGAAGAGCATAGTTTTGAGAAAAAGAATCACTTTCACTTGGATTGGTGGAAATATTTTCAAAATGGGACCAACTCATATTCCAAGGAGATGTGTTATGGAGGAGTAAGGCTTTGACATCCTCTTAGCATGTCATGATGGGCCCTGTGGGGGTCATTTTTCTGCTAAAAGGAAAACTATTAAGACCTTGTAAGCTGGCTACTATTGGCCCACTCTCCATCAGGATGCTAGAAGGTATACCAACAGGTGTTACCAATGTTAGAGGATGGAAAAACCTACACCTAGGGATGAAATTCCTCTACAACCTAAAGTGGCCTTAGATCCATTTGACAAGTGGGGCATGGATTTCATTAGGCCAATTGATCCACCATTCGGGAAAAATAAATATTGTATCCTAGTATGCACTGATTATTTGAAAAAGCGGGTTGAGAAAAAGGGTGTCGAGGCAACAACAGAATAAAAATTGGTTTAATTCATTAGAAAATGAAATTTCTACAAATTTGGGTATCCAAGGGAGATATTCACTAATCAAGGAGCCCAGTTCACATAACACACCATTGAGAAACTCCTAAGGAATCATAACCTCAAGTACATAACATATATTTCCTATCACCCTTAAGAAAATGGGCAAGTAGAGGTTATCAATAGAGAACTGGAAAGTATCCTCACCAATGTAGTGAGCAAAAGTAGGAAATATTGAGCAGAAATATTAGTGGAGGAAACTTGGGCCTATAATACCACCTGGAAGACAACTACTCATTTTAATACATATGATATTGTTTATATAACAGTCTCATAATGGAAGCTTAATTGCATTTAGATATAAAAGGGCACATAAAGTAATACTTTGTCAACTCAATGGCTTAGATGAATTCAAAATGCAGGCCCTCCTCCACACTGAAGTCATACAACTGCAAAGGAAGGTTTGGCATGATAGGCACATCAAGGAGAAAGTATTATAGGAAGGAGATTGGGCTTTTCTATATGACTCCAAGTTCAAGGAATTTAAAGGGAAGCTAATGAGAAGATGGTTAGGCCCATATCTGATAGAGAAATTCCATGAAAATGGGGTTGTTCAGATTAGACCCATTGATGAGGAGGGGATCCCTCTACTTGTCAATGGTCATAGGTTAAAAGTATACAAGAATACCATGTCTAAGGAAGAGTTCATCATTACAATCAGCATGGAAGTAAATGTGATTGGGAGCCTCATAGCTTCGAGTCTAAAATCCTCCTAGAGAAAAGAAAAAATAATAAAATAATAAAGAGGCCTGGGGGAAAACCTCTATGAGGCATCCAAGGAAAACTCTAGGATTCAAAACCTCTATGAGGTAGTCCTAGAGAAAAAAAAGGAAAAAAGAAAAGATACATGGGTGGAAACCTATTTGAGGCACCCAAGGCAGGCTGATGGGGTGAAAACTGCTTCAGGGGTAGGCCACTAGCATTTGAAAATAAACCAAAAAAAGGAGAAAAAACAAAAGAAAATACCAAAGGAAAGAAGGTGAAATGACACCATGACTGTCGACCTTTATTTTTTATGTCTTGCAGGGTTATGAAAAGTGGCATGTCATGGTAATAAATCAAGGTAATTATCCCAATCCTCTTCACACCACCATCCATCCACTCTCTCTTCAACACCAAAACTCACCTCTTCATCCCTCCACACCATCCTTTCCAGCTCAAAATAAAAAAAATTCACCCTCTCTATGGTGCTACAGGAAGTCCTATAACTTGTAAAGGAAGTTATAGTGAGCTACATGAAGGTGGATCGAGGACAAAAATAATCCACCAAATATCCATGTGGTGTCATAAAGTCATTAAGGAGAGTTTTTCTGTCATTCCCTACCACCCACTCATCACTCCTCCATCTCAAACATAGAGGTCTTTCACTCAAACCCTGCATTCTTTCATGTCTGTAAAACAATTTGTTTTCGAAAAAACACAGTTCATTCACTCAATTTTCCAAGGCCATGCCACTTCCTCATCATCCTATAATCATCCTACCATCACCCTATGACTTCCTCACACTTTCCCTCATCACTCATGCAAAGCTAAAAGCCTAAAACAGTGAGAGAAAGAGGTTTCTATAGATAGAAACAAATTCTTGTAGCAAGTCTTGTCTAAGAACCTAAAAATCCCTGAAAATAGTTTTGATCATTCATGGATACCAAGAGACTTGTGAGTTGATTATGAAGGTAGAAATGGAACTCCAACAAGGATCCTCGAACATCAACCATGCACTTGAAGACTCAGCATGGTACATGCACACACAACAAACAAATCAAGATAAGCACCTCAAAAATAATGAAGACACACAACAAGAGCTCAAGTAACAATACAAACTCAATTGATTCCACTCCAAGGGTCCAGATCCAACATGCATCATCCTGCAACAACTTGACAAGGAGGTAAGGCTCAGGTATGGCACTCTCACACCCTCTCCTTATGCATAGGTGACTAAATAAATGAATGTTGAAGAGGGAAACCTTTAATAAGCTAAAGGTGGCCAGTTAACTTGGCCACCCTTAACCAGTTAAACAAAAAGTGAATGGTGGAGTCCTCATGCAATGTGTAGTTGTCAAATTAGTTAAAGTACGATCACCAGGTGTGGGTGTTTATTACGAGGGAGAAAAAAATAATATCTTTGAGTGGGACCAATGGTCCAAATGAGGAAAAAACGTGCAAGGGTCAGATCAGCACAATGCTCCAAGACAACTCGAAATAGCATAAAATGTACTTAAGCATGCTTCCCCTCACACATTTTTCCATCCTAAGATCGATTTATGAGAGTAAAAATCTTGCAAGCCACCAAGTAGCTTCAAACCTTGACCCTCTACTTCATCTGAATATGCATGTGCTTGAGGATTGTGTAAATTGCATGTAAATTGAATGATTTTTTGAGGTACTTAAGTTAAATTCTTTAACACATTTAAACATGAATTTGACTCATAAATTGTAGAAATAATAGAGAAAAAAATCCATAACAGTAACCAAAGAACACCAAGTGATAATGGAGTTCACCCCTCCTAGACTACATCTCCTGGTTCAACTTCCAATGCTTGACCCTCTTTCATTATGCTCATAAAATGGTGATTAAAATGAGTTACAATGCTCAAATTGCTTCAAAACCTACTCCAACAACTTCAAATCTATAAAAAATGCTTGTCTAGATTCTTTGTGCTCCCAAAAAGACCAAAAACTGAGAAATTTATGAGATTCCCCAACTTTGATACTAGTCACTCTACAATTTCCCCAAAATCCAGCACATGTCGTACAATTTTGCCCCGATTTCTACTAACGGAGCGAAAAATTGGCAAAAAATCTACGCAAATCATGGAGAGGATAATTTTTTCGTTGACACATTAAGTTCGAAAAAACTGGGTCATGTGGGGTGCAAGGCTAACCGTCTGCCCCCGTCGACTGGGCCCCCAAATTCTCTCCGCCCATGGTTATATTACCACCACATATCCTGGGGTTGGTTGTTGTGGCTTAGCCCTCTAACTAGCACTTTGAGTCTAGTGGTTAATAAACCCCAACAGTTCTGCTATATGCCATCACATGCGGTGGTGCCAATCAACGATTAGGATTATGGTGGATGACTGGGAACCCTGCTTCCCCCCCCCCCCCCCCCAACATTATACACCTTAAATATAACAAATCTAACCTCCATTAACAAGGAATATAGTGGCATAACAGTAATTGACTTGGCTTTTTCAGCGAAGGTTGTGATTTTGACCCCTGTGGAGTCACATTCGGACTTCTAACCAAAATTTTAGTGGCCCCCATGCTGCCAAGTGGTGGCCTCAAGTTGGGCCACGTGGCACCCTATGGTTGGCCACTAAATTAAATTAACAACCCAATGAAAATTAAAAAACTAAGCACCAATGAAAGAATGACAAGTGTCAAACTATCATAGGCTCCTTAAACCCAGTCAACTATCTGGACTACTAACTCGGCAACCTGCACACAGTTTTGCCAAAATTTGCATGTTTGGGAAAACAAACATAATTCATGTCGATTTTTTGCGAAACAGATTGCATCTGATTCACAATGATGAGATCTACGCAAGCACACAAGTTTTGAGCCATTCCGAAAATTTCATTTTTTAGCACCAGATCACTCCTCCCTAATGGAAGATTTTGGACCCCAAAAGATCATTTTCAGTTGTTCAGTAGATGAGGGTACAGTTCCCTCACCTTTCCAATCTCGATCCATTTGGATTTTCTTGGATTTTTTCCTTTGAGCCCCACACGAAGGTACTCCACATTCCCTTGTTTTGAAGTCCTTGTTATTTTGTTAAGAGTGGTGTCTTGTTGTATTTATTCAAGGTATTCAAGAGATAAATCCTAAATAGAAGGAATCTAAACATTCTCTCCTTGATCTTCAATCAAAGGAGGCTCATACAACCTTAAATTCTCAACATTAACAGCAACATAAACTTTCATATATGAAGGAAAATCCAACCTGAAAGCATTATCACCATTCTTTTCTACAATTATAAATAGAACATATTGAATTGGTTTCATTTTTTTAACTTCTCCTTGAAGCCTTTATTTACTAATGTGAAGCCTAAATTCATCATTGACTTGGAAATTGTTATCTACATTATGATTTTTGTGTCTTGTTTTGTACTTGACTTGGCTCTTTTCCAGCTTTTTTTGAACTGCTTGATGTACCAATTGGATTTTTTCAAAGAAATTTTTATCTTTGTCTATGTCACTATGACCATCAATAGCGACATATTTCCCAAAAATAAAATCCAAAGGAGATTTGGTCAAGTATCCCAAACATGCCTCAAATGGGGATGTTTGAGTTGAAGAGTACTTGGCCCAGTTGTAAGAATACTAAATATAATGCAAATGTTCATCCCAAAACTTAGGATTCTTGCTGCAGTAACCATGAAGAAGATGTATCACCATCCTATTCACCACCTTCATTTGACCATCTATTTGCAGATGAAATTTTGTACTCCTTTTCAATTTGGTGTCCATGAATCTCCACAAGCTTGACAAAAAATTCCCAATAAAGCGAGAATATTGATCACTAACAATGAATGTGGGCAATCCAAAATGCACCCATACATTCTAAAAGAATAACTAAGTAGTTTGTTCATCTGTAATTTTATTTTTACATGGCATTAAAATACTCATTTTTCTGAACCTATCCACAACTACATAAAGATAATCATGATTCCTTTTTGACATAAGAAGACCTCCAAAAAATTCCATAGAAATAATCCCCCCATGGAAAATAAGGTACTGTAAGTGGTGTGTACAATCATAACTTTATGTTTCTAGGCTTACTGACAACACATAATGAACAACCTCTAATAAAACGTGACACACTTTCAATCGTACAATGCCATTAAAAATATCTTTTTAGTTGTGCCACCATATTATCTACACTGAAATGACCAACAATAAGAGAAGTATGTGCCTCTCTTATGATGTTGACTCTTTCTCCCTCTAAAATACAAAGCTTACCAAGATGGTACAACAGCCTATCATGCATGTGATAATCCAATTCTTCTACTTTGTTACCTTGACTCAAAGTTGCATATACATCTTGAAAATCACTGTCTAAATCATATTGTTCAACATAGCTCTCATGCAAAACAAAATTATTCTTAGGAATAGTAGCAATACTAACAATAGGCCTAGAAATCATATCAGCAACTTTGTTATATATACTTTTTTTATACCTTATCACCAAGTGTAATTGTTGAAGAAAACCCATCCATCAAAAGTGCCTTGATTTCTACAACTTTGTTTATGATTGCAAGTATTGCAATGGTTGATGATCAATTTGAATGATTGTCTCCTTACCCATCAAGTATTGTTTCCACTTTTTCACACATTCCACCAATGCATACAATTCCTTGCCATATGTAGGATAATTAATAATTTCACCATTAAAATTTTCCGACTGAAAACATATGGGCTTACCATGTTGCATGAGGATTTCACCCATGGCATAATCGCTTGCATCAATTTTTATCTCAAATGATTATCTCAAGTCTAGAAGTGAAAGTATAGGAGTCGAACTGGTAGTTTCCTTCAATGCATTAAATTCCTTTTGTTTCTTACCTCCCCACTGGAATAATTGCTTCACACTTGTCAATGCATTAAATGGATTTGTCATAGATGAGAAGTTAGAAATAAAACTCCTCCAATATTAGGCTTCTCCCCAAAAGAAATTGACCTACGTAACTTTTTTTTCCTTTGGCCAATTAAAAATGACATCAACCTTGGAGGTATCTATTTTCAATCTACCTCCTCCAATAATATGACCCAAATAACTAAAGAATTTTTTCCAAACTCACACTTTGACATCTTTAAAAACAATTGTTTGTTCTTCAACTCATCAAGTACTTTTTTGACATGCATGAAATGTTCTTCATGTTATTTACCGATATTTACATGTTCTTCATCTAAGTAGACTATCACAAAATCATCTAAGTAGGTTCAAACAAACCTTTATTTGTTTTGATTTCTTTCTTCCATATGTCTCCTTTAGCAATTCTAATTTGATGGTAGCCATTTCTTAAGTCCAACTTATTAAAATACTTAGCATATTTCAATTGATCAAGTAAATCATAAATTCTAGGAAGTGGGTAATGATTCTTTACTGTAATCTTGTTCAATGCACAAAATTCCACACACATGTGCCATGTTCCATCCTTCTTTGGGAACAAAACAATAGGTGACCCGCATGACGAAGTATTTGGTATGATGATCCCTTTATCCAACAACTCTTGAATTTTATTTTTAATATTTTCACTTTCCATCACCGAAATCCTATATATGATAATGTTAGGAAGAGGACAATCTTGTTGCAATTGTATTTCATGTTAGATTCTCCTCTTTGGAGGCAATCCCTTGGGCTCCTGAAACAACTCATCATATTGGTTAACAACCTCAACCAAATCAAATTTAAATATTGAGTCACAACCTTGAAAATCTTCATTATCAACATCATTCTTTTGTTTGACCATTAAAAGAAAAAAAATATTGCTAGAGTTAATAAGTCTCTTCATTTGTCCAACATTCACAAGTGAAATATTTAGTTTTTGTCGATGTGCTCTAACAACGTACTCAATACCATCTTTGAACAAGTGATACTTGTTTTCATGGTGATGAAAAATAGCTTTCCTATCAGAAATATATGGGGTTCCCAAAACTATACTGGAAATATCAAGTGGAACTACATCAAGTTCAACTTCATCAAGAAATTTTGTTGTAATTGCAAATCTAAGTATGCATTTCCTCATCACTTGTAAGATTTCATTCTTGCATATCAAACCTAAAGGATAAGGTATTGAATGAGTAATGGTCTCTAAATTTAACTTCTTGACTAAGTCTTTGAAAATCAAATTTTCTTGTGAACCACTATCAAAGAGTGTATCAATATTGGTATGCTTTGAAAAACCCAAATATGAAAATTTTCAATTATTGTTTTCTCATCTTGAGTATCATTAAGACAACTTGAAGATCTAGTTCTTGCTATGTCCTTACCTTTCATTCCCATTGTTGTGATATTTTTTTCATCTCCCGAATGAGAGCCTAAGTCATGTTGTGTAGTTGTAGTTATCCTTTGCTTCCCTTTGTTGTTAAACTTCTTTGGTTTCATCTCAGGATGAAGCTTCCAATAATGGGCTTCATCGTTACCCTCTTTAGAACAATATTTGGGTGTTAATTTTTCTCCTTCCTTCTTGATAGATGTATTCTTACTTCATTTCCCTTTGAATTTACTCTTTCCTTTGTCGCCACTTTGAAATGGCTTTTTTCTACCCTCTTGTGAAATGTTTTTCCCTCTTGATTCAAGATGTGTTTCCTGGACACAAACCTCATCTAAAATTGTAGGATTAAACATAAGGATAGTATGCTTTAAATAACGATTTAAACCCCTAATATATTTCAACAAGGTATATTGTGATGAAAAATCTACACCTAAAATTAGAGATCTTCTTCTAAAATCTTGGGTGTAACTTTTCCCACGTTGACCTTTAAGTTGTCTAAAGTTCTGCCAATCCATAATAGCCTTTTGCATATAATATAATGGATAAAATTGTCTTCTCATTGAAAAAATAAATTCTATCCAAGAGGTTGAGACCTTGCCATGCTTTTTAATATCCTCTTGTGTTTTGGCTTCCCACCAAATCAAAGCAGCACTTGCCAACCTTAATGAAGGCAGTTGAATCTTTGTTTCAACATCTTTGATGTTTTGAATCCTAAAATATACTTCAATTTTACAAACCAAATCATCAAGTTTTTAAGAATTCACTTCACCATTATACATAGGAAATTCAAATTTAATATCAAGTTTCAATAAGGGATTTTTACCATGTCCCTTTGGGGTATGTGAAGGTGTTTGATTAAAGGTTGGGATGGAAGAGGATGAAGATGAAGGTGAGGATGGAGGTGAATATGGTGGTGGAGAAGGGGGTGGTTTATCACCATTTCCTTTTGAAGGCTTATCATAATATCCTCCTTTTCCTCTAGAAGAAACCTCTCCTTTTTAAGGCTTGGAACTCTCACCCTGAAACCTTGAATTTCTCTCTTCATACAGAAATTTCACCATTTCAGTCATCCCAAAGAATGTTTTTTTTCTGAAAGTATTATCTTCCTCTGACATATTATCATCTCCTACTTCATGAGACATGCTTACTAAAGCTTCAGGTATAACTTTAGGTGAAACTTATGGTGGATATTGAAGAAAATGTGCTCTTCTTGTCCTTGTCCCAAATTGAGAACCTGCATCCACAAGCTTTCCTTCTCCTTTCTTGAGCTTCAACCTTGTAAGCATTTGAAACAATTGGAAAATATTAAATCCTCACAGTAGCAAAGAAAACAAAATATTAGATACAAAACTTGATCTGAATATGTATGTGCTTGAGGATTGTCTAAATTGCAAGTAAATTGAATGATTTTTTGAGGTACGTAAGTTAAATTCTTTGACACATTTAAACATGAATTTAAATCATAAATTGCAAAAATAACAGAGAAACAAAGCCATAACAGTAACCAAAAAACAACAAGTGATAAAGGATTTCACCCCTCCTGGGATACATCTCCTGGCCTAGCTTCCAATGCTTGACCCTCTTTCATTATGCTCATAAAATGGTTATTAAAATGAGTTACAGTGCTCAAATTGTTGGGTGTGGAGCCTGATTATCATATTAATTTAGAGATATTTGTTTCAGCCAAATGTATACCCCTGGAAGATTGGGGGCGCATCCCCCACAGCTGGGGGGTCTGGGGGCCAATCGTCCCCTAGTGGGGGTTCGGGCACATCGTCCCCAAAGCTAAGAAAATGTAAAATTTCCTTGTAAAATATTGTAATTTCATATTCAATCTGGGACTTTCATTAGGAGAATGATATGACGGTATAATTTATATTTAATTTAGGGTTTTTTTCCCTGGAAGGAAACCCCTCGGTTCACATGAAGGTATTATATTGCAGTTGTGTGTTGAGTGTGTATTCTGAGAAAAAAAGATAAAGGAGTTTTGTGTGAGAAAGTAGAGGATATTACAATAGATCTGTTGTAGGTTGTGTCACTTCATTTTGCTGGATAATAAAAAGGAAGGATTTGTTGTTTCTACGTGGACGTAGCCCAAGTTGGGTGAACCACATATATTTGTGTCTCTCTTGTTTTATATGTTTTTTGTGTTTTTATTACCGCATATTTTTATGTGCTCCATTGCTCTGTAATGTATAATTTTCTAACACAAATGCCTTCAAAACCTGCTCCAACAGCTTCAAAGCTATCAAAAATACTTGTGTAGCCTCTTTCTGCCCCCAAAAATACCAAAAAATGAGAAAGTTATGATTTTCCCTAGCTTTGACACTAGTCGCTCTACAATTTCCCCAAAATGCAGTACCTTCCCTACATTTTCGCCCTAATTTCCGCTAACGGAGTGACAAATTTGCAAAAAATCAACAAAAATCGTCGAATGGATAACTTTTCCGCTGAAGACTTAAGTCCGAAAAATTGGATCATGTGGGGGGCTATGTGGTCGGGGGCCAGGGCTAACCATCTACCCCTGTTGGTCAAGCCCCCATGCTACCATGTGGTGGCCTATGGTTGGGCCATGTAGCAGCCTATGGTTGGCCACTACAACAAACCAACAACCCAATGAAAATCGACCAGCTTAGTACCAATGAGACACTAACAATTTCCAAAATATCATGGGATCCTAAGCCTAGTCACATTGCAAAGTCAGCAGGCCCAGTTAGCGATACGGGCTACTAATTGGGCAACCTGCACACCTTTTTTCCAAATTTTTCCTGTTTGGGAAAACGAACATAACTTACTCCTGGGAGCATACAATGTCGGTTTTTTGTGAAATAGTTATGCCCGATTCATAATGGCAAGATATACACAAGCGCACAAGTTTTGATCCATTCCAACAACTTTCATTTTTTAGCATATTTTTTAGCACTAGATCATTGCTACTACAATATAGTTCTATGGGAATTCATGTAATTGCTACAGGAAGTCTTGTGACTACTACAGGAAGTCTGTGATTGCTACAGGAAGAGTCGAGGGGTTCTACAGAAGGACAGAGGAGGTATATGCATGCAACCAAAGACCCAATTGGTTCAGGAAACTCCTATTTTTCAGCTCAGAGCATCAGTTCAAGAAGTAAGTTTCCATCACCTCACCTACCCATCATAATTTCACACAGTTTCTCTTAAAAAATTGCAGTCAATAGCCATAAGATTTCAAAATTGGAGGTTCTGTGTGAAGGAAATAGAGGATCAATATATAGAGTTGGAGTGATAAGAAGTTTTTGTGGCCCTATTTTACCACTAAAACCATAAAAATAAAACCTTTCCTACACCTAGTCAAGACCAGTAAGAAAATATGGGAGGTGGGTTCAACATGAGAGAACCCATAGACACTAGAATGATTCATTTGCACCCTCATGTAGCATACATATTTAGGATACATCAATGTTTAGGCTTCTTTTAATTATTAAAAGGATATGATGATGAAGTTGCCTTTTAGTTTTCTTTGGCTTTGAATTCCCAATCAGATGTTAGTGCCACTACTGTAATAAGAGGGTTAGCCATTACCATAATTCCTGAAGTGATCAGCAAAGTAACCACACTTCCCCTAAGCATCAAATGGAATAGGGAAGAGATGGTCACTAGCTCAACTGCAAATAATAATTCCTTTAGGTCCAGAGAGAGACCCATGGAAGATAAAAATGGGGTTAGGTGAGAATTTTTTCCTTACCCATTGGATGAGGTAGCCTTTAACATCTTAAGATACATATCCTATGAAGGCGGACTAAGTGTAGTGTATGGTTATCAATTTAGGCTATTTCATGACCTTAGATACCAAGAAATTTTTCCCTTAACTAGAGATTGAATATACCTTACTTCCTCCTCCATTCTATCAGGGACATGAGCCAAAAATTCAAAGAAGAAGAGCATCAATACCTAGCCCATCATGGACACATTAAGCTAGTAGTGGAGGATGCCCTAAACCACCTAAGAATTCCTATCCCATGGTCCAAGTTCATATATATGGATAGAGAAGAACTTATAGGAACCTAGAGCATTACTCCTCGGGAGATCCCTATATATAGCATTTGGGGTAGAGACACCAGATCAAAGGAGGAACAAAAAACAAAGAAGAAAAAGGAAATGGAAATAGATGAAGAGAAAGAAGAAGAGGTAGAGGTAGAGGTAGAAAAAGTAGATGATGAGAAAGAAGAGGAATATAAGTGTGAAGAGGAGGCACTAAGTCCTAGACATACCCAGTTGTACCAAAAGAAACCAAGATATCCCCCCAACAGACTAGTATGTCACCAGGGAACAATGAAGATGAGGTGGATGCAACTTTAGCTACCTTGGGCACTCTTCTGAAATCTAAGAAGAAAAGGCCAAAAAAAATCCCTCTCTACTTTAAAACAAGGAAAAGAACTAGAATAAGACAAGGCAGACCCAAAAATCCTACAAAATTTCCAATATTGAGGGGTCCCCAAGTAAAAAAGAAGAGGTAGGGTCAGATGAGGGAAAGATTGATGAGGTCGCCTATCTAAAGCCAAAAAATAAGGCTCCCATAGCCTATGTAAGGAGGTACACCACCAAAGCATCACCCTTCAAGAAACCAAAAGCACCCACTAACAACCAAAGAGAAGGAAAAAGCATGCTACAAGAAAAACAAAGCTTGATACAGGAAAAAAAAGCATGCTACAGAAAATCAAAAGATGTTATAGGAAGACAAGGATGGGTAGTAGGAAGAGCAGAGGGTAAAAATTGAAGGGAAGAGTGCACAAATGGAAGGAAAGGAGGTGAAATAGGGGATTCAAGCTTAACACCAACTCCAAAAGATAGTAGCCTCCTCACAAATAGTTGAAATACAAATCACAGTATTTCACGAACCTACCCCACAATCTAATTTGGGGTCCTCATTAGGGGAATTTTGAGGTCTAAAATGAGCCTCCTAAGAAAAATGTACAACCAAAATAAAATTTTTAATAACCAATAGGATTTAATATGATGATTTCAACCATGGGGGATAATTCACCATTTTTTAAGTAAAAGGAAAAAATGATTAAAAAATAATAAAATAATAAAACTAGTTTTTCAACTCGTATTTTTAACTTATCTCCCAAATTTTTTACTCAATTTTCGAGCAGGATTACCCATTGGATGAAAAATTTAATTCCCCATCCAAGGATTACCCATGTTGCATACTTTTGATGGACACTGCTACAAGAAAAATGAGAAATACATGAAAAAACACGATAACAATCACGTTTTCATGTATTTCTTATTTTCTGTGTGGCAAGATCCATCAGAAGTATGAAAAATGGGTACTTGGATGAGGAATTAAATTTTGCATCTGACGAGTACTCTGACTCGAAATTTGAGGAAAAACTTTGGGATATAAGTTGAAAATATGAGTTGAAAAAGTAGCTTTTCCTTTCTTCCCTTTGAAATTTGATGATGTAATCAAATCTTATTTTATTATTTCCACTATTATTTTATAATTTTCTTAGGAAGCCCATTTAAGACCTAAAAATTCCCCTATTGTATTATAATTTCATTGAGGGAGAAAGACTGATCCCTAAAAAATTCACAATCCCCCTCCTACATGAGCTGGAGATAGAAAGAGGGTGTGCCCATAGGTGGATGCCGATATCCAAATCAAAGGATGTTTTGGATGTGGGCTTGATGAATTTATATTATTCCTATTATCACTTTAATAAATTCTTAGGGTTGTTATGCTTTTTGTTTAAAGAAATATTAGAGGTAACTATCAACTTATTTTTGAGATCAAGATCTAGTCTTCCTAATGTTCAGAGAGGGCTCTCTCTTTATGATTTAACTTTGTTGTTTTTAGTTGATTTTAGGCTAGTTATATAAGATTGATTGGGTTTTGATTTTGGTTTGGTGGTGGAATTACTGATCAAGAGATCAAGTCTCTTGTAGAAAAATGCTCAAAAATGAAGTTTCTTAGAATTGTTCCAAACCAAAACGACAGGAAAGGACTTGGTGATACGAAATTAATGCCGCAAACGACACTCAAATCCCTTACCATATGGAGGATATATTGCATTTTGAAGTTTGTCAATTTCAATTAAAAAAATGGCCAAAATTGACTTTATAAAAAAAATTATTAAAAAAAAATATTCCACAGAATATTCTGGGAATATTCTGTGGAATATTACACAGAATATTCTGCAGAATATTTTGAGCACAACCAATTAAAGGGTGCCACGTGGCCAGCCCGAAGGCTGCCACATGGCCCCAAGGCGGAATGGAATGAATTACATTGGCGTTTAAAACTTTTCTTTGACCGCGGTGAGGTTCGACCCCGAGTTGGGCAGGAAAAAACTGTACACTTTGACCATTAGGCCACCGAAATGACTTTTGTAATCATTGGATTTGAAATTATATTTAAATTTGAATGTGGATTGGGTGCGCAGGTGGCGGGGTCTTGGTCACGCGGGCCCAGCGCTTGGAGCGGAGTGTGTTTTAACATATGGTTGAAACTTTATGATATGCACATATAACTCAACGTTCCTAAATGAACGCTGAAGGGTATGGCCACGTGGACCTAATTTTTATCCCCATGACTGGCGGAAGTTTCGGCGGACCCCTCAAATTTAGCAGCCACTCCATATTTGTCGGAGCTATCTGGCAGTTAGCCAGACTTAACTGGAGAGAATCTAGGCAAACTTCAGTTAGCCATAACTTTGGCTAGGAAAGTCCTTTTGGGAAGAATTTTTTTTTGATTTTGGGGTATTGAAGCATTCTGGAGCTATTGGGAGTGTTTTCAGAGTCATCAGGGTGCTCTATCAGTGATTTTACCAGTGATTTTAGTTGTGGAGCCACTAGGGCCTAATGAAAGATCAGCTATTTTGGACTATACTCATCCAATGGAGGTGAATGAATAGTCGATTTATACTGATTTCAGCCTTCCGATTCTGAATTTTCAGCTTATTTTTCCTTTTGAGGCTTTCTACATAGTGTAATTCATTTTTTGAGCATTAATGAAAAATGGAAAAGCCTAATTAGAGGCTTTTGGACCCAACAGAGGTAGCCCAAGAGAGGGGTGAACTGCTTAAACAAATGATTACTCTCATGATGTGTATTTTTTCTGTTATATTTCAGATTCTGCTACATTAAATAGTAACTTTTCATAAGTACATTTTTCCCAAGCAGCATTATACAGTGAACAAAACTCATTAGTTCAACTTCAAACCACATTACTTCATTTGCAGAATACTTAAAATTGCTTATTCACACATAAAATTTTGATTAATGAATACTTTGCACATAAACAAATACTTTCATTGATCGGATCTATTTCAGTGTTTACATTTTATTTCTTTAGGTAGAGCCAGTTTGTGGGCCAGAAGCTTCTGGTTTCATCCTTTCTAGTAAAGGTGAAATAACCAGTAAAAGCCCCTTACTGTCAATCTCTGTATAAGAAATACTTTGTTCTCACAATTTCAGATCAGATTGGTATCAGAGCTCTAGGTTTTGCTTAAGATTTTGTGAAATTTGTGCAAGAATATTGTGTTATTCTGCAAAATTTGATGCTTACTAGGCTGAAATTGAAAAGAGGGGAAGGTCAATTGGTTAGAGCACAAGATAATCCTCAACCAAGGAGGGCTAGTGTGCCATTATCTCCACCTTCCATTTCATCCTCATTAACCTTAGAATCAGCCACAAACATGTCTTCCAGAGAAGGAGAAGTACATGAGGAAATGGATCCCAAGGAAGAAGAAAGAGTCTTTAGAAAAGCTTTCTTGGACATGACTGAGATGGTTAGGATCCTATACCAAGAGAGAAATGATAGGATTGCTAGAAAAGGGTCTAGAAACCAAAGAGAAGAAGGAGATTCTTCAGGAGGGAAGAAAGACAATGATAAGTCTAAGAAAGGGAATGGAGGAAATGGTGATCCACCATCTCCATCTTCATCCTCTTCCTCCACATCATCCTGTTCAACTTCTGTTAATCAGTCACACAAAACAAAAACATCTCTTAGAAATCCTTTGTTAAAGCTTGATGTGAAGTTTGAGTTGTCGATGTTTAATGGTGATGTTAATGCAGAAAAATTGGATAACTGGATTAGACAGCTGGAAGTCTATCTAAGAATTCAGAATTTGCATGATGATGACACAAAAATCCAATTAGCCTCTTTGAGAATGGATGGAGAAGCTTTGGTTTGGTGGGAAGCCAAGACTAGAGAGGAGATTAAAAAGCATGGTAAGATAACTCTAACATGGAATGAGTTTATTACTGCTATTAAGAAACAGTTTTATCCTCTTGCTCATATTCAAAAAGCAATCATGAATTGGCAAAATTTTAGGCAACTTAAAGGTCAAAATGTGCAAGATTATACCCAAGAGTTTAGAAGGAGAGCACTTCTACTTGGGGTAGACTTACAAAGTCAAGACACCTTGTTGAAATACATAGGAGGTTTGCACAATTACCTTCAACATACTATTCTAATGTTTAATCCTACCAGCTTAGATGAAGTCTGTGTCTAGGCTACACATTTAGAAGCTAGAGGAAAGAAATTTTTTGATGAGGATAGTAATTTCAAAAACAAAGGAAAGAAAAGAATTGCAAATTCAAGAAAAGAAAAAGGAAAGTTCTTTTGCAAGAACTGTTCAAAGACAAGTCATGATGAAGATCATTGTTGGAAGCTTCATCCTGAACTGAAACCAGAAAAATACAAGAACAAAAACAAGACCAAATAAAAGGAGAAAACTGTAGCAACAGTTGAGCAAGACTTAGGGTCAGACTCAAGAGATGAGACAAAAAACATAGCCATGGTTTTAAAGAACATTAAGGGGAAAGAAGTGGTGCAAGACACAATTCCTAGTTCTAGCTCTTTGAATTATCACAAAGATACTCATGAAGAAAAGAGGAGGATAGAGCTCTTCCATGTGAGGGTAATTTCAAAACATACCAAAATTGACACACTATTTGATAGTGGGTCACAAGCGATTCATATATCTGAAGACTTGGTCAAGCAGCTTAAACTTGAGACCATTCCACATCCAAAGCCTTATCCACTTGGATGGATATGCAAGGATGCCAATTTGCAAGTCTCAAGGAAGTGCATATTGCACTTTGCAATAACTGCACACTTTATTGACACAGTGGAACTTGATGTGGTGCCGCTTGATATCTCAGGTATTGTTTTGGGAAGTCCTTATTTATTTGACAGGAAGGCTATCTTTCATTGCCATGAAAACAAGTATCACTTGTTCAAAGATGGTAAAGAGTACATTGTGAGAGCTCACAAGAAGAAGCTGGAATCTTCTTTACTCCATGCAAGTCAACTGAAAAGACTGGTTAATGCAAGTCAAAGTCTAACTTTGTTAATGTTGAAACGACCAGATTTTGAGCATTCGCCTCTTTATGATGTTGCTAATGATTTGTCTCAGTTTGATAACAGTTTGTCTTTGAAAAAATATGATGTTATGTTGCGCAAATTACCTTTTGGTTCAGCCAATGCAGAGAATGAAGTGTCAAAGCGAAGCAGTGCAAGCAAGAAGGACACAAAATTCAGCATGGAAAAATGTTGGTTTCAGAATGGTAGAATTCGCCATGGGAACAGTTTGCAAGGTGAAAGTTAGTTTAAGTCTTCTGGGAAGTTTGATCAATGTAGAAAAAGTTTTTTTTCTGCAAATTACAATTGCTGTTCTGCAAATTTTAATCATTTGCATCATGACTCCGTCAATCTTAGCAATGGTCGATCAGTTGATTCCAGAGACAGATTATCATTTTCTCAAAAGCTTCATTTGATGAAATCGAGTAGATTTCAGTTATTCAAGGGTGGAAGAGTGGAGAATCAGTCTCCACGTCATCAGTTTCAGTGATCAGAGAGCTTTTTGGGTCCAAAAGCTTCCCATTTGGGAGGTCTGATCACGAGATCAAGTCTCTTGTAGAAAAATTCTCAAAAATGAAGTTGCTCAGAATTGTTTCAAACCAAAATGACAAGAAAGGCCTCGGCAATAAAATCCCAATGCCGCAAATGAAACTCAAATCCGTTACCGTATGGAGGAGATATTTCATTTTGAAGTTTGCCAATTTCAATTAAAAAAAGGGCCAAAATTGACTTTATAAAAAAAATTTATTAAAAAAAGAATATTCCACAGAATATTTTGGGAATACTCTGTGGAATATTACACAAAATATTCTGCGAAATATTCCGAGCGCAACCAATTAAAGGGCACCACGTGGCCAACCTGGAGGCCGCCACGTGGCCTCAAGGCGGAATGGAATGAATTACATTGCCGTTTAAAACTTTTGTTTGGCAGCGGTGAGGTTCGACCCCGGGTTGGGCGAGCACAAACTGTACACTTTGACTGTTGGGCACCACAATGACTTTTGAAATCATTGGATTCGAAATTATATTTAAATTTGAATGTGGATTGGGTGCACAGGTGGCGGGGTCTTGGTCACGCGGGCCCATCGCTTGGAGCGGAGTTCGTTTTAACATATGGTTGAAACTTTATGATATGCGCATATAACTCAAAGTTCCTAACTGAACGTTGGAGGGTATGGTCACGTGGACCTAATTTTTAGCTGCACGACTGGCAGAAGTTTCGGCGGACCCCTCAAATTTAGCAGCCGCTCTGTAGGTTTTAACCCTGAACAGAAATTATCTACACACGAATCTTATAACAGAAAATAAACAATAGCGAGAGCATAAAACATAAAACAAATAAACACAGAGATTTTCCCCTGGATCCAAAATCGGGACGACTAGCTTGATTTTTCATTATATTCCTTTTAGTGTTACAACACATATATATACATGTCGGAGCATACATAAACCCCAATCCATTAACCCTGGATTAGAACATAACCGTAGTTCCCTTGACCGGATCTACTCAAATACCAGGGGCCAAAAACCATCGAACCCCAAAACCATGTGCAAAACCATGCAAAAAACCATGGACGCAGACTACCCAGCGGAAATTAAGGAACCAAAATTTTCGTCGGGGCGCTGCCCCAGACCCCGACAGGGGGGGCTACCTCCCCCCCTGTGACCCCCCCGTTGCGCCCAATGCAAAGGGGGGGCTATCGCCCCCCCTCTTACCCCCCCGCGCGCGCTTAGTCATGGAAAGAATATAACACATACCCAACAGGCTCCATATTTGTCGGAGCTATCTGGCAGTTAGCCAGACTTAGCTGGAGAGAATCTAGGAAAACTTCAGTTAGCCATAAATTTGGCTAGGAAAGTCCTTTTGGGACGAATTGTTTTTTGATTTTGGGGTATTGAAGCATTCTGGAGCTGTTGGGAGCATTTTCAGAGCCATCAGGGTGCCCTATTAGTGATTTTATCAGCAATTTTTGTTGTGGAGCCACTAGGGCCTAATGAAAGATCAGTTGTTTTGGACTATATTCATCTAATGGAGGTGAATGAATAGTCAATTTATACTGATTTCAGCCTTTTGATTCTGAATTTGCATCTTATTTTTTTTCTTTTGAGGCTTTCTACATAGTGTAATTCATTTTTTGATCATTAATGAAAAAGGGAAAAGCCTAATTAGAGGCTTTTGGACCCAACAGAGGTAGCCCAAGAGAGGGGTGAACTGCTTAAAAAAATGCTTACTATCATGCTGTGTATTTTTGCTGTTTTATTTCATGTTCTGCTACATTAAACAATAACTTTTTATAAGTACAATTTTCCCAAGCAACATTATACAGTGAACAAAATTCATTAGTTCAACTTCAAACCACATTACTTCATTTGCAGAATACTTAAACTTGCTTATTCACACATAAAATTTTGATTAATTAATACTTTGCACATAAACAAATACTTTCATTGATTGGATCTATTTCAGTGTTTACATTTTATTTCTTTAGGTAGAGCCAGTTTGTGGGCCAGAAGCTTATGGTTTCATCCTTTCTAGTAAAGGTGAAATAACCAGTAAAAGCCCCTTACTGTCAATCTCTGTATGAGAAATACTTTGTTCTTACAATTTCAGATCAATTACTGATTTAGATGGACAGATTTATGTCTATTTTCCATTGGGATATGGAGTCAATGTATCAAGCAAACAGGGTAGAGTCAAGTTCTAAAGGAAGTGTTCACAGGGAAAGGTAGTTGAGCGAATTCAGATCTTTTAGGTTGGATGGTGAAGTGGTTTCAATCGGGATCAAGGAGCAATTAAGGATTACTCAAACCAGATAATGAAGGAAATGACAGAGGTTAATCGGGATAGGAGAGCAATTAAGGATTCTCATATCCGGATATCAGAAGAAAACATTAAAAGAATAACAGTTCAGAACAGAGTGCACTTAAAGATATTCTACAATAATATTCCTGTTATAACATTTAAATTGGAAAACATGCAAGTTTATGGAATACTTAAGGAAAAACATGAACAATTTAAAGATACTTCACTGAAGTGGCTCAACACATTAATCCTGTAATGCAATTCCTTTATTACTTGTCTTGTCTGTTGACTTGAAAATGGTACAATAAACCCTCAGTTTTTATATCAAATACAACTATAGAGATGTTCAGGAATCCACACTCAATACTTCGAATTATAAAGTATTTATACAAAAACTAGTACAAAATATCCTTAAACTGATTTAGGAATTATTCAAGGAAAAACCAATCTTCATGCAAGAAGATAGAGACACCTATGTAACTAATGCAAGTTGTCCTTTCTTATTTGGTTTTGTTGTTTGCTTTTTGATCTTTTGTTGATTTATCTCTCTGATTGTTGCTTTACGTTGGCTGCATTTTTCTATTAAGTATCCTTTACATTGCCTTGTCATCTGATTTCATCTTTAGACTCTATTACTGCTCTTTACCTGACTTCTCTGTTTTAAAATTTGACCTTTGACTGCTATGTTTATCTGTTTTACTTTTACTATCACAGTAAATCATATAATTTCTCCCAAGTCTCTTCATCTGGTAATTTTATTTTTACGATTATTCTGTAAATTTCATCAACTTCTGTGTATTTTGCAAAAGTATGCTTGTTTATAAAGAGATTATTTACCTCATGCTGGAGGTAAAAGAGATTTTCAAATGTCTGATAGAGTAATTTTTCAGTAGGAATTCCTTTCATGGAGGAATTGTTGGACTTTACTTTGGCCACTTCTTTGATTTTATTGTCATAGTCTTCATGCTTCATTAATCTTTCATTGATCACCAAAGGATTAGGTAGACCTTTCTGCCTCAAAACATCAAATTTGACCATGAATCTGGTTATTGCAAGCTCCATGTTTTGACACTTGTCTTCAAGTTGTGTGATCAGGTTCCTTTTGGAAATTACTTTTCTTACTTCTAGAAATGTTTCAGTTCTGTAACTTATGCCAATTTCTTCTAATTCTTGTTTTTTCTTGGAATTAAGAAACTTAATGATCTTAGTGGCCTCTTCTGGTTTTTTCCTGAGTTCCTCTTTGACTTTCTGAATAGCTTCACTTTCTTCCTTGATCAAATCCTTCTACTTAAAGATAACTTAGATAGATGGCCAAATATCATTAACAAAGTTAATGATATTGGCCCACAGCTACTGCTTTGCTTGGGTAAGTGGTTCTTTTAGTGTCAATTATTTCTCTAACTTCTGTACTCTGTCAGTCAATCTATTTGACTTTTGTGTTTCATTCTCATGCATGATTTGAACTAGCTTCTTTTCATCCCTAGAATTTTTATTTGTTCTTTAAGTCTATTTATTTAAGTAGTCTATATTGACATGTACTGCATGGCTTTAATTAGTTTACCTACCTCATCATTGGGATGAGCTACTGCTGTTGTTGAACCTGTTGCTGGTGTAGTTGGAGTTGAAATTGTTGTAGCCACTGGAACTGTTGTTGCCACTGGAGCTTCTAATGTAGATGAAACTGTTTTAGTAACTGTAGGAATGGCAGTGACAGGAATTTATTCCATGCTGGCCTTCTTTTCCTGCACCAATTTATCCATATCATTCTCCATGTCTTTCAGTTGAGCTGTCAACTGAATGATGAGATTCAACATTTCAGATTTTTGGCCTTCATTCTCTAAAACTTATTTTTCTTGTGGATGTTCAATGGGAGGTATTTTGAGTTGCTTCTTCAATGCAAAAATATCTGCATTCTTCTTTTTAATTAGTTCCTCATTTGTTTTGATGTTTTTGGGATCATATCCTACCTTTATGACCAATTCTTCAAGTGATTTTATTCTATTGTCCTTGGCTTGTGAGGAAGATTTCTCTAGTTTTAACTGGGATTTGATATTCTCTAGAGAATTTTGTAATTTCTAGACACTAATAGCTTTGTTGGTCATAGTAGAATATAGCATTTCTCCATCTTTCTTATGAAATTTAATTTTGTCTATAGGATCAACATCTTTAGCCATGAATTTGAATGTTGTTTTCCTGTAGTCAACTGATGACTTTGGATACTGCATTGTGGGTTGCAAAAAGTTCGTCTGCATCTTCATGGTCTTGTAATCAAATGCTGAAAGTAACATGTTCTGGTCACTAGGTGTATATTTCCAATATTGGCCATAATTCACTACTTCTAGTGTATTATTCCTCAATTTGATTTCTTTATACTTCTCCATTATATCTTGTTCTTTTTCCACTGGTTTACTTGATGAAGACACCTCTACACTGTGTTGTTTCTGAATGATTTGTGTAATAGAGGTTGATGGCTGATGAGTTTCCTCTGAAACTGCTAGAGGTGCATTTTCTTTAACCGCTGTGTATGTATCAATGATTTCAATTGTCTCAACTGTTTCTTCTTGTTCAACTACTAGATTCAAGTTGGTATTTTTCTTGTACATTAGTTTGAATTTAGTTTTAGTAGTGGTTTGAGCTGAATATGAATCTTCTTCTCTTGCTCTCTTGGAGTTCCTATCTCGTAGGGCTGGAGTTTGCAGGACAGAGCTAGTGTCAACTAGTTTCTCCACCTTTTTCAAAGTATTCTCCAACCACTCTGACTAGTTGGAGTAATTTTTAATCTCTGGTTTGGACTCATGGACAAAAGGAGTTAATTTGAATTTTACTCTAAACTTGCTGATAACTCCCAAAGGATCATACTACCATTCGAAAATCTCACTGAACTTGAATTTCTATAAGTACTTTTCCTCTTGTTGACCAAAATTCATGTTATTGCAAATGAAAGGACCAAGCTGGTTTTTAATCTTAAACTATGTTTTCTTCTTTGCTGATAGAAAATTAACCTCATCTGAGTTTAGGATTTGCCTGATATATTCTAGTGCAAATAACCTCATTGTGAGGTATTTGGGAAACTTTTATGGAGTGAGTTGACATCCATACACCCTAATTTCAGTGTGGTTCTCATATAAATACCAGTCTCCTGTTCTACTGTGTTTAGATAACTGCAATACTTTCTTTATTTCTTCAATGAATCTTGGTGTTATGCTACTGCATATCATGTTGGCAATTGGATAAACAAATGAATCAATGAAGTCCTTGTAGGTGAATTATGTGGAATATTTCTTGATTAAGGAAATCCAGAAGACTGCAGATTGGGGGTTACCTTCTGTGTCCAGTTTTTGAAGGCTAACTGCAAACCTTTCAGATTGGAAGTATAGGAATAAATGAAACAACATTGATGAATACTTACACACTCATTCCTCAGGTAATTTAACTAATTTCTCATGGATGGCATCTAATAAGTATTGAGAAAAGTTAAATGTAAAATAAGAAGGTTTTCCTAGGAAGAAAATGGATAGAAAACCTAAGATTGAAGCATCTACATACTCATCTGTAAAGTATCCTAACATACAAGACAACATTTTGACAATCTGTCTAGTTCTTTCTAAGAAAATTGAGGTTGAATAAGGAGGGTTACTCTTTGGGGTTTCAACTGATGAAGGCAGAAAGGTTTGGAAGATTTGAAACCTCTTTGGAAATTCAAGTTTCAAATATAATTCAGTGAGGATTTCAATTGACAAAAGGGGCTTCATAAGGCTTGGGTTGGATTCGCAACATATAGTTTATTGATTCTGCAGTAATGGTGAACAAAATCTCTTTGCTATGGGTTACTAGGGCCCTTTCATTAGGCAGATAATTGATTCGACATAGTCTGGTTATCTCTAGGAACTAGAAAGTTCGTGGGAGGATTTCCTTGGGTAAATTTTATTCCCAAAGGCAGATATCCTCAGCATGGTCCATGGATTTATCATGGCTCCAGTAATGGATGTCCAAGAGGTTGAAATCAGTGACTATGTCATTGATATTGAGGTCTTTTTCTACAAGGGGGGTATGTTCAACATCAACAATAGGAGGTTGCAGGGGATTAATAGTCACAATACCATGGGGGGGCATTTAATTTGTTCAATTGATTAATTTATTACTTTCTGTGTGTAAGTAATAGCTTCGGCACTTAGGAATACATGGAAAATGGAGTTTTCAGTCTACAGAAAAGGTTATGGAGGAAACAGGGGCTTTTTGGAAGCAAACTAGGCTCTAATGGTCTTATAAAGCTTCCATTCTGAGTCGGCAACAAATCTGGTAGTAAAAGGTGTGAATTCTGGTTGAAATTTACTTTTAAAATGGATCGGCAATGGTCTTTAGCTTCTTCTCCACAATTGTTTGACAGCAATAGATAACCAAAGTTAAAAGGCATGTTTTAATGTTTTTAACCAACAACGGCTAAACATTGGTGCGGAGGTTGAATTCAAAAAGTAGGGTGGTACCATCGCAATGGGCAAAATAGGATAAGTGGTTTATTGCATGGTTAAAATCAATAAAATGGTTTTCAGTTGGGGAGTGCGATACAACATGGGGCTACCATGTAGCAGGGGAGCGGTGGCACGAAACCACCCATTTTTCACCCCTCCAATAGTATTAAACATCGAGTAGTGGATAGGGCGAAAATGCATGGGACTGGTCAGATCTTGGTAGCGCCAATCAGATGGCTAACGGGTGTCATGGGATGAATCGGGGATTTGATAGGTGGGACTCGGGTATAAGCTGTGTGATGGGATTTAATATATGTGGGTCGGGGAATATTATAAAGCAGAGTTATAGTAAGTGGGACCTGGGATATATAATGGGGGGATTAATATATGCAATGGGTTAGGAATATACAATAGGCAGGGTTAATAAATGTATAAAACAGGATAGGTTAAAAACACTATATGCTATAATGAAACAAGGGGTTTGTAACATATATGCGGGAATGTAAAAATACACTAGGGATATGTGTTAAAAATGACATTGGGGAGGGATTTTTCAATGGGACCCTATACATTATTTTTACCTTTTAATACTATGCAAAAAGTGGGTTTTTGCATGTTTTTAATGAAAAATGGGAATTTAGTAGAGGGGAAGTTATTTTCAAGGGGAAATAGTTTTTTAGGAAGGGGAAAAGGTTAAAATGAAGGGAAAGGGATATTTTACAAGGGGAAATGAGTTTAGAAGGAAGTTAGTAATATGAAATGAGCCAATTGATGCTTTCCATGCCTTGTAACACTCTTCTACCTACCCATCATTTACCCTAACATTTTTTTTTCATATATTGGATGCATTTAAGCTTGCATACCCTTTTATTTTTCTTTGATAAGAAAACTAATATACACCTAAACTTATAACTTCCAATGGCTCAGATTAAACTAATGAGCTCATTTTTATTCTCTACCTAACTACTGATCTACCAAGATTAAATGGTTTGGCTAGATCTTTATTCACTAACTATCAGCATGAAATTTAAAGCATGAATGGATCAAGATTAAACTATTTGATCATCATGGATTGTGGCATTTTTGACAAGCTGCACACAATCTTATTTGCAAAGTAAAGTAAAAGTAGTGACGTTTGAATTTGCAGCACTTTCAGGATCTATTTTTATCTGTTTTTGGTGGGGTTCATACTTTATATTCTTTTTTGATGTTTTTCTTTTTGTTCTTTGATTTTTATTTTAGGGCTTACCCTCTTTACATTTTTTAATATGGGAAAACATTTGCAGAAAGCAAAGTATGTACAATATTACAAGACTAAAACATAGTCAATTCAAAATTATGATGCCTATTATTATAGGACATTTTGGTGGGTAGTAAACACTAGTAAATCTACACATTTGCAATTCTACTCTTACACAAGTGCCAAAGAAAACATAAATAATGGTGAGAAGGAACTCCTCATAAATATATTTATTTACATCTTATTCCTATCTATTTCTTATACAACATGTTATTTACTTTCTTCAAAGCTTAAGTATAAAAAGTCACTACAAATATATCCAAAAATAATGTATGGATAATGATCTAAAAACAATGTTTGAATAACCGTATCCATAAATTATGGGATAAAATATGTGAGACAATTATCCACATAGAAGTATCTTGTGCAAGGGCTATTGTACAAAGGCTACAGTAAAACCTTCAAGTTATAGTCCAATCAAATGTTTAAAAATTAGTATTTTTAAAACTATTGAAAAACAAATATTTATTTTTTAAAATGAAACTTATAAGTTGCATTGTTCAATGCTAAACTAATAATGGTCAACAAACAAATAACCAATAATACTATTTCTATTTATAATATTCTTATTTTTTATTTTATTAAAACACATATATAGGTATGCTAATGCTTTTCTTTAACTTGTTTTTTATTTTTTAAATTTAATTATTTTCATGCAATATGTATAGCAATATATATATATATATAACTTAAAAAATGGGTTTATACATATGTATGGTGAAATGGACCTTGATTTATAGCTATTATTTATATTTTTTAATATATTTTGTATATTATTTTTATACTATTAAAATCTGTTTCTTTATTGTGTTTTAAAATATTATTATTACAAGTATAAATCATTATTTTAAAAATATGATAGGTACAGTATAATTTTATTTTAAAAAATTGTTTGTAATTTTATTGATAGTAACAAAATTACAATAAAACATATTGAATTGAATTAGTCGATTATTTTTGTTACTTTTTATTTTTGAACCGTATTCTTATTTGAGTGGACATTATATTTCAATATTAGTGTTATTTTATTTAACATTTTATCTAAAATGTTATTACAATATCTCCTTTATATCAAAGTATAAAATGCTTCTTAACGATCTATCTTAACTTAGGATCTAACAAGTGTTAAGAACGTTAAATTTCTTAAGATACAAATTTCTTTTTTTGTGCAAGGTTTTCACCTAGAAAGACTTTCTAGGCACTTAATAGATTGAGAATTAAAATGGATCTATGTTGGTTTTGTAAAACACTCTAATTAAATGTTTTAACTATAAAACAAATTATTTTCATTTATTTTATATAATAATACATAATTGCCATTGAAATATTTTATTTATGAATCACATTATTGACATTAAAATATTAGTACATAGTTTTATATTTCTAGCTCTCTCTCTCTATATATATAAGTTACAATTCATATGAAATATTATATGTCAATTGCATAAATAGTATATTATATTAGTAGATATTATTTTGCATGTTATTTGTCAATTTTATATTAAGTAGTGAGGAAATTGCATATTTGTTTATATTAAAAATTAAATTAAATTTTTTATTTTTAATTATTTTATAAAATAAATTAAAAATTAAATTTGTTTTTAAATATAATTAATATTGATTTTTTATTAAAATTAATAATTTAATAATATAAACATTATTTTTTTATTTTTAAATAAAAAATAAAAAATATCTTTTATATATTAAATTATAAACCCTTATCGATAAAAATTAAAATATAAATGTATCAATCTTAATATTAAAAAAATAAATAAAATAAGTAATATTATTCTTCCCTATCATTTTGAATAGCGAGAAATTAAAAGAGAAATAAAATGCTTTAAAAACACATATCGCTTAAAATAGATTAAAATGTTACGAGAAGCTACATTAAATTTTAAACTATACTCTTGAATTTCCATGTGTCTTATCCCCTTTAAAATTTTCATGTGCGATGTATTTTAGATTAATTATATTATTAGGATTTGATTAATGTTTTAAATCAATTAATATGATTCATTCTTAGGATAAGATGAAAAAACTAATCAATATTTAAGAATAAATAATATAAATGTATTCTTAAAAATTAGACATTAGTGAATTAGTTATTAAAATAAATAATATTCAAATTAATTGTTAAGAAATATTTATTAAAAAATTATATATTTATTAAATAGTTAATTTTAATAAAAAATTATTAAATGAAACAAATAATATCATCAAGTTTAAAAATTTGTAACAAAATTTTATTATCATTGATTTATTATAATAATTCATAAATTAATTAAATAAATAGATGCTAAAAAGTTAAGAGGGGCTACAAATTATTATTTATAAAGGTTAATAACAGTTATAAAATATTATTTATATAGAGTAGTTATCATGAATTTATATAAAAAAAGATAAAATAAAGTCCAAAAGATTAGAATAAGATCAAAATACTATAAATTAATAAAGAAGTTAGGTGATTATTTATTTTATTATTATTATTATTATTATTATTATTATTATTATTATTATTATTATTATTATTATTATTATTCAAGATATAGGTTTAGGGATGGTTAAAGAATATTAATAATAAATAAAGAAGTTGCTAGAGTTTATTATTAAAATAATGAAGTAAAATAGAAATAGAGGGAACAAACTAGAAGGAAACAATAAATAAATAATATCATGAAATAAACTCAAAGAACTCATGCAATAAGAACCAAGTGAGAGAGGGAGGAATCACACAGAATGTGCCAGAATCCATCTCTTACTCAATGTCCAACCACATCCCTATTGAGATTCATGGCATGCCTCTCAATCACAATAGCCTCTCTAAGCTTCCTATGGTGGAAGTGATCAACCCTAGAAATGACTCTGGATTCCTCAATACAGACATGGTGACAGGATTTTTCCACATGTTCAACTAGATCTGATGTGCGTGAACGATTGTGCTTGATGTCTGCAAAATGCTCATGAATTCTCTGTTTAATGGACCGACCCATTTCTCCAATATAGGGAATACCAGATGAACAAGGAACCAAGTAAACCCCTTTCATGTCCTTAGGCTTAATACACCATGGTCCCTGAGCAAAACATAATAACCCGGGAGATAGGATTTTTTCATCGGAGCGCTCTCCGCCTTCGACCCTTTATAGGCTTTTTAAAAGGTCTTAAGGCCTTGAGTTCTACTATACCCATTATTTTCAAAGACATCAAGAAGATGATATTTTTTGACTCTAGATGGTTTTCATCAAATATTCCCAGAGCATGAGTAGAAAGAGTGTTAAGAACACCAAATTTTGGGCAAGAAAATGATGAGAACAAGCATGAATATACTATTCCTTATGAGTTTTCTTGCAAAAAACTTGGTGAGAAATGGAACCATCATCCATTCTAGATAGGAGGATGTTAAGGAAGGGAAGGCATTCGTCCACCTCCACTTCCATCGTGAACTTGATGGATTCTAATTGGGAATTCAAGTGGCTCAGAAATAGAGCTAACCTCTCATGACCATTTTTCCATATGACACAAGTATCATCCACAAACTTCCACTTTTTAGGGAGAAATTGAGCTGAGGCTAAGGCCTTAGTCTCAAAATATTCCATAAATAGTTTAACAAATATAGGGGAAAGAGGGGAACCCATCGAAAACAAGAAATTTTCTCATATAACTCACCTTGGAAACTAAAGAAGGATGAGTTGAGGCAGAGGCCAACTAATTTGGCAATATCCTAGTTTGAGATACAATTTATGATGCCAATGGCCTCTTGGATGGGGATTTTGGTAAATAAGGACACAACGTCAAAACTTACTAGCGACTCCCCAGGTTCCAACCTGATATCATTCCATTCTTTAATAAAGGAAGTTGAGTCCTTAACATAGGAATCGATGTGACCCACAAGGTGTTTGAGATTTTGGGACAAGAATTTTGCAAGAAGATAAGTAGGCCCACCTATTTTGTTAACAATAGGTCTCAAAGGGGCCCCAGATTTATGAATCTTAGGAAGGCCATAAATCTTGGGGGTGAGGGGATTACTCTCAATAAGCTTTCTAGAAAGAGGATTGAGAGAACCATTTGACTTAATGGTGATGGAAACCTCCTTTGAAATGGATTTAATGGGATTCTTTTTAAGCTTGATGTAACTACCACTATTTGGAAGATAGTCAATCATTTTGCTGACATAGTCGGATTTATCCAAAATGACTAAGACACAACCTTTGTCAGCCTTAGGGATGAAAATTTCAGGGTTATCCCTCAAGGCTTTAAGGGCAAGAAACTCAACTTTGCTAAGGTTTCTTTTGGGAGGATTAGCCTTCCTAGGAAAAATAGCACAATCTCGCCTAATAGTCTCCTTTACATCATCCAGAAAGTCCCTAATACCATACTTGATGTTATAGATAATTTCATTGATGGGAATCTTCTTAGGGGCAAGGGAAAAAATTAATCTCTTTATTAAGGAGACTAAAAATGGAAGAATCAAATTTTTTACTAGAAAGGTTAATAACATTCTTAAAACTAGTAAGGGAATAATAATAATAATAATTATAATTATTATTATTATAATTATAATAATAATAATAATTATTATTATTATTATTATTCATATTATTTATTTATTATTATTATTATTATTATTAAACCAAAATTAAAATTATTAACATCAACAGATAAATCACCATAGAAGTGGAGAGAGGGACTACAAGCTCTACCCTAGAAAAGTGAATGCGCAGTGCCAAGGTCTGATCTCAAGGAGGAATTTCCATTGCTCAGGAGGGGGGATGGGAAAGCATGACCTTAAAGCACACCAAGGCAAGGCCCTACTTTCAAGGAAGAGATGCAGATCGAGGAGCACAATGGAGCAACAACAAAACCAGGCCAAGCTTAAGATCTAGATTGATTCACCAATTCTGAGGATTGCTAAGAGGAGGTTTCTTCCACTTCCTCTTTCTTAGAGCCAATGCATGAGCCTATGGTCGATACTTGACTACTACTGATCGCGCTCAATGCTAGAGAAGAGGCTCTTGAAACAGAGCATTCAAAGATGATCGAGGATTCCAAGGGAACATCTACAATTACAAGTTCTAAAACAACAAGACCTTGATTCGCCAGCACAGTTGAGGAATGTTGAGAATAATGATTTTGTAGCATGATTGTAGACCCACAAGTTGAGGGAAGAGACATGATCCTCACTGATCATGCTCGATGTTTGATTCGAGGGTGCCCGACTACCAGAAAAATGAGATATAACATTCAACTTTTTTCGAACTTGGCAGTGTGATTCCTCTTTGAGAACTCCTCCAAACGAAGGGCCTTTGCAGCTAAACCACCATCTTGTGAAAATTCCTTCAATCTAGAATCCTATTACAACAACTGGTATTAATTATTCTAACTGATAAATTAATTATTTAGTTTATTTCTAAGACAACATCGAATTAAACGCACTGCAACATTCACTAAATAAACTGCGAAAAAATACAAGTGAGGAAACAAAATTGAACAAGATCAAATCATAGACACTTCTAACATATATATTTTTGGACGAATGTCCCTAGAAAAACCCAATGTGGGAAAACTGATGCAACATCTGAGGGTTTATATATGTTATGCAGTAAATATCCTAAGTACAAGCCTATGATTGACAGATCTGTGAAATCATGCAGAGAAAAATACAAGAAATATCTTTGTGAGACAAACCTCAGTCCTCCACCGGAACCCACCACTGATCAGCACCAAAAATGAACTACCCTGCACTACCTCTACATAGTGATTGCATCACTCTGGTTAGTATCTGCATCATAGTTCTGGTTGCCCTATGTCTCTGCATTGGTCTCTTTGTTGGCTAGAAACTGGGGCCATCTAGCCTTCGGAAAATCTCTCTAAGATCTAGCATTGACCCAACATTGTCTCCTCAGCAAAAATACAAATCCCTCTCAGGCTCTATGCAGTGCCTGCATAGCCTATACGTCACTGGATCTATGCTGCCTATGTGGCTATAATTTTATCCTCTACTATGCACTCTTTGGTTCTAGAATGCTTCCAACCGAAATTACTGCCCCTCTTTGCATAGAATCTCTAGATCAAAGTTTCCTATGAGCAGTGCTCACTTTATAAATTCGATCTCTTGATCCTTCGATGTTTCTGTGTGATTTCTGAATGAACCTTCAAGCCTTTCTTATAGTCTTCTCGTTGAAACTTCAACGACCGAGAATAAATCTCTAGTCAACTTCTAAGATTAAATTGACTTGATTCAATTTTTCTAGAACATTCACACCCATATTCTATTAATTCACTTTAATTATTTTATTTTCCTAAGTTTATACTTAGGGTCCTTTTAAAACAAACAATTTTCTCAATAAAATATAATCTGGGTGGAATTTCCCAAAACTATTTCTGAGTTATTTGGAATAAATGTGTCTAATCCACCCTGCAAACTTTGAGACTTAGATCACATCTGATGCTACCAGAAATCAAAACTCCCTCTTAGCCAGGAATGTTCTCTATCAATACACCTTGTTGGGTACTACTCTCATTTTGCAACATCTCCCTCTGCGATGTTGATGTATGACATAGTTTCCCACAAAATCTACAAAAATGTTGCATATGTACTGATGCTGACACTGCCACTATCAACATTGCATTTGTACTGTAACACCTCTCAATTTATGCATCCATGCTTTGCCACTGTCAACTGTTACTGTACTGCAATAATGTTGCTTACTGCATCTGAAAAACATCCAAAACTAAGCAAGTGTTCAGCATGATGCATCTCGGTACTGAAGATATGATTGATACTAGCCTCCACGTTGACCCTCTAAAGTTGTTGCGTTGCTACTGAATTCTATGATATTATTTTTTGCACTACTACTAACTTTTCTCTGTGTTTCTCAGATTCTGGTGTTGCTAACTACTGCACGATGACTTTTTCACTCCTCTGCACCAACTGGAACTCATCCATCCTTCTACATCTGTTTTGGGCTCTCGTAGCAAGGTATTGATCTGAGAGGTGGACTCCTCAAGGATCCTGCCCATTTGTAAATATCTAGGTCTACAGCTCCAACTCATCCCACCTCCCTCCTGGAGGTATATGAGCTACCATGGTGAACTCCTCATCATTGAACCTAGTAAGTGCTGCTTGTAGACCATGCTTCTTGTATTTGTCTCTCTTCTTGAGAGGATAATGTGTGGCACAATGACCCATTTCGCCACACTGGAAGCAATTGATCTTGGAAAGGTCCTTCTTCCTCCTACATTTGTCTTTTTTCCCCTTTGATACAAGGTCCACATTATCCTCCTCCTCCTTCAGCTTCTTCGAACTACTGTTGATTCCCTCAAGTTGACACTTGAGTAAGTCCCTGCTCATCTCTTCTTGCTAAAGATCAACCCACATTGACTCCCAGTCTGACAAATTATTTCTACCCAGGATGCTCTAGACAAAGACTTGATAGTCTTCAAACACTAAGTTGAGGTTCAATATGACCATCTCGGTGGCCTAAGGAGATGATCCAAAAGCTTCCAACTGATCTCAGTTTCTTGAAGTCCAACCAGGAATGGATCAATGCACTCACACTTCTCAATCCTGGTAGTCAGCATCTTCTCTTCCAGACATATATTTCGTTTCTCGGAAGAACCTTGATATAGCTTCTCCAAGGCCTGTCACATTTCTCTAGTTGTCACTTTTTTAGCTAGGTGACACATGACATGATCCCTCACTCCGTTGAGGATCAAGCACTTTTCCTTCAGAGGATCTGCATCTACTGGAAAATCCACCACACCTTCAATGAATATTTTTAGATCATGCTCATCCAACAACCATTTGACCCTTCCCTACCAGATCACATAGTTGAAGGCTCCCTCCAACCCATCTTGATCTCTTAGCATGCTTGCTTCCATTTATTCCGATTGAAAAATGTCAAATATAGTTCCCTCTCTTTCTGTTCTACACAATGCTGGATTGGATTACACACTCCTTACTAGAGATGGTAGATCATCCATCCAAAACAGTTTCTCAACTCTCTAAAAATATAATTCCCCAACTATGAGTTCCCTAAGGAAGAAAATTACCTCAAAGTGTCTCTAAATATCTCTTCTAACACTTATGCACCCATAGTCATTTTTGCGCAGAAACTGTGTCCCTCCAGATACTGATATGCGCTGATCTGTTGTGTTGCTCCTTCTTCCTCTACCAAACTGCAATCTAGAAGTTCTTTCCTCTTTGTAGACTCACTCAGAGAGATGTTTTCTTGGTGGTTTTGTCCCTCTTGGCTTGGAATACGCAATATTTTGGGAGATCGATCTTCTGCTTATGTGGCTATTTGATCCTGGCATCACCAACATTTGATCTACGGATCTATTCTTCTGTTCCTCCGAAACTCGACTATAAAAGTTCTGATACCATGTGAAAATTCCTTAAATTTGGAATCCTGTTACAACAACTGATATTAATTCTTATAACTTATAAATTAATTATTCAATTTATTGCTATGACAACATCGAATTAAACACACAGAAACCTTCACTAAATAAACTGCGGAAAAATACAAGTGCGGAAAAAAAACTAAACAAGATCAAATCATAGACATATCTGACACAATTATTTTTGAAATAATGTCCCCGGAAAAACCCAATGCAAGAAAACCGATGCAGTGACTAAGGGTTTATATATTATACAATAACTTTTATGAGTACAAGTCTATGATTGACAGATCTTCCAAATCATGCAAATAAACTAACAATAAATATCTTGTAAAACAAACCTCACTCCACAGTAACCCAACACAGATCAGCACCCAACAAAAACTTCCCTGTGTTGCCTCTATGGGTTGACTATGTCACTATGTGCATTCTATGTGTCACAGTTGTGGTTTCCCTCTATCTTTGCATTGGTTTCTCTGCTTGCTATAAATTGGAGCCTTCTTGCCTCTAGAAAATATCTTTAGGATCTGGCACTAACCCAATAACGTCTCCTTAAAAAAAATATGAATCCCTCTCAGGCTCTTTGCAGTGCCTGTGCAGCATCTACGTCAATGGCTCTATGTTGCCTCTGTGGCTCTCATTATCTCCTCTATTATGCACTCTCCTGATCAGGATGCTTCCAACCAGAATTACTACCCCTCTCTATGTAGAATCTCTAGATTAAAGTTTCCTCTGAGCACTTCTCACTTCAGAAATTCGATCTCTTGATCCTTCGGTGTTTCTGTTTATTTTCCAGTTGACCCTTCAAGCCCTTCTTATAGTCTTCTCGTTGAAACTTCAATGGCTGATATTAAATCTCTAATCAATGTTTAATATTAAATTTTTACTTGATCCACTTTTTTCAAGAAAATTCACACGCATATTCTATTATTTCACTTTAATTATTTTATTTTCCTAAGTTTAGATGTAGGGTCCTTTTAAAATAATTAATTGTTTCAATAAAATACAATCTGGGTGGAATTTCCCAAAACAATCTCTCGGTTATCTGAAATACATATGTCTAAGCCTCCCTGCAATTTTTGAGACTTAGAGCACATACGATGCTATCATAAATCAACACTCCCCCTTATCAAGGAATGTGCTCTATAAATACACCTTGCTAAGTACTACTCTGATTGTGAAACATCTCCCTCTGCGCAGCTGATGTCGTACACTGTTGCCCACCAACTCTTCGCAAACACTACATCTGTACTATTATTGACACTGCCACTATCAATATTGCATTCGTACTGCAACACCCTCTCAAATTATTAATCCATGCTACTGCTGACACTTCCACTACCAAATTATAATGCACAACAATATTATTTCTTACTACAACTGAAAAAAAATCCAAAACTGAACAAGTGTTCAACATGATGTATCTTGGTACTAAATATATGATTGATGATAGCCTCCATGTTGACCCTCTACATTTGCTGCTAATTTTTGAGTTGTGATTTCTTGCAATGTTTCCAACGCTTCTCTATGGTGCTCATATTCTAGCGTTGCTAACAACTGCACTCCTCTGCTCCAAGTGGCACTTGTCCATCCAACTACATCTCATTTGGGCTCCCATAGCAAGGTATTGATCCGAGAGGTGGAATCCTCAAGGATCCTGACCATTCTATAGATCTTTAGGCCTACAGCTCCAAGTCAGTTCACCTCCATCCTGTAGGTATATGAGTTATCATGGTGAAATACTCCTCATCAATCCTGGCAGGTGTTTCTTATGGATCATGCTTCTTGTCTTTGGCTCTCTTCTTGAGAGACACTATGTGGCATAATGACCCGTTTCACCACACCAGAAGCATTTTAACTTAGAAATGTCCTTCTTCCTCCTACATTGCTCCTATTTCCATTTTGATGCAAGGGCCACATTATCATCCTCCTTCAAATTCTTCCCACTATTGTTGTTGCCCTCAATTTGACACTTGAGTAAGTCCTTCCCCATCTCTTCTTGCTGAAGAGAAATCCACATTGACTCCAAGTCTGTAAAATTATTTCTACCTAGGATTCTCTAGGAAAAGAATTAATATTATTTGGACACTGAGTTGAGGGCCAATCTAACCATCTTGGTGGCCTGAGGATTTGATGCCACATCTTCCAGTTGATCTCGGTTTTCTTGAAGTATAACTAGGAACCAATTAATATGCTCACCCTTTTACATCTTGGTAGTCCACATCTTCTCGTACGAATACCTATTTCGTTGCTCCAAATATCCTTGATATAGCTTCTCCAAGGCCTGCCACATTTATCTGGTTGTCACTTTGCTAGCTATGTGACACACGACATGATCCCTCACTCTGTCGAGCATCAATGGATTTTTCTTAGCCATACCCTTCTTGTATCCCTTCAAAGGATCAACATCTACTGAAATAGCCACTACACCTTAAATGAAGAGTTTGAGATCATGCTCATCCAATAGGCATTTGATCCTTGCTTGCCAGATCACATAGTTGGAGGCTCCCTCCAACTTGTTTTGATCTCTTAGCTCGCTTGCTACCATTTCTGTTGATTGAAAAATGTTTAATATAGCTCCCTCTCTTTCTCCTCTACGCATCATTGTACTGGCTTATGCACTCCTAATTGGAGATTGGTATAATAGCCACCTAAAATTGTTATTAGGCTCTCAAAAAGTAGAATTCCTAGGCTATGAATTCCTTAAGGAAGAAAATTCCCTCAAAGTGTCTCCAGATCTCTCTTCTGACGCTTTTGCACCTAGAATCATTGTTGTGAAAAAATTTCATCGCTCTAGCTGCTGATATGTATTACTCCCTCTTCCTCTACCACATTGAAATTTGAAAAAAAATTCCTATCAATAGACTCACTCAGAGAGAGAATTTTCTTGCTAGTTTTGGCCCTCTTGGCTTGGACTGCACAATCTACTAGGAGATTGATCTACTGCTTACGTAGCTCTTTATCGGCTTCACCAATGATGGATCTATAGGTATTTTCTTATGTTCCTCCTGCACTTAGCTATACAAGCTCTGATACCATGTGAAAAATCCTTAAATATGGAATCATATTGCAGGAACTGGTATTAATTATTCTAAATGATAAATTAAACATTCAGTTTATTGTTATGACAACATCAAATGAAACACAATGCAACCTTCGGTAAATAAACTGCAGAAAAATACAAGTGTGGAAACAAAATTGAACAAGATAAAATCATAGACACATCTAACATAGTTATTTTTGGACTAATTTCCCCAAAAAAACCCAATGCGGGAAAAACGGTGCAACAACTCAGGGTTTATATATTATGCAGTAAAATTTCTGAGTATAATTCTATGATTAACAGGTCTATCAAATCATGCATAGAAACTGACAAGAAATATCTTGTGAGACAAACCTCACTTCTCCATGGGAACTTGACACTTATTAACACCTAAAATGAACTACCATGTGTTTCCTTTGCACAATGATTGTGTCACTCTATGCAGTCTATGTCACAGTTGTGGCTGCCCTCTGTCTCTACGATGGTATCTCTGCTGGCTGGAAACTGGGGCCTTTTGGCCTCCAGAAAATATCTCCGAGATTTGGCACTGACCCAACCCTATCTCCTCAGCAAAAATATGAATCCCTCTTAGACTCTGCAAAGTGCTTGCGTATCCTTTGCATCATTGGCTCTGCGCTACCTCTGTGGGTGTCACTGTCTCCTTTGTTATGCACTCTTCAGATCAAGAATGCTTCCAACTAGAATTATTGTCCCTCTTTGCATATAATCTCTAGATCAAAGTTTCCTATGAGCCTTTCTCACTTCATAAATTCAATCACTTGATTCTTCGGTGTTTCTATGTGTTTTCCAAATGACCCTTCAAGCCCTTCTTACATTCTTCTCTTTTAAACTTCAATGGTCGAGATTAAATCTCTAATCAACAACTAAGATTAAATTTTCACTTGATCTTCTTTTTCTAGAAAATTTACACCCATATTCTATTAATTCACTTTAAATTATTTTATTTTCCTAATTTTAGACTTAGGATCCTTTTAAAATAATTAATTTTTTCATTAAAATGAAATCCAGGTGGAATTTCCCAAAATGATTTCTAGGTTTTCTGGAATACATGTGTCTAAGCCTTTGTTGTGGAGGTAAATCCCCTCTGCGGACATAGGTGATCCGTACTAGCCCAGACCAGGTCTAGCAACAATCGTTCATGCTACAGTGTAGGTCCCTAATTGCAAATAAACCAACTAGCGATGAAGGCTTACCTGGAATCCAACGCTGTTGTTGGCGAGTGATTAGGTCTCACGGGCAAGACCCAGGTTCAGGGATTGTGGCCAACAAAGGAATCCGCTGTAGTCTAGGATCACGCCGGCATTATCACCCTACTCTGGAGAGTAGAGAGTCTCACCCGAGGCATGCCATGACCACATGCAGAAGGGGAATAGACCAGTGGCAAGGAAGAGATCCGCAACTCATTCTCATCAATTGTTAGATTACATAGATAGAATCACACACGCAACATCATTCAGAGAACATACAAATATTAAGCAAATGAAAATTTTAAAGCATCTCAACCAACACACATGCATGTGAATCACACAAATAGACAGCAACTTACAACTGTATTAAGCTCTTGGCCAACTCCCGGTTACATAGCTTTGCAATGGTCTTACAGATCTGATACATATGCCTTGCGGAATAGAGATTCTACATCAATAGACCCTAGGAACTACAGAGACCTCATCCATGCTCTGGATTCCTGCTGCAGCATGCATTTTCTCTCCTCTAGTTTCTCTCTTCTCTCTTCTGCTGTGGAATCATCCCCTCTTTCATCCGGGTGACTGCTATTTATTTACCCGTTGTCGCGACTGTTAGTTCTTCTTATGTCCTTCTGCAGCTGCTTCTAGCTTTTCTCTGATTATTTGTGTGTTCCACTTGCGTTCTTTCTGTTGTATCTTCCCCTTATCTGCACTTATGCATCGAGTTTCCTCTATTATGTTCCTGTTCCATCGCAACCTTGGTAGCTCCGCCGTTTGATGTGGTTGCGACTTGGTTGCGGCTGCCGTGTGTCCTCGTTCTGCAACCCCAAAATCTGGCCTTTGTTTCAAATTCCAAACATTCAAAACAAGGTTTTTCAAAACAAGGGCCCCAACAAGCCCCGACCACAGTTCCTTGACTCGTCCCCGAGTCAATCACAAATTACGGTTTCTACCTCCATTGCCTTGCTTGACCCCGTGCACTGTTCGCCCTGTGTGCTTTCATCTTGTGCTTGTTCCTGCTGTGCATCTTCAGGCGCCTATTCAAACAAGGGCCCCAACTCCGGGACCCTTTGGAACGCTGTAGCTCGGAGCTCAGTAAAAGCCGACACGGCTTGCTGCCACCCCTGTATGAGCGAGTTTGTGTCCTCAGCGATCTTGGTGACAGCAGCTTCTTCAATGGGCGTTGGGACAACTCCAAAAATTATGTTGATCTGAGTCTCGGCTGCTGCTGCGAGCTGTTGTATGGCCCGGGCGCTAGATTGAAGGGGCGGCCGGAGCTCACGAATGACGTGTTTGGCCTCCACCGAACAAGCCTCTATGTGTTGGAGCTGTGCCTCAAGTTCATTAGCCTGGGCGTATAATTGATCCAGCCTAGCGAGGTCAGTAGCCTCTTGAATTTCCCTTGAAACCTGCTAGAGTTGGGTTGAAATCGGCTGGGTCTTGACAGTGAGAGCCAGGGAGCATTCCTGAAGGCCCTTGAGGAGGTCACGGGCCTCTCGTGCCGTGGATTGAAGTGCTTCCTACATCTGAGCTACCTGGCTCTGCTTGGCGGCCACCTGGGCTAAATAGTCAACCTCGGGCTCGGCCAGCTCTGAACGGGCTGCTAATGCTGCACGAAGCTCATGATTCTCCCAGTGTAATTCCTAAACAGCAATGCGGAGGTGGATAGCTTGCTTAGAGAGGCTAGCCGCAGCGATTTCGGGGGGTGTCTGGGGGTAATGAGGCTCTAGGGAGGGCCAGAACTCAGAGAACATCCAGGTGACATTGGTGATCATTGCTTCCATCTGCTCTCGTGTTGTTCGGAGGTGGTCGCGTTGTTCAGTAAGCACGGTAATTTGGTGTTACTACTCGGCATACTGCTGCTGAAGTCCCAAATGTAATCTCTCGGCTTGCTGGGTTGCCCTTTGAATCAGTAGGTACAGCTGAGCTAGATTGTCAGGCTAGAAGGGGGTGGTCCCAGAAGCGCTCTGCGCCGGCATTCGCTCCAGCAATGGTTGCCCACCGGAAAATGTTCGAGTGACATGCTCAGGAGGTGAGAATGGCATGGCATCTAGATGTGCAGAGTCAACCATATTCAGATCTGGCAGTTCTTGCTGATCAATTTGGTTCGATTTTCGAGGGACTGTGGCCTCCGGCGGGACCTTGGAAGAATCAGACCCGGTGCGCAGCTGTTGTGTGAATATATCAGTGAAAGGAGGGTGGGGTTCGACCACTGTGTCGATCGGTGGTATGACCGTGGTAGCACCAGAGTCAACCTCAGCCTCGCGGTCCCCACCCATGAGTTCCCGGATAATGGGGTCAGACACCGTAGCCGAGGAATTAGACGGGGCGGATGAAGTGGCAGGTGGAGGAACGGTGGATGGAGCAGTGGATAGTGTGGTGGGGGTGTGTGCAAAGTGCATATTAATGAATTCAGATCGGTTGATGAGGGGTTCTTCGGTAATCAGCACCGCTGTGCTTGGGGGCGGTGGTGGATCATCAGCAGTGAGGTCCACCACTGGATTTTCCTCGGTGGTGCGGGCCCTCTTAGCTTGGGGGGCCTCGGGTGAATCTCTAGGCCCGCTCGTCTCACCCATCGGGGTCGTGAGTGGATTAGCAGAGGTAAATAGGATATTGGGGATGGGGGAGGTGAGCGGAGTGGTACAGGGGTGCGAAGTGGAGTGAGTGAGCTGAAATTCAAAAACTAAAGGAAATGGGGTAGCACCGCTAGAAATAACCTGGGCCGCCACATTGAAATTTCGTACCTGGTTGTTGAAGTGGCAGACGACGGGGATGAGTGGTTCGGGGAGTTCTTGTGATGGCGCTACCCCCGTCGTCTCAGCAGGCTATTGCACTGGTTCCATCCTGTCAAAATTGTATCTGGGGAGCTCGTCCCACATGTGCTTCGTGACCCCTGGCCATGAGCAGACTTCACGATGGAAGGTAGCATCATCCAACTAAAATTTCAGTGGCATCATTCGGAAGGTATCTGCCAGAACGCAAGTGGGTCGGAGGTAAGTGTGCTTGTGACTTACCCCGAACCAAACTTGCTCACTATATTCGTCCAACAGGTTCCTGGGCACCCGTTTCTGACATGCCACCACATCCGTCATTAGCTAGTACCACGACCGAAACGCATCTGCATTCACCAGTTTGGTACTGGGGTCATTTGAGACCTGCCATGGAGTGAATTTCATCACGAGGGGCTGGCCCTTGAGGATCTCTACTGGGAACCAGATGTGTGGAGTGTGCCATTTCCACATGGCAAAAGCAATAATCAAATAGCCATAAATAAAAGTAGTTGCGCGCTTATAATTCTCCTCACATGCATCAAACAACTCCTTTAACAAGAAAGAACACCAATTCAGTCTGGTGCCTTGGACACAATGTTCAGCAATAGAAATAGTATAAGAGTGCATTCGCCCTTGGTGTAATGCCTCATTGTCTTGCTGGCAATGAGGTAACAGGCGAATCGAATCTTGGGCTTGTTAATGAGGTTGATCTTGGCTCCTTTCCCCCCCCCCTGCGAGTGCCATATTTGGTATATAGGTCTGCATCGCCCGAATTCCATGCGCGCTTGGAGGAGGTCTGACAGGCTATTGAGACGTTTGCGCCCGTCTGCGAAAGCCCTGTGAGGCAATGAATATCTTCGGTGTGAATGGGAATTTCCTGGGTCAGCCACAAAGACCCATTCTGAATTCGGCTGAGGAGGAAGCGTGTACACTACAAAAATGGTCCGGTGGTGCCAAAGACCGGAATATTTCTCAAGTTCATCAGGGACGAGGTCTGAAGGCCCCTGAACTCAGGCAACAGGCGGCTGGCGGGGTTGCCGGCTGCAGTGCAGTAGTGCTCCATGTATGCCTGCCGCTGGAGGGACGAAAATTCGGCAGCATTTGAGAGGTTGGCATCAATCAAGGCTACATTATCATATTTTCTCACCAGGGACTTGGTCTTGTGAATCCAAGTGTCAAGCTCTGGTTCAACGACAGCTGGAACGGCCTTCGGAATTTTGGCCCGGCGCTGATAGACCTGTAAAATTTTCCTTGGGCACCTTTCCTGGTGCAATGCGTTCTGAGAATTCAACAGCTCTGGTGCAGCTGCAATTGCTAATTCGAACGGGTCCAGCATTCTCGTGCTTTTGGTATCCATGCAAGTTATGTCAGCACCTGGCACGAGTGGAGTTGATGAGACCCCCTAACGAATTAATTCTTGCTGGCATTCTGTCTGCGATAATCGTGCGATCAATCGCATGCCAATGAGTGTTGTGACAGTTGCTGACGGTGGCAGGGGGAAATGGGTGGACGCAACGGCTGAGGTTACTGCGGGTGATGGCCAAATGATGACGGCCCGGTTACTGTCAAATATGGTAATTAATGATGCAGATCTAGGCGATCCTATGGACTGACACAGGTACGTGGGTGGATTGAGCTGGACTGGGATAGATCCTACAGGGATGACACGCTGGACCGGCGCCGCCCCGACCACAGTCGGTTGCGGTGCGGACCTCACAATTGAGTGTTTATTGACACACTACCTAGGAACAGAGAAGACCTCCTACGCTCATCCCGGTTGCGGGAGAGTTATTCAACTACGCTACGCTATGGGTGCTCTCGGGTGCGAGAGTTATTGATGAGAAATGAAAGGTACTTAATCCTAGTAGGGTTTCAGGCTTGTGCCATTCACCCACCCATGAAGAACCATACTGTCCAGCTGTGCCAACCAAATGGCTCTGGAATCGCGAATCTCGATAACGAAGTAGGGTCCCAACCAGTGCATCTGTAGCTTTCCCGGGAACTTCTAGAACCTGCTGTCATATAAAAGAACTTTGCTACCAACTTGGAAGGTTTTGTTCTTAATGTGGCGGTCGTGCCATGCTTTCTGTCGGTCCTTCTGAATCTTCTGGTGGAATTCGGCCAGGAAGTGGGCCTCATCCAGTTCCTGTAATTCATGGAGGCGCTCCTGGAGGGATGCCTCTTCTAAAAACTTTAGAGACATGGCGATCGACAGGCTTGGTACAATAAACTCAGTGGGGATCACAGCCTCCCGGCCATACACGAGTTGGAACGGCGTTTGATTGGTCAAGTGCTTCACCGTAGTCTGATAGGCCCATAAGGCCGCTGATAGGCGCTTGTCCCAATCATCCACTAGGCATTGCAAATCTTAGTCAAGCCTTTCTCAAGAATCTTATTGAAGGCTTCCACCGTACCATTAGCCTGCGGGTGATATGGGCTACTCTTGTGATGTTGAACCATGAAGGTGTCCAACAATGTCTTGACCGTGTCATTAATGAAGTGCATACCCTGATCACTGGTTAAACTTCGCGGGCAGCGAAACCGGAAAATGATGTGCTCAAAAGTGAACCGGGCGGCGGTATCCACTGTGCAGTTGCGTACCGCGGCTACCTCAGCCCACCTGGTGAGGTAATCTGTGGCGGTAATGATGTACCAGGCCTTGGAGTGTCTGGCAACTGGAGCTATGGGCCCCACAAAATCGACAGCCCACTTCTCGAACGACCACAACACATGCACTGGGTGTAACGGAAGCTCGTCCCAGTGAGAGGGTCTACCCTTCCGCTGGTAGACGTCGCACCACTTCACATAGGCCTTACAATCAGTATGTACTGTCGGCCACCACAGGCTAGCTTGGAGCACCTTTCTTGCGGTGGGTTTTGACCCACATGCCCTCCCGCAACACCGCTGTGACATTCCCACATTACCGCTTCCCGTTCGTGGTCAAGGACGCATCTGCGCAGAACCTCATCGAGGCCCAGTTTGTATAGCTGCCCTGCGATCAATTGGTATTCGGCGGCACCGATGACCAAATGCTGTTTCTATAGCGGGGTGTAATCCTGAGGGCATTGCCCCGTGGTCAGATAGGCGGCAATGTCGGCCAAGTAATTTGGTACAGCTTTGACTCGGAAGAGGTCAGCATCTGGCAGCTGATCATCAAGGGAGCCATCATTCTCCCCCGTATCCAACCTGGATAGGTGATCGGGCCCGACATTCAACCTCCCGGGCTTGACGATTACCTCAAATGTGAATTCTTGAAATAACAGAAGCCAACGGAAAATCCGTCCTTCCAGAACAAGCTTATTGACCAGGTACTTCAGGGTAGAGTGGTCCGTGAAGAACTTGAAATTCCCCCCTAGAAGATAGTGGCGGAACTTCTGAAGAGAGTACACCATCGCCAACGCCTCCCTTTCGGTCATGGTGTAATTCTTCTCCGCATTGTACAATTTGCGGCTGGCGAAGTATACCGGGTGGTCAACTGTTCTATCACTGGGTTGTGCCAAGACAGCCCCAAGTGCAATACTGGAAGCGTCGATATGCACATGGAACTGCTTATCCCAATCGGGATGAACTAGAATAGGCACCGACGCCAGCTTTTTCTTCAGGGTATCCAGGGCTACCTGACACTCCTCTGTCCACTGAAAGACTGTGGACTTCCGCAGAAGTTGTTCTAATGGAGCAGTGATCTTGGCATAGTTGCAGATAAACCTCCTGTAGTATCCTGTGTGCCCGAGCAATGCCCGCAACTGTTTCACTGTCTTGGAGGCTTCCATGTGTACGATTACTGCAACCTTGGCGGGGTCGACGCAGACCCCTTGCTTGCATACCACATGTCCCAACAACGTGCCAAATGGAATAGCAAAAATACATTTCTTTAAGTTAAAAGAAATCTGTAGCTGGCGGCATCGATCAAACATAACCCGCAACAGGATAACATGTTTCTTCAATAAACTGTAGACAGTCCAGTCGTCCATGTAGACTTCTAGGAGCTTGTGAAGGTACTCTCGAAAGGTGGCGATGACAATCCGAGAAAACACGGTCGGAGCGTTCTTTAAGCCAAATGGTAGGATGTGGTATGCGAATGACCCCCATTTGGTAGTGAAGGTTGTCTTTGACTTATCTTCTTCCGCGATACGCACCTGATGGTAGCCCGAAAAGCCATCAGTGAAAGAGTAGGCTTTGTTCCCCCCAAAATGGTCCAACACTTCGTCGCTGAAAGGGGTGGGAAATGGATCATGAATGCAAGCATTGTTCAGACTGTGATAATCGACACAAAGCCGTATCTCTACCTTTTCCTTCTTATTCTGGATGACGATAGGGCTCACCCACTCTGATTTCTCCACGGAAAAGATTAGACCCGCGGCCAGAATCTTGTCGATTTCCATCTTAACCTTCTCTTTAACTTGCGAGTTCGACTGGTAGATCTGGTGCTTCATAGGCCTGGCACCTAGTTTTAGCACGATGCACATTTCGCCAAGATCACCTTTGATGCCCTTCAGATCTGCTACAGATGAAGGGAACAAGTCATATTCCTGGAGGAGGCTGAAAATCTCTTTGGTCGTCTCTTCGTCCTAGTAATCGCCCACTATAGCCAACTTAGGCTTCTCCTCTGTACCGATGTTTAGCTTCTTTGTCTTCAGTGGTCGTAAATGGACCCCTTCGGTGGCCGGCTCTTTGTTAACGTTCCGCTCGCCTTCCTTCTATTTGAAATACAGGTGCCTCAGGTCTTTCAGACCATCGTCCTCCGGATCGCCGTCAATCCTTTGGCAAACCAACTCTTGCACGGCCTCGGGATGGCCGGGCAGCGTGCAGTAGTCGGTCTGTGGATCGTGGAAAAACAGTACCGCCCTGATAGCGTGCAATGCCTGAGATTCCAACTCTATGTCTCCCGCGAAAGAGAAACACCGCACAAATTTGCACATGACTTCCATCCAAGAACTAGTCCCTCATTTCCGTTCTTCCTCCAAGTACCATGCGTGGGGGATGGTGTCTAAAGAGTGGAAAAACTGATGAACCCACAACTCTTTTGGGTATCCTATGCTTCGCCACTGCTCCTCACAAGTCCGCAAGTGGTCCTGCAGATTGGAAGTCCCAGAGTACTGCTGCCTGCTTCGAGGGCCTTCATCTTCTTTGAACCGCACCCGCAACGCGTCCGCCACACTACTCCACCGCGACAAGGTATTTCGGTGATTTTTCCACCATCGGGCTGCTATAGAATGTAGTGCAATGTCCAAAAGGGGTAGTCTACTCCCTTCTGGCACGATGTCCTCAACCTTGGTAATAAAGGTATTGACAGCTTGCATGTTTGACAGGGTGGGGTATTCTCTGAACTCAACACCAATCCAACTGACGCGGCCAACATGGGCACATCCCCGCATGCTGGTCTCGTACCCCCCTGCTGCTAGTCTTCCCACGCGAGTTTGGATCCCAGCTCCGAGCTCTAGACACTCCGCCGACTAACAGAGCCAGTAGCGGTCGGGTTAATATAGTCTTCCCGCTTCCCTACAGTCATCTTGTAGAGGTGGTCCATCATCCGAGCATCCTCCCAGTTAGCCACCGTTTCGGTATACCTCAGGCCTTGATATGGGTCGAGAGGCTGAGTGACCCGGACCTCCCCATATTCAAAGATCATCAGCTCCTTTTTGAGGTCGATGATAGCATAATTCTCAAAGGCCCAATCAATGCCTAACAGGGCAGGGTAAGGATCCTTGTCTCCCATAATATCAATGACCTCAAAATCGATGTAAGTCTTTACCCCCGCAATGTCGACCTCGACACCTTCGAGTCGCCCAATCGGTAGAATGCAGTACTGGTTCACCATCCTGAGTTGGATGGGCGAGTAGGCCAACCGTGGCTTTCTGAGAGCCTCCCATGTCTTGCGCGGCAGGATATTGACGTTAGACCCTAAATCAAGCATGGTGTCGCTGATTTGGAATCCCCCAACCTGCATATTGAGCCGGAACTCTTTACCCGTTCATCGTTTATTTCACTTGATGCGCTACACCGATTGGGGGGCTGGGTCCACCAGTTCCCCGAGTCCTGTCCTCCCCTACAGTGCCCCTTCCAAAGTACACTTGAGCTGCTGCTGCACAGTGGCACTGTCAACAATCTTGAGGAATAGCTGGAGCCATTCTTCAATCAGGGTTCCTGGGGTGTGCTGTGGCCCAAGATCTGTCGGCAAGGGTGCCTCCAGACCTTCCGCTTCGTGTAGCTGAGCAAATGCCTCAACTGCCTCCTGAAAATACTTCCTCTTTGCCTCTAGTCTGATTACCTGGTGCGGGGAGGCTAGCCTGACAACTGGTGCCGGCTCCTTTCCGCGAGCATCCTCCCCCATTTTCTTACCGCCCCTCATCACAATAGCGACGTTCTGCATGGCCGGAGTCGCAGCCACCCGCAGCTCGGCGTTTACCAAGTTCTTGCCCCTCTGCCGTGCATGTTCTTCCCACTTTTTGATGAGCTCGGGATAGTCTTCTGTCGCATGGGTGTTTACTCGGCACTGGGAACACCACGGATGGCAAGGGAGGGGACATTCGCAAGCCACATGTCCCTCCTGGTCACAATTATAGAATTTCACCAGCCCGCAGCCCCTAGTGCGGCCTCCGCGCTCCCTGCCCCCTCTTCATCTAGGAGCCTCATTCACCCTATAGGAGGGTCGATCCAACCGGTCCGCAAGTGCGTCGAGAGCCCGACATTACTCTTTGTTGTGAGTCATGGAAGTGAAAAACTCATAATATACATTTTTTTGCACGTTGGAATACTTCTGTAGGATCGGGCACATCCGAGGTGGATGTCCCACCGTCCGAAAAATCTCACAATACTCCGTGGCGACTGGGTTGAGCTGGGAGGGGAACCCCGCATAAGGCTGTTGCAGCTGGTATACCCCCTGCAGATTTAGTGCTGCGCCACCCCCCGTGGGTGGCCCCCCTTGAATTGCTGCGACCGAGGGTCCCACCCCCGCGCCACGCAACCGAGGACACTCAATTGCAACATGGCCTTCGACTAGGCAGTGAGTGCACCAAATGTTTAGCCTGGCTGGTCTGACCAATTGTATCTCCTTGAGATTTTTGGTTAGGCTAGCTATCTGATGTTGCAATCCCACCACGAAGGGATCCTGCAGGGCCGGCCCTCCCCAATATTCCTGAGGGTAGCCCGCCATGGCCTCGATCTTCATGGCCTGTTCCAAAGCATCCTGCAGATTATCGATCTTCTATTGGGTGAGGGGGGTTCATGTCAGGGGAAGCAGAGCCTTGATGAACCAGTCCCTCTGATGGTTCGGATCGATCGAGCAACTGAATTTCCCGATCGCGTCCTTGAATCGCTGCATTAGCTCTCATGCAGTTTCTCCTTCCTTCTGTTTAATTTCCCAGAGCTAGGACAGACCCTGTTGGTCCGTCTGGGGAAGCTTAAATTCCCGGAAAAAATCCCGCTTCACATCCACGATGACGGGATTCGAGTGGGCCTTGGACCACTTGATGAACCATCGCAGAGCCCTCTCTCTGAGCGTGGTTTGGAACTCTATTAGTTTCCCTGCGTGTGGCGTCTTCCGAGCCCTCCAAATGGCTTCGCACAGATACCAATGTTGCTCTAAATCATCATTACCTCGGCCCGAGAACTCAGGATATTGAGTAAAAGACCCAGCCATGTTCACTTGCGGTGGGTTGACTAGGATAAATCCTCCGGGTCTTGGTTGCATGACTGTTCCACTCGGGAACACAATACTACTAGTGCTACTGCTACTAACGGGTGTCGCCGTAGACACTGAACTACTGTGCAATTGACTCAATGCTTGAAATTTAACGAAAACATTACTCAAAGGTTGATAAAGTACCAGGGGAAGGTAGGGATCCTGACCATGCATATTGGGAGGAGTATGGCAGGCTGGAGAACTAAATGTCGTCTGCTCTTGAAACAACTGTTGCATAACAACGTACCATTCACCATCGGAAATTTCCTCGGGCTGCACACCTTCATCATCTTTTTCAGTCACTGTCTTGCGTGCTCTCTTAGCTGGGCTCCCATGCGCCCATCGTACTCCCACAGTGGTCCCTTCTTGTCCCTGGGTATCCGTGTTCATAATTCCTACCCTCTAAGGTGCCTCCTTCTGATTCTTCCTCTCGATCTCTCATCTCTTCAAATCTCGCATCACCCTTCTTCACCACCTATCGGCAATCTGTGCCCACTGATGTGCACGTCGCTCCCTCAGCGTCCTTGCGGCCTCAGCATCCATTCCCCACTCCCCGCGTCACACTCTACGTAGCATCGATCCCTTCAACCCTTCCCCCAGCACCGGTTGTTTACGCTTCCATACTTGTCTTGTGGAATTCTATCAACCCTTCATCCACCATCAGAGCTTTAATCCACAACGGAATCTCCTTAAGCAGCTTCCCTCTGAGCCCAGAGTGGAAGGTAGCCTCAGCCTTCGAGAAGGACTAATAGCACTCAGCAGCAAACTCCACAATGTATCCTTCCACCGTGGTCTCCACCCAAAAATCCACCACGCGGGTCAACTCGGTGTTCAACCGATGCAAAGCCACCAGATCTCCGTGCGCCCACCTGCGGTTTATCTTTTGCAAGCCATCTCTAGTCACCTTCATCTGTAACCTCCGCAACCAATTGTAAAGGTCAGTAGGGAACTTTCCCCAGAAAATTTCGTACGTATCACCAGCTAAATCTAAGAAGAGGACGAGTTCCTTGATCGCTGCCTCCCCTTTCTTAATCAACTCCGCTTGCTGAGCAATGAAATGGTCTAAATGATTATCACACCATCGCCGTATCTCCCCTTCGAAGATCCGTGATACCATGGTCTAGATCCCCTCATATCATGCGGGTCCCCGCAATGGAACCATTTGTTGGCAAGTGATCAGGTCTCGCGGGTAATACCCAGGTTCAGGGATTGTGGCCAACAAAGGAATCCGTTGTATTCTAGGATCACGCCGGCATTACCACCCTACTCTGGAGAGTAGAGAGTCTCACTCGAGGCGTGTCATGACCACATGCAGAAGGGGAATAGACCAGTGGCAAGGAACAAATCCGCAACTCATTCTCATCAGTTGTTAGATTACATAGATAGAATCACACACGCAACATCATTAAGAGAACATACAGATATTAAGCAAATGAAATTTTTAAAGCATCTCAACCAACACACATGCATGTGAATCACACAAATAGACAACAACCTACAATTGTATTAAGCTCTTGGCCAACTCCCGGTTACATAGCTTTGAAATGGTCTTACAGATCTAATACATATGCCTTGCAGAACATAGATTCTACATCAATAGACCCTAGGAACTACAGAGACCTCATCCATGCTCTAGATTCCTGCTGCAACATGCGTTTTCTCTCCTTTGGTCGCTCTCTTCTCTCTTTTGCTGTGGAATCATCCCCTCTTTCATCCGGGTGACTGCTATTTATTTACCCGCTGTCGCGACTGTTAGTTCTTCTTATGTCCTTTTGCAACTGATTCTAGTTTTTCTCTGATTATTTGTGTGTTCCGCTTGCGTTATTTCTGTTGTATCTTCCCCTTATCTGCACTTATGCATCTAGTTTCCTCCAATATGTGTCTGTTCCGTCACAACCTTGGTAGCTCCGCCGTTTGATGTGGTTGCGACTTGGTTGTGGCTGCCGTGTGTCCTCGTTCCGCAACCCCAAAATTCGGCCGTTGTTTCAAATTCAAAACATTCAAAACAAGGTTTTTCAAGACAAGGGCCCCAACAGCTGTTTTTTGTAGAAGAGGTAGCGCTCTCGTTCCTTAGCCCTGGCAGATCATGATCCCCACGATCTCCATGATGGACACCTATACATGCAAGAACAAAACAAACGCAAGCGTAAAATCCAGTAGATGCAACTATATGTCAGTCAGAAAGGACACAATTCATCATCATAAACAACAAGAGTGGAACCATAACCAATAGTCGCTCATTAATAATCAATCAAAGGAAAATTACAACCAAGTTTTGATGTTGAATTCTCCTTCGGTAGGGGTTTCCAGCAGAACACGTCTCGAAAAGCCTGTCAAGGATGGGAAAAACCTCTCTCTTCAACTCTTGATAATAGTCTCCTTGCTTGAATTGGCCTTAAGGGAATTATGGAGACTCTTGCAGCATAAGGCTCTTGGGAATTTGGGAACTTGAAGACTAGCTTGCCATGGAGATGGGCAAGCTTTTATAGATGGAGGAAGGGGAGTTGGGATCCTTATAATCATTGGATTGGCCCTATCATCAAGGAAGCTTCCATGAGAGGTGGCAAACCACTTCCTCTCTATGGAAATCCATAGCCAAACCTCCCAACTCAAGATAGATATCAGTTCTTGGATCAGTTAGGACGAAACTTCTGCCACTTATTTTTTTTTTAAATTCTTTAAATTGGCTGGTGCGAGTGCGACTCTAGGACAGAGCGCCAACTGGCGCGGCCTCTTTGAATTATTTTCCCCATTGGCGCGGGTACTGAACTGCCTACTCGCGCCAATGCTAAAAGGGCCATTTTCAGGGTTTTTCACAAGGAGATGTCTTCAGGGCAATGAAATATCTTGTTCAGAGGGATGTCATGAAAGTGGTTTCAAGCCATGTCACTACTCACAGGTCACGGAATGAGCCCTCCAATATGCGGGATGGGGATTGCAGGGACGGTGACAAATCACTGTGTAACAGCCTCCCTACAAATTTTTAGACTTGGATCACATCTGATGCTATCAGAAATCAACATTATAATTAATACCAGTTACTGCAATAGGATTCCAAATTTAAGGAATTTTCACACATTTATCACCCCCCAAAGAAAACTAGAGACACCATTCACTAGATCCAAAATGGAGAAAAAATAGCTTCTGTGAAAGAAAATCCATATCACTCCTTAATTTATCGATATCCGATCTAATTAGATCCAAACTGGTTCTAAGAAAAATATGTATATTTTTATAATAGTTTAGAGGATGATTAATATGCACAAACACTAGAACCAATGATGCATTCCTACATATTTTGAGAAATGTAAGATCAAATTTCTTCTTAGCAACTTCTAATCGAGCTTGTTTAAATTGACGAGACTTATCATCCATTTCACTTTTGTATAGGGTAATAATGTTATATCTAATACTTTTGTGATGTGTAATGTAAATAAATGTCTTTCATATTAATCACATCATTAGGATTTGGTTGATGTTTCGAACCAACTAATGTGGTTAATCCTTAGGACAAGGTGAACAAGCCAATCAATCTTCAAGAATAAATAATATGGATGCATCATTTCCTAGAGATGACCCAAAACTAAAACAAAATCCTAATGATGTGATTAATCCGAAAGACATTTATTTACATTATGGATCACAAATGTCTTATATCTAACATTATTACCCTACACGAAAGGGAAATGGCTGATAAGGCTCGTCAATTTGAGGGAGATCGATTACAAGTTGCTAAGAAGAAATTTGATCTTACGTTTCTCAAAATATGTAGGGATGCATCATTGGTTTGAGTGTTTGTGCGTATTACTCATCCTCTAAACTATTCTAAAAACAAACATATTTTTCGTAAAACCAGTTTGGCTCTAATTAGGCTGGAGATTGGTAAATTAAGGAGTGGTCTAGATTTTCTTTCGTGGAAACTATTTTTTCTCCATTTGGATCTGGCGAATGGTGTCTCTGTTTTTCTTTGGGGGGTGATATATGGTGGTTTGGTTGCAAAGTCCCTTCATTTGGGGGAGTTCTCAAAGAGGAAGCACACTGCCAAGTTCAACAAATTGTTGAATGTTGTATCTCATTTTTCTGGTAATTGGGCACCCTCAAATCAAGCATCGAGCATGATCAAGGAGGAGAAGCTCTCTACCCTTAGCTCATGGGTCTACAAGCATGCTACGGAATCATCTTATTCTCAGCATTATTAAACTACGCTAGTGAATCAAGTTCTGGTTGTTTCGAAACCTATGATCGTAGTTGTTCCCTTGGAATCCTCGATCCTTTTCGATCGCTATGTTTCAAGAGCCCATTCTCTAGCATTGTGCGTGATCACTAGTGGGAAGGTGTTGAACTTGCTCTCACGGGTTGGCTCTCAGCAAGCGGAAGTGGAAGCAACCTCCTCTTAGCAATCCTCAACACTGGTGAATCAAGCTTGATCTGAAGCTTGGCCTGGTTTTGTTGTTCCTCTCTTATGTTCCTCGATCTGCATCTCTCCCTCGAAATTCAGGCCTTTCCCTGGTGTGATTTCTGGTCTCACCTACCCATCTACCCTCCTGAGTAATGGAAATCCCTCCTTGAGCTTGGACCTTGGCGTTGCGCATTCTCCTTTCAAGGGTAGAGCTTGTAGTCCCTCTCTTTGCTTCTATGGTGATTTATCCGTTTATGTTAATAATTTTAATTTTGGTTTTAATTATAAAAATAATTAAAAATAATAAGAACATTAATAACAATAATATGATTAATTTTGATAATAATAATAATAATAATAATAATTTTGATATTAGTAATAATAAAAAAATAATATTAACAATAATATGAATATGAATAATAATAATATTATTAATGATAATAACATTAATACTAATATGAATAATAATAATAATAATAATAATAATTCCCTTATTGGTTTTAAGAATGTTATTAACCTCTCTAGCAAAAAAAATTGATTCTTCCATTTTTAGTCTCCTTAATAAAGGGCTTAATTTTTCCCTTGCCCCTAAGAAGATTTCCATCAATGACATCATCTCTAACATCGAGTATGGTATTATGGACCTTCCTGATAATGTCAAGGAGACTATTAGGCAATATTGTGTTATTGTTCTTAGGAAGGCTAAGGCTCCCAAAAGAAACCTATCGTAGCCATTTTGGATAAATATGACTATGTCAGCAAAATTATTGACCACCTTTCGAATAGTGGTAGTTACATCGAGTTTAAAAATAATCCCATTTAATTCATTTCTAAGTAGGTTTTCCTCGCTATTGTTACACCATTTTTTTGGCCATCTAACCTATTATCATTAGATAAACCCAAGTACACCATGTAAGATCAATTTTACCCTAAGTAAAATTTCTTTCACCACATTTGTCTATATTGCATGGTCATATTTAACCCAAAACAAGGAAATCAATTAAATAAATCATTATTTATTTGATTATTTCCTAAGAATAAGTTATTTAAATCATTATTTAAATAATATTCTTAGTTAAATTTGACTAAATCAAATATAAATAATTAAATAAACCATTATTTATTTAATTATATTCTCCTCATTTCCCTTAAATAATAAATAAATCATTTATTTATTTGTTATTTACAAATAAAGGAATTGACCCAAGTCAAAAACCCTTTTCCCTCCAAAAAATATAATAAAATATTCCTAAAGGGTGATTCTAGAATTTGATTAATAATATTTTATTCATGCACTGAGTTCTAGAACACCCCAATATTTTTTTATAAATAGAAGGGTTTTCCCCATTCATTAGTCACCTTCATTGCATTAGATCACTCTGGATCTACTCTTGGTCACCATTTTCCATTTTTGCTTTATGAACTCCCATTGAGTTCCATGTTTGTTTTTCTACACCAATAAGAGAGAGGAATTTTAGATCTGAAACACTGAGGATTTCCAAGAACCCATCCCACTGAGGAGAACCGAAAAACACATTTCTTGTTTTCCTCTCAGGTGCCCCATTCTTTAATAAAATACAAAATCATTCTTTTAAATACTTTGTTCTTGTCTTGTCTATTGGATGCATGGAGCCATATTATATTTTATCTGCTTAATGTCTTTTTGTGCTTAGATCTGAATTTGTGCAGCAGACTTAAAGATATTTTTCAGCCATAATCGATGTTAGGGCTATTTGTTATGCGTAGCTAAAGTGATCTTTTACGACGAAAGATTCATACTAACAATTGGCAACTCCACACGGGTTTTCTTTTGCGACTGCTGTCGTTTTATCTATTCCTGCATATCCAGTTATTTCAGACCCTAGGGTTTCTCTTCCATTTTTTTTTCCTATTTTTATGGTGGTTTTCACCCCTAAAACCCTTAAACAGTCAAATTTTTAACTTCCGTGTGTTTCTGGCCTTATTGCGCAGGTGACAAACATCAGCCGCAGCTGAGACGACAAATTTTTCTGAAATCTGCCGCCGAGAGAGCTAGATCTGCAGGTCGCACTTATCGGCCCAAAAAGTGCGACCTGAGCCTCAGGACACACTTTTCTACCCCAAACCTGCGACCTGGATTGAAAACAAGTCAGAACCTGCGACCTGCACTTTTTCTGCAAATTTTTCAGCACTTTTTTCTGGGTTTGTCTGAAGCTTCTGTCAGGGTTTTCTAGCCTTTGTCTCTGCCCGTTTGGACCTGTTTCTGATATGCTTCACTCAATTAAGAGGGAATCTTGCCCCTCAGGGCTCTAGTACCCTCCACCTTTCTGTGGACGAGTCTTTACTGTTTCAGAAGTCTGAATTTCCAGAGTTTTGGCCCTCTTTTTCTCCGATCTGATACCTCCTTTTCAGATCCCTTTAGATAAGCTCTTCTCCCTCTCAAAACCACCTCATATCATTTTGTTTGGGTTCATTTCTAAGGCCAATGACTTGTCTCTTTTATCTTTATATGATCTCATCCTTTTTAGCAGCAACCTTGCCTCTGCCTCTTTGTTGTTCTCTGCACCACTTTTCAACAGATTTACCCTTAGATCACAGTCGCTTCGGACCTTAGATCTATTGGCATATTTTTAGCATGCTTTGCCTAGTTTTTTCCCTCTGGTAGACTAGTTTTGAGAGACCCACCTTTTTGGGTTAGATTGTTGCATCGTTAGTTGTTAATTTTCTGTTCTTTCAGTCTTATTTACTGCAGATTTCTTTTCCATTACATAGCACACTTTTTCTTTTACTCTCAAAACGTATGGGTTTAAACAATTAAAATTAATGCACACCACACACTGACCCTAAGCGAAGAAGAGCTTGGTTAACACCGCCTGGAAAAGGTATTGAATGAGTAATGGTCTCTAAATTTAACTTCTTGACTAAGTCTTCGAAAATCAAATTTTCTTGTGAACCACTATCAAAGAGTGTATCAATATTGGTATGCTTTGAAAAACCCAAATATGAAAATTTTCAATTATTTTTTTCTCATCTTGAGTATCATTGAGACAACTTGAAGATCTAGTTCTTTCTATGTCCTTACCTTTCATTCCCATTGTTGTGATATTTGTTTCATCTCCTGAATGAGAGCCTAAGTCATGTTGTGTAGTTGTAGTTATCTTTTTCTTCCCTTTGTTGTTAAACTTCTTTGGTTTCATCTCAGGATGAAGCTTCCAATAATGGGCTTCATCGTGACCCTCTTTAGAACAATATTTGGGTGTTAATTTTTCTCCTTTCTTCTTGATAGATGCATTCTTACTTCCTTTCCCTTTTAATTTACTCTTTCCTTTGTCCCCACTTTGAAATGGCTTTTTTCTACCCTCTTGTGAAATGTTTTTCCCTCTTGATTCAAGATGTGTTTCCTGGACACAAACCTCATCTAAACTTGTAGGATTAAACATAAGGATAGTATGCCTTAAATAACGATTTAAACCCCTAATATATTTCAACAAGGTATATTGTGATGAAAAATCTACACCTAAAATTAGAGATCTTCTTCTAAACTCTTGGGTGTAACTTTTCACACGTTGACCTTTTAGTTGTCTAAAGTTCTGCCAATCCATAATAGCCTTTTGCATATAATATAATGGATAAAATTGTCTTCTAAGTGAAAAAATAAATTCTATCCAAGAGGTTGAGACCTTACCATGCTTTTTAATATCCTCTTGTATTTTGGCTTCCCACCAAATCAAAGCAGCACTTGCCAACCTTAATGAAGGTAGTTGAATCTTTGTTTCATCATATTTGATGTTTTGAATCTTAAAATATACTTCAATTTTACAAACCCAATCATCAAGTTTTTAAGAATTCACTTCACCATTATACATAGGAAATTCAAATTTAATATCAAGTTTCAATAAGGGATTTTTACCATGTCCCTTTGGGGTATGTGGAGTTGTTTGATTAAAGGTTGGGATGGAAGAGGATGAAGATGAAGGTGAGGATGGAGGTGAATATGGTGGTGGAGAAGGGGGTGGTTTATCACCATTTCCTTTTGAAGGATTATCATAATATCCTCCTTTTCCTCTAGAAGAAACCTCTCCTTTTGAAGGCTTGGAACTCTCACCCTGGAACCTTGAATTTCTCTCTTCATACAGAACTTTCACCATTTCAGTCATCCTAAAGAATTTTTTTTTCTTCTGAAAGTATTATCATCCTCTGACATATTATCATCTCCTACTTCATGAGGCATGCTTACTAAAGCTTCAGGTATAACTTTAGGTGAAACTTATGGTGGAGATTGAAGCAAATGTGCTCTTCTTGTCATTGTCCCAAATTGAGAACCTACATCCACAAGCTTTCCTTCTCCTTTCTTGAGCTTCAACCTTGTAAGCATCTGAAACACTTGGAAAATATTAAATCCTCACAGTAGCAAAGAAAACCAAATATCAGATACAAAACTTGATCTGAATATGTATGTGCTTGAGGATTGTCTAAATTGCAAGTAAATTGAATGATTTTTTGAGGTACGTAAGTTAAATTCTTTGACACATTTAAACATGAATTTAAATCATAAATTACAAAAATAACAGAGAAACAAAGCCATAACAGTAACCAAAAAACAACAAGTGATAAAGGATTTCACCCCTCCTGGGATACATCTCCTGGCCTAGCTTCCAATGCTTGACCCTCTTTCATTATGCTCATAAAATGGTGATTAAAATGAGTTACAGTGCTCAAATTGTTGGGTGTGGAGCCTGATTATCATCTTGATTTAGAGATATTTGTTTCAGCCAAATGTATACCCCTGGAAGATTGGGGGCGCATCCCCCACAGCTGGGGGGTCTGGGGCCCAATCGTCCCCTAGTGGGGGTTTAGGCACATCGTCCCCAAAGCTAAAAAAATTTAAAATTGCCTTGTAAAATATTGTAATTTCATATTCAATCTGGGACTTTAGTTAGGAGAATGATATGACGGTATAATTTATATTTAATTTAGGGTTTTTTTCCCTGGAAGGAAACCCGTCGGTTCACATGAAGTTATTATATTGCGGTTGTGTGTTGAGTGTGTTTTCTGAGCAAAAAAGATAAAGGAGTTTTGTGTGAGAAAGTAGAGGATATTACAATAGATCTGTTGTAGGTTGTGTCACTTCATTTTTTTGGATAATAAAAAGGAAGGATTGGTTGTTTCTACGTGGATGTAGCCCAAGTTGGGTGAACCACATATATTTGTGTCTCTCTTGTTTTATATGTTTTTTGTGTTTGTATTACCGCATATTTTTATGTGCTCCATTGCTCTGTAATGTATAATTTTCTAACACAAATGCCTTCAAAACCTGCTCCAACAGCTTCAAAGCTATCAAAAATACTTGTGTAGCCTCTTTCTGCCCCCAAAAATACCAAAAAATGAGAAAGTTATGATTTTCCATAGCTTTGACGCTATGCGCTCTACAATTTCCCCAAAATGTAGCACCTTCCCTATATTTTCGCCCTAATTTCTGCTAACGGAGTGACAAATTTGAAAAAAATCGACACAAATCGTCGAATTGATAATTTTTTCGCTGAAGACTTAAGTCCGAAAAACTGGATCATGTGGGGGGCTATGTGGTCGGGGACCAGGGCTAACCATCTACCCCTGTTGGTCAAGCCCCCATGCTACCATGTGGTGGCCTATGGTTGGGCCATGTAGTAGTCTATGGTTGGCCACTACAACAAACCAACAACCCAATGAAAATCGACCAGCTCAACACCAATGAGACACTAACAAGTGTCAAAATATCGTGGGATCCTAAAGCCTAGTCACATTTCAAAGTCAACAGGCCCAGTTAGCTATACGGGTTACTAATTGGGAAACCTGCACACCTTTTTTCCAAATTTTTCCTGTTTGGGAAAATGAACATAACTTACTCCTGGGAGCATAAAATGTCAGTTTTTTGTGAAACAAATTATGCCCAATTCATAATGGCAAGATATACGTAAGCGCACAAGTTTTGATCCATTCCAACAACTTTCATTTTTTAGCACCAGATCATTGCTACTATAATATAGTTCTATGGGAAATCATGTAATTGCTACAGGAAGTCTTGTGACTGCTACAGGAAGTCTGTGACTGCTACATGAAGAGTCGAGGGGTTCTACAAAAGTACAGAGGAGGTATATGCATGCAACCAAAGACCCAATTGGTTCAGGAAACTCCTATTTTTCAGCTCAGAGCATCAGTTCAAGAAGTAAGTTTCCATCACCTCACCTATCCATCATAATTTCACATAGTTTCTCTTAAAAAATTGCAGTCAATAGCCATAATATTTATAAATTGGAGGTTCTGTGTGAAGGAAATAGAGGATCAATATATAGATTTGGAGTGATAAGAAGTTTTTGTGGCCCTATTTTACCACTGAATTCAACACTAAAACTATAAAAATAAAACCTTTCCTACACCTAGTCAAGAGCAGTAAGAAAATATGGGAGGTGGGTTCAACATGAGAGAACCCATAGACACTAGAATGATTCATTTTCACCCTCATGTAGCATACATATTTAGGATACATCAATTTTTAGGCTTCTTTTAATTATTAAAAGGATATGATGATGAAGTTGCCTTTTAGTTTTCTTTGGCTTTGAATTCCCAATCAGATGTTAGTGCCACTACTGTAAAAAGAGGGTTAGCCATTACCATAATTCCTGAAGTGATAAGCAAAGTAACCACACTACCCCTAAGCATCAAATGGAATAGGGAAGAGATGGTCACTAGTTCAACTAAAAATAATAATTCCTTTAGTTCCAGAGAGAGACCCGTGGAAGATAAAAATGGGGTTAGGTGAGAATGTTTTCCTTACCCATTGGATGAGGTAGCCTTTAACATCTTAAGATACATATCCTATGAAGGCGGACTAAGTGTAGTGTATGGTTATCACTTTAGGCTATTTCATGACCTTAGATACCAAGAAAATTTTCCCTTAACTAGAGATTGAATATACCTTACTTCCTCCTCCATTCTATCAGGGACATGAGCCAAAAATTCAAAGAAGAAGAGCATCAATACCTAGCCCATCATGGACACATTAAGCTAGTAGTGGAGGATGCCCTAAACCACCTAATAATTCCTATCCCATGGTCCAAGTTCAGATATATGGATAGAGAGGAACTTATAGGAACCTAGAGCATTACTCCTCAGGAGACTCCTATATATAGCATTTGGGGTAGAGACACCAGATCAAAGGAGGAACAAAAGATAGAGAAGAAAAAGGAAATGGAAATAGATGAAGAGAAAGAATAAGAGGTAGAGGTAGAGGTAGAAAAAGTAGATGATGAGAAATAAGAGGAATATAAGTGTGAAGAGGAGGCACTAAGTCCTAGACATACCCAGTTGTACCAAAAGAAACCAAGATATCCCCCCAATAGACTAGTCTGTCACCAGGGAACACTGAAGATGAGGTGGATGCAACTTTAGCTACCTTGGGCACTCTTCTAAAATCCAAGAAGAAAAGGCCAAAAAAAATCCTTCTCTACTTTAAAACAAGGAAAAGAACTAGAATAAGACAAGGCAGACCCAAAACTCCTACAAAATTTCCAATATTGAGGGGTCCCCAAGTAAAAAAGAAGAGGTAGGGTCAGATGAGGGAAAGATTGATGAGGTCGCCTATCTAAAGCCAAAAAATAAGGCTCCCATAGCCTATGTAAGGAGGTACACCACCAAATCATCACCCTTCAAGAAACCAAAAGAACCCACTAACAACCAAAGAGAAGGAAAAAGCATGCTACAAGAAAAACAAAGCTTGATACAGGAAAAAAAAGCATGCTACAGAAAATCAAAAGATGTTATAGAAAGACAAGGATGGGTAGTAGGAAGAGCAGAGGGTAAAAATTGAATGGAAGAGTGCACAAATGGAAGGAAAGGAGGTGAAAGAGGGGATTCAAGCTTAACACCAACTCCAAAAGATAGTAGCCTCCTCGCAAATAGTTGAAATACAAATCACAGTATTTCACGAACCTACCCCACAATCTAATTTGGGGTCCTCATTAGGGGAATTTTGAGGTCTAAAATGAGCCTCCTAAGAAAAATGTACAACCAAAATAAACTTTTTAAGAACCAATAGAATTTAATATGATGATGTCAACCATGGGGGATGATTCACCATTTTTTAAGTAAAAGGACAAAATGATTAAAAAATAATAAAATACTAAAACTACTTTTTTCAACTTGTATTTTTAGCTTATCTCCCAAATTTTTTACTCACTTTTTGAGCAGGATTACCCATTGGATGAAAAAATTAATTCCCCATCCAAGGAGTACCCATGTTGCATTCTTTTGATGGACACTGCTACAAGAAAAATGAGAAATACATGAAAAAACATGATAGCAATCACGTTTTCATGTATTTCTTATTTTCTATGTGGAAAGATCCATCAGAAGTATGAAAAATGGGTACTTGGATGAGGAATTAAATTTTTCATCTAACGAGTACTCTGACTCGAAATTTGAGTAAAAACTTTGGGATATAAGTTGAAAATATGAGTTGAAAAAGTAGCTTTTCCTTTTTTCCCTTTAAAATTTGATGATGTAATCAAATCTTATTTTATTATTTCCACTATTATTTTATAAATTTTTTAGGAAGTCCATTTAAGACCTAAAAATTCCCCTATTGTATTATAATTTCATTGAGGGAGAAAGACTGATCCCTAAAAAATTCACAATCCCCCTCCTACATGAGTTGGAGATAGAAAGAGGGTGCACCCATAAGTGGATGCAGATATCCAAATCAAAGGATTTTTTGGATGTGGGCTTGATGGAAGAAAGCCTCCTAGGAATGGGAAGATATTTGGCTAATGTAAGGCTCAGATAAGTTGTGGTGAAAGAGCAACTACAAGAAGCACAAGAAGAGAACATGAGGATGTAGGGGTAGCTACAAAAAAAGGACAACCAAATTTCCACCATGGCCAACCTTTGCAAGGAGGCCATGTAGTATAGACAAACTTCAAAGTCCTATGAAGTCTACCTAAACGAGAAATGGTTACAATTCCAAATCAAAAACTTAGCTCAACATGGCTCCCTACCCTTTCAAAGCTATAAAAATTTCATTAATTTATAATAACAATCTAGTGTAGGAGAGAGGGCTAGGATGGAATAATTCTACATGCACAACCTCATTTTAGCTAATATGAATAATTGGGACCCAAATTCTAGGTTGGGTGATATGCAATTAATGGCTCTAGCATCCTGGCTAACACATTAAAAGAGAGAGCAATAGAGACTAAAAGAGTCATGGTAAGAGAAGAAAGAGAAGCTCTATAGATCATATCAGAACTAATATGCCCCAGGGGGATTATTAGTAATCATCCAATGATCTCAAATGATGATGTATTGTTACCTAGATACATTGAGACACAAGGTCAGGCCATTGCACACTTTGATGATATATCAATGTTGCTAGGAGAAGAGAGTTTGCAAGCATGCCAAATAAGATGGCACACCTTACCACTTAGCCTACAATTGACGGAATATCATTGTCTTGAGATAATGAGAAATGCATTGGAAAGAGCACCCTTCTACAAACAAGCTATGCAAAGAATCAATATATAGTGGATATGTTTGAATATTAACCCATATTTGACGCTAGGGTTGCATGAAGGGAGATATCAAATAGAGGAACAAAAGGAGTGGGTTGAGGCAGAAATGAATGCAGGGTTCCACCCACCAAAAGGAACTCCCTCTTTATTTCCTTGGAATGTCAGAGAGGCCACCAGGGCTTTGAAAGGGATAAAAAAGGAGGATTGAGTTGCTAAGAGGATGAGAAACCATTTCAGTATGCGGGTGATGATGAGGCCCGTAATTAGGTATATTTTAAGGGGTTAAAATTGCATACTTCAGCTATTACGTTACTGATCCATATTTATGTAGGAACGCAATAGAATACACATGTAACCATAAAAACAGAGATACAGCGGAAATAATGCTTCATTTTTTTTAAAAACAAATGACTAAAATATGCTTTAATATAAATGAATAGCTAGGGTGTTCGTAGGTTTATCTCTGAGAAGAGATGTGGTGGCTACAGGCCACTGAACTATGTTACATTGAGGCTTGGAGGCCTATTACAGATATCATGGAAATGAGCGGGCGAGGGCACTGGTAGCATATCTTTGAGAAGAGATGTGATGGCTACATGCCCCTACACTATGTTACAATGAGGCTCGTAGGCCTATTTATTGTTAAAAAACAATATAAAACTTGAAACGTCCAAAAACCTAACCCTAGCAGATGAAGCACCAAAATAGTGGGTCCCATTTGGGTAAATTGGTGTTTCAACTTCTCGGGGACATAACTTTGGTATCCGATCTCTGTTTGGCGTGCTCAATAGCTCGTTAGCTCATTAGAAATATCTATCTGAGGACTGAAACTTTTGGTGTGAGCAACATCAGTCCATGGACCCATGTTGCTCTCGGTTGTCCCAAAATAAGTCGTTTAGGGCCTTTAAACGGCTCTGGAAGTTCAGGACCCAAAAAACTGCTAAAAATAGTAAGTTTTGCTGCAACTTACAAATGGAAAGAACTTATGGTGGGGCTTCAAATTGAATAGGTGGGTGGCCACCAATATCCACCTCAATCAATAGGGCCCCAAAATGACTCCGAGAGTGCAGGACCTAAAAACCTGCTAAAAATAGTAAGTTGTGCTGAAAGTGCAAAGATGCAAGAATTGATGGTGCAGGTCCAAATGGAATAGGCGGGTGGCCACCGATATCAACCTGGATCAGTTACCTCTCTCTCACATTTATTTACATTTTTTTCATATTATGCTTAATGAAAAGGGTGTATGATGTTTGTCATGTATTGTTACCTTATATGAATTAATTGCAGGAAATAAGGTTATTTTTTAGATATTTTCCATCTAAGGGCTAGGAGTATACAACAAATAGATATTGTAGGAGGATTTTCCACCTCCTTAACTTTCCCAATCAACCAATATCACATCGAAATATCTCCCAATAGCTCGAAGGCAAAAGGCATCCAAGAAAAGTGATAGTTATGAGGAGTTAAGATCCACTCTTCTCGCGATCGAGGAGGACTTATTTCTAATTTTGAGGGAATTTTTGGTAGCTACCCATTTGTATAAATAATCATATGAAATATCTCATTAGGATTTTAACTTTGTATTCAACTAGGTAGCTCTTGAGCTTTGATTTAATGTTATTTTTTACTACCATATGATGTACTAGACATTTTTATGCATTGATAATGAGAAACTGCTTGTTCAACCACTGATTTAGTCTCAGAGGGCTGATGCTTTTGGGTTAGGGCCCAATCCATTGGCTAGGTCCCTCTTATGCATTTATATTTTTATATGTTTCAACATGTTGTTTAGTATATTTACCTTCTAGTAGCATAAAAAATCCATCAAAATTTTACTTTTAACCTCTCTTCCTCACCTCTCTCATGGGAGCTTGAGGAGAAGGATCTCTAACCATAGATAAAAAGTAGTTTCTTAATGATTTCTGGGAAATATAGATAGTGTGATTATCATGCTCATAAAATTATTTCTGTAAGTTAGGAGTTGGATTTGTGTTCGATTAGATTTTAGCATAGATTAAGTAAGGGTTTCCATTCAACTCATATTTTCCACTTGTTAACATGTTAGTTTTTCAATAAGAAATGAATGAGTGTGTGTAGTGATTACAGGGTTGTCTGCAGCTGCAGGGAAAGGATCATCTTCATCTCATTCATCCTTCTTCTCTCCAACCTCCAAATCTTCCACCAAAATCTTGTTTTATGAAATCACCTTCACCACCACCATGAGGAGCCTTCCAAGGGAAAATTAGGCCTCCCAAGGGTTCTGAGTTTCGCTGGAGGTATTGGCTACCTCTCCCTCACCTCATTCCACCTTTGCTCACATTTTCACACCTTCCTTGCACCTTTTCCATCCTTAAAACACTCTTGGCCTGTTTCCTCTAGCACTTCAGGACATCCTGTAGCAATTATAGGACATCTTGTAGAAAATTCATGTAGCAGCACTGTAGGTCACCTCTTCACTCCAGTTTATCTCATTTTCACCTTATTAGCCTATAATAGGATGCACTTGACCCAAGCTCTGAAGTCATGGTTAGAAGAGACTCTTAGGAAACTCCAAATCTCCTTCTTTACTTGTTTCAAAAACATAGTAAGCATTAGTGCTTTATTTCATTTATGAATTAGATTTAATTTTAAATGCAAGTACAAGTTGAATGAAACAATAGATAGGAGTTGATTTATTCTTTGATGAAGTGTGTGAATGGTAGAATAGTTTCTTTATTGCAAATGAGTAGATAGCTAGCTGAATTATTTCCCATAGCATAGTTTTATTTTTATGAAATTAGGTTAATTGTTTATGCTTTTCTTTCACTGTTAATTGCAAGTAGAAGTTAGATAGACATTCTCTTTGTCTTAGATTAGAAGCAATTCGATGCATTACATTAGCTATCTGCACTTTAATCAAGTAGAAGGAATGGCCAAGAAGTACTACTGTCCAGAAGACCTAGTTGAGGGTGGCATGAGTAGAATCCATTTGTTGTGCATATAACACTGTCACCTCTAATTTTGTATGAACCTCGGGTTGATAAGTAAAGCTGAGTAGCCCTTGGGAGTTACAACACTCTTGGTAAAATACTAGAGCTCACCACAACTCATATTAGGGAAGAAGGAATAAATACCTCAATGTCATCTCTTTACACTGGAAAATGGAGACCATCTTGGGATAGATATTAAAGGATATATAGGAAGAAAGATATGATACTTTTTCTACTTTGCAAGACATTAAATGGGTCCAGCGAAATCAACAGGTCTACATGGAAAGATTAGAAGCCAAGATCACTCACATTGAAATTCATTTATAATATAAGATGGAACCCACAACTCCACTAGGTTCTAGTGCCAAATACCCTTCATTGACCACTTCTTCAGATTCTTAAGCTAATTTTATGTTGGTCAAAATCCTTTTGTTATGTTTCTTTCTAGTAGACAAATATGTTTGGATATTATTTTGTATTGTATATATTTTACTTATATTGTAGGTAGCTAATATTTTATAGTTTTCTTTAAGGAAGAATAAAGTCACCTACTTTGTGTTGTGTTTGTTACTGAGCCTAATAATGATGTATATTAACATTATTTTTTGTTAAAAAAATAAAAAGTTCAAAATGTTCTCCACAATTGTATGATTTTTTCAAAGAAATTATGTCATTTAGATACTTAAAGTTAGCACTAACCAAAATATATACATTATATTTTATACGAAAATAACATACCATTATTAAGAATAATCAAATTTCACATAGTTGTAAACAATTTTAATAAACAAAAATTATATATTTGAAATTTTATTTCATTTACTTATTTTTCATCTTTTATACCATATTCAAGTAAAAATACCTTAAATCATCCCTCCAATTTAAAAGTTTATTGTTTTTCCTTGCTTGCATTGTCACTAACGTGTCATGAAAGACACTCATCAACTTGCAACCACCTTTTAAAAATCATTTCATAGTCATAATTTACGCCAAGTTTGTAACATCATTTAAACCATATTTTATGTTTCTTAAATAGAAACATGTAAGCATGTGTAATGTTTACAAATGCAATAGTTAAGTTATGTGAGATGAAAATGAAAATGCACTTAGATTTCATATATGAAAATGCATTGATTTTTTAATTTTATTTATATAAAAAAACATATATAGTTTAACAAAATACCTATACCTTAACCATATATCTTAGGTAAAGACACATCAATTTTCCTTGGCTTTAAAGACACCAAACTAGAACTTTATCACAAAATAATAAATATGACCTTGGTGTACACAGAGAGGGATATGCTTATATGGGAGCATAATAACAAGTTTTTATTTTTTTAATTTAAAACCACTATGGTATAATAAAATTTATGAACATTAATGAATGTCTTATATTAGGATTCATCAAAAGGTTTAAAAATGATTTAATTAAACTTATTTCATGAAAAAATAAACAACAACCTCAACTTTGCCGATAAGATTTTTTTTGAATTTTTTACAATATAATTTTGATTTATAGTAAAATGTCTAAACTACATTTAATATGTTTTATATAATAATACATTAATAATTCCAGTATACCTGTAACTAGAATTTGTATAGCTATATATACAATTCAAATGCACCATTCCAAAACATTTGGCTGCCTCCATTTATATATATATTAAAATTTAATATAAAAAAAATCTAGTTTACTATTAATTAGGGTAGATTTGTTTTAATTTTAGATTCATTAAATGGTGAGAAACATGGTTTTTTAAAGATGGAATTTTTATTTTTAATATAAAATTTATGGGAAAGTTTGTATTTTTAGAGATTTGATTTGTTTTTATTCTTGGAAAATCTAAATTTATGATGAATTTATATTAGTTTTGTTATCACTTTAATAAATTCTTAGGGTTGTTATGTTTTTTGTTTAAAGAAATATTAGAGGTAACTATCAACTTATTTTTGAGATCAGGATCTAGTATTCCTAATGTTCAGAGAGGGCTCTCTCTTTATGATTTAACTTTGTTGTTTTTAGTTGATTTTAGGCTAGTTATATAAGATTGATTGGGTTTTGATTTTGGTTTGGTGGTGGAATTACTGATTTAGATGGATAGATGTATGTCTATTTTCCATTGGGATATGGAGTCAATGTATCAAGCAAACAGGGCATAATCAAGTTCTAAAGGAAGTGTTCACAGGGAAAGGTAGTTGAGCGAATTCAGATCTTTTAGGTTGGATGGTGAAGTGGTTTCAATCGGGATCAAGGAGCAATTAAGGATTACTCAAACCAGATAATGAAGGAAATGATAGAGGTCAATTGGGATAGGAGATCAATTAAGGATTCTCAGATCCGGATATCAGAAGAAAACATTAAAAGAATAACAGTTCAGAACAGAGTGCACTTAAACAAATTCTGCAATAATATTCCTGTTATAACATTTAAATTGGAAAACATGCAAGTTTATGGAATACTTAAGGAAAAACATGAACAATTGAAAGATACTTCACTGAAGTGGCTCAACGCATGAATCCTGTAATGCAATGCCTTTATTACTTGTCTTGTATGTTGACTTGAAAATGGTACAATAAACCCTCAGTTTTTAGATCAAATAAAACTATAGAAATGTTCAAGAATCCACACTTAATACTTCGAATTATAAAGTATTTATACAAAAAGTAGTACAAAATATCCTTAAACTGATTTAGGAATTATTCAAGGAAAAATCAATATCTTCATGCAAGAAGATAGAGACACCTCTGTAACTAATGCAAGTTGTCCTTACTTATTTGGTTTTGTTGTTTGATTTTTGATCTTTTGTTGCTTTATCTCTCTGATTGTTGCTTTACGTTGGCTGCATTTTTCTGTTAAGTATCCTTTACATTGCCTTGTCATTTGAGTTCATCTTTAAACTCTATTACTGCTATTTACCTGACTTCTCTGTTTTAAACTTTGACCTTTGGCTGCTATGTTTATCTGTTTTACTTTTACTATCACGGTAAATCATATAATTTCTCCCAAGCCTCTTCATCTGGTAATTTTATTTTTACCATTATTCTGTAAATTTCATCAACTTCTGTGTATTTTGCAAAAGTAGGCTTGTTTATAAAGAGATGATTTACCTCATGCTGGAGGTAAAAGAGATTTTCAAATGTCTGATAGAGTAATTTTCCAGTAGGAATTCCTTTCATGGAGGAATTGTTGGACTTTACTTCGGCCACTTCTTTGATTTTCTTGTCATAGTCTTCATGCTTCATTAATCTATCATTGATCACCAAAGGATTAGGCAGACCTTTCTGCCTCAAAACATCAAATTTGACCATGAATCTAGTTATTGCAAGCTCCATCTTTTGACACTTGTCTTCAAGTTGTGTCATCAAGTTCCTTTTGGAAATTACTTTTCTTACTTCTAGAATTGTTTCAGTTCTGTAACTTATGCCAATTTCTTCTAATTCTTGTTTGTTCTTGGAATTAAGAAACTTAATGATCTTAGTGGCCTCGTCTGGTTTTTTCCTGAGTTCCTCTTTGACTTTCTGAATAGCTTCACTTTCTTCCTTGATCAAATCCTTCTACTTAAAGATAACTTGGATAGATGGCCAAATATCATTAACAAAGTTAATGATATTGGCCCACAACTATTGATTTTCTTGGGTAAGTGGTTCTTTTAGTGTCAATTATTTCTCTAACTTATGTACTCTGTCAGTCAATCTATTTGAATTCTGTGTTTCATTCTTATGCATGATTTGAACTAGCTTCTTTTCATCCCTAGAATTTTTATCTGTTCTTTAAGTCTATTTATTTCAGTAGTCTATATTGACATGTACTGCATGGCTTTAATTAGTTTACCTACCTCATCATTGGGATGAGCTACTGCTGTTGTTGAACCTATTGCTAGTGTAGTTGGAGTTGAAATTGTTGTAGCCACTGGAACTGTTGTTGCCACTGGAGATTCTAAAGTAGATGAGACTGTTGTAGTAACTGTAGGAATGGTAGTGACAAGAATTTCTTCCATGCTGGCTTTCTTTTCCTGCACCAATTTATCCATCTCATTCTCCATGTCTTTCAGTTGAGCTGTCAACTGAATGATGAGATTCAGCGTTTCATCTTTTTGGCCTTCATTCTCTAAAACTTATTTTTCTTGTGGATGTTCAGTGGGAGGTAATTTGAGTTGCTTCTTCAATGCAACAATATCTGCATTCTTCTTTTTAATTAGTTCCTCATTTGTTTTGATGTTTTGGGGATCATATCCTACCTCGATGATCAATTATTCAAGTGATTTGATTTGGTTTTCCTTGGCTTGTGAGGAAGCTTTCTCTAGTTTTAACTGAGATTTGATATTCTCTAGAGAATTTTGTAATTTTTGGACACTAATAGCTTTGTTGGTCATAGTAGAATATAGCATTTCTCCAGCTTGCTTATGAAATTCAATTTTGTCTATAGGATGAACATCTTTAACCATGACTTTGAATGTTGTTTTCCTGTAGTCAACTAATGACTTTGGATACTGCATTGTGGGCTGCAAAAAGGTCATCTGCATCTTCATGGTCTTGTAATCAAATGCTGAAAGTAACATGTTCTAGTCACTAGGTGTCTATTTACAATATTGGCCATAATTCACTACTTCTAGTGTCTTATTCCTCAATTTGATTTCTTTATAATTCTCCATTATATCTTGTTCTTTTTCCACTGGTTTACTTGATGAAGACACCTCTACACTGTGTTGTTTCTGAATGATTTCTGTAATAGAGGTTGATGGCTGATGAGTTTCCTCCGAAACTGCTAGAGGTGCATTTTCTTTAACCACTATGTATGTATCAATGATTTCAATTGTCTCAACTGTTTCTTCTTGTTCAAATACTGGATTCAAGTTGGTATTTTTCTTGTACATTAGTTTGAATTTAGTTTTAGTAGTGATTTGAGCTGAATATGAATCTTCTTCTCTTGCTCTCTTGGAGTTCCTATCTTGTAGTAGGGCTGGAGTTTGCAGGACAGAGCTAGTGTCAACTAGTTTCTCCGCCTTTTTCAAAGTATTCTCCAACCACTCTAACTAGTTGGAGTACTTTTCAATCTCTGGTTTGGACTCATGGACAAAAGGAGTTAATTTGAATTTTACTCTAAACTTGCTGATAACTCCCAAAGGATCATACTGCCATTTGAAACTCTCACTGAACTTGAATTCGTATAAGTACTTTTCCTCTTGTTGACCAGAATTCATGTTATTGCAAATGAAAGGACCAAGCTGGTTTTTAATCTTAAACTGCGTTTTCTTCTTTGCTGATAGAAAATTAACCTCATCTGTGTTTAGGATCTGCCTAATATATTCTAGTGCAAATAACCTCATTTTGAGGTATTTGGGAAACTTTTATGGAGTGAGTTGACATCCATACACCCTAATTTCAGTGTGGTTCTCATATAAATACCAGTCTCTAGTTCTACTGTGTTCAGATAACTGCAATACTTTCTTTATTTCTTCAATGAATCTTGGTGTTATGCTACTGCATAGCATGTTGACAATTGGATAAAAAAATAAATCAATGAAGTCCTTGTAGGTGAATTATGTGGAATATTTCCTGATTAAGGAAATCCAGAAGACTGTAGATTGGGGGTTACCTTCTGTGTCCAGTTTTTGAAGGCTAACTGCAAACCTTTCAGATTGGAAGTATAGGAATAAATGAAACAACACTGATGAATACTTAAACACTCATTCCTCAGGTAATTTAACTAATTTCTCATGGATGGAATCTGATAAGTATTAAGAAAAGTTAAATGTAAAAGAAGAAGGTTTTCCTAGGAAGAAAATGGATAGAAAACCTAAGATTGAAGCATCTACATACTCATTTGTAAAGTATCCTAACATACAAGACAACATTGTGACAATCTTTCTGGTTCTTTCTAAGAAAATTGAGGCTGAATAAGGAGGGTTACTCTTTGGGGTTTCAACTGATGAAGGCAGAAAGGTTTGGAAGATTTGAAACCTCTTTGGAAATTCAAGTTTCAAATATAATTCAGTGAGGATTTCAATTGACAAAAGGGGCTTCATCACGCTTGGGTTGGATTCGCAACATCTAGTTTATTGATTCTGTAGTAATGGTGAACAAAATCTCTTTGCTATGGGTTACTAGGGCTCTTTCATTAGGCAGATAATTGATTCGACATAGTCTAGTTACCTCTAGGAACTGGAAAGTCTGTGGGAGGATTTCCTTGGGTAAATTTTATTCCCAAAGGCAAATATCCTCATCATGGTCCATGGATTTATCATGGCTCCAGCAATGGATGTCCAAGAGGTTGAAATTAGTGACTATGTCATTGATTTTGAGGTCTTTGTATACAAGGGGGGTATGTTCAACATCAACAATAGGAGGTTGCAGGGGATTAATAGTCACAATACCATGGGGGGCCATTTAATTTGTTCAATTGATTAATTTATTACTTTCTGTGTGTAAGTAATAGCTTCGGCACTTAGGAATACATGGAAAACGTAGTTTTCAGTCTACGGAAAGGGTTATGAAGGAAACAGGGGATTTTTGGAAGCAAAATAGGCTCTAATGGTCTTATAAAGCTTCCATTCTGAGTCTGCAGCAAATATGGTAGTAAAAGGTGTGAATTCTGGTTGAAATTTACTTTTAAAATGGATCGGCAATGGTCTTTAGCTTCTTCTCCATAATTGTTTGACAGCAATAGATAACCAAAGTTAAAAGGCGTGTTTTAATGTTTTTAACCAACAACGGTTAAACATTGGCGCAGAGGTTGAATTCAAAAACTAGGGTGGTATCATCGCAATGGGCGAAATAGGATAAGTGGTTTATCGCACGGTAAAAAACAATAAAATGGTTTTCGGCTGGGGAGTGCGATACAACGTGGGGCTGCCATTTAGCAAGGGAGCGGTGGTGCGAAACCACCCATTTTTCACCCCTACAATAATATTAAACATCGTGTAGTGAATAGGGAGAAAATGCATGGGACTGGTCGGATCTTGGTAGCGCCAATCAGATGGCTAACGGGTGTCATGGGATGAATCGGGGATTTGATAGGTGGGACCTGGGTATAAGCTGTGTGATGGGATTTAATATATGTGGGTCGGGGAATATTATAAAGAAAAGTTATAGTAAGTGGGACCTAGGATATATAATGGGGGGATTAATATATGCAATGGGTTAGGAATATACAATAGGCAGGGTTAATAAATGTATAAAGCAGGATAGGTTAAAAACACTATATGCTATAATAAAACAAGGGGTTTGTAACATATATGCGAGAATGTAAAAATACACTAGGGATATGCATTAAAAATGACATTGGGGAGGGATTTTCAATGGGACCCGATACATTATTTTTACCTTTTAATACTATGCAAAAAGTGGGTTTTTGCATGTTTTTAATGAAAAATGGGAATTTAGTAAAGGGGAAGTTATTTTCAAGGGGAAATAGTTTTTTAGGAAGGGGAAAAGGTTAAAATGAAGGGAAAGGGATATTTTACAAGGGGAAATGAGTTTAGAAGGAAGTTAGTAATATGAAATGAGCCAATTGATGCTTTCCATGCCTTGTAACACTCTTCTACCTACCCATCATTTACCCTAACATTTTTTTTCATTTATTGGATGCATTTAAGCTTGCTGACCCTTTTATTTTTCTTTGATAAGCAAACTAATCTACATCTAACCTTATAAATTCCAATGGCTCAGATTAAAATGATGAGCTCATTTTTATTCTCTACCTAACTACTGATCTACCAAGATTAAATGGTTTCGCTAGATCTTTATTCACTAACTATCAGCATGAAATTTAAAGCATGAATGGATCAAGATTAAACTATTTGATCATCATGGATTGTGGCATTTTTGACAAGCTGCACACAATATTATTTGCAAAGTAAAGTAAAAGTAGTGGTGTTTGAATTTGCAACACTTTCAGGATCTATCTGTTTTTGGTGGGGTTCATACTTTATATTCTTTTTTGATGTTTTTCTTTTTGTTCTTTGATTTTTTTTTAAGGGCTTACCCTCTTTACATTTTTTAATATGGGAAAATTTTTTCAAAAAGCAAAGTATGTACAATATTACAAGACTAAAACATAGTCAATTCAAAATTATGATGCCTATTATTATAGGACATTTTGGTGGGTAGTAAACACTAATAAATCTACACATTTGCAATTCTACTCTTACACAAGTGCCAAAGAAAACATAAATAATGGTGAGAAGGAACTCCTCATAAATATATTTATTTACATCTTATTCCTATCTATTTCTTATACAATGAAGTTACTCGTAAATATGTTATTTACTTTCTTCAAAGCTTAAGTATAAAAAGTCACTACAAATATATCCAAAAATAATGTATGGATACTGATCTAAAAACAATGTTTGAATAACCGTATGCATAAATTATGGGATAAAATATGTGAGACAATTATCCACATAGAAGTATCTTGTGCAAGGGCTATTGTGCAAAGGCTACAGTAAAACCTTCAAGTTATAGTCCAATCAAATGTTTAAAAATTAGTATTTTTAAAACTATTGAAAAACAAATATCTATTTTTAAAAATAAAACTTATAAGTTGCATTGTTCAATGCTAAACTAATAATGGTCAACAAACAAATAACCAATAATACTATTTCTATTTATAATATTCTTATTTTTTATTTTATTAAAACACATATATAGATATGCTAATGCTTTTCTTTAACTTGTTTTTTATTTTTTAAATTTAATTATTTTCATGCAATATGGATAGCATATATATATATATATATATATATATATATATAACTTAAAAAATGAGTTTATACACATGTATGGTGAAATGGACCTTGATTTATAGCTATTATTTATATTTTTTAATATATTTTGTATATTATTTTTATACTATTAAAATAGGTTTATTTATTGTGTTTTAAAATATTATTATTACAAGTATAAATCATTATTTTAAAAATATGATAGGTACAGTATAATTTATTTTAAAAAATTGTTTGTAATTTTATTGATAGTAACAAAATTACAATAAAACATATTGAATTGAATTAGTCAATTATTTTTGTTACTTTTTATTTTTGAATCGTATTTTTATTTGAGTGGACATTATATTTCAATATTAGTGTTATTTTTTTTAACATTTTATCTAAAATGTTATTACAATATCTCCCTTATATCAACGTAGGATCTAACAAGTGTTAAGAACGTTAAATTTCTTAAGATACAAATTTCTTTTTTTGTGCAAGGTTTTCATCTAGAAAGACTTTCTAGGCACTTAATAGATTGAGAATTAAAATGGATCTATGTTGATTTTGTAAAACACTCTAATTAAATGTTTTAACTATAAAACAAATTATTTTCATTTATTTTATATAATAATACATAATTGGCATTGAAATATTTTATTTATGAATCACATTATTGACATTAAAATATTAATACATAATTTAATATATATATATAAGTTACAATTCATATTAAATATTATATGTCAATTGCATGAATAATATATTATATTAGTAGATATTATTTTCCATGTTATTTGTCAATTTTATATTAAGTAGTGAGGAAATTGCATATTTGTTTTTAAATATAATTAATATTGATTTTTTATTAAAAAAATTAATTCAATAATATAAATATTATTTTGTTATTTTTAAATAAAAAATAAAAAATATCTTATATATTAAATTATAAACCCTTATCGATAAAAAAAAAAAAAAAATTAAAATATAAATGTATCAATCTTAATATTAAAAAAATAAATAAAACAAGTAATATTATTCTTCCTTATCATTTTGAATAGCGAGAAATTAAAAGAGAAATAAAATGCTTTAAAAACACATCTCGCTTAAAATAGATTAAAATGTTACGAGAAGCTACGTTAAATTTTAAACTATACTCTTGAATTTCCATGTGTCTTATCCCCTTTAAAATTTCCATGTGACCATAGATAAATGTGTTTTAGATTAATTATATTATTAGAATTTGATTAATGTTTTAAATCAATTAATATGATTTATTCTTAGGATAAGGTGAAAAAACTAATCAATATTTAGGAATAAATAATATAAATGTATCGTTAAAAATTACACATTAGTTTATTAGTTATTAAAATAAATAATATTTAAATTGATTGTTAAGAAATATTTATTAAAAAATTATATATTTATTAAATAGTTAATTTTAATAAAAAATTATTAAATGAAACAAATAATATCATAAAGTTTAAAAATTTGTAACAAAATTTTATTATCATTGATTTATTATAATAATTCATAAATTAATTAAATAAATAGATGCTAAAAAGTTAAGAGGGGCTACAAATTATTATTTATAAAGGTTAATAATAGTTATAAAATATTATTTATATAAAGTAGTTATCAGGAATTTATATAAAAAAGAAGAAAGATAAAATAAAGTCCAAAGAATTAGAATAAGATCAAAATACTATAAATTAATAAAGAAGTTATTATTATTATTATTATTATAGGTTTAGGGATGGTTAAAGAATATTAATAATAAATAAAGAAGTTGCTAGAGTTTATTATTAAAATAAAGAAGTAAAATAGAAATAGAGGGAACAAACTAGAAGGAAACAATAAATAAATAATATCATGAAATAAACTCAAAGAACTCATGCAATAAGAACAAAGCGAGAGGGGGAGGAATCACACAGAATGTGCCAGAATCCATCTCTTACTCAATTTCCAACCACATCCCTATTGAGATTCATGGCATGCCTCTCAATCACAATAGCCTCTCTAAGCTTCCTATGGTGGAAGCAATCAACCCTAGAAATGACTCTGGATTCCTCAATACAGACATAGTGACAGGCTTTTTCCACATGTTCAACTAGATCTGATGTGCATGAACGATTGTGCTTGATGTCTGCAAAATTCTCATGGATTCTTTGTTTAATGGACCGACCCATTTCTCCAATAGAGGGAATATCAGATGAACAAGGAACCAGGTAAACCCCTTTCATGTCCTTAGGGTCGACCAGGTCTTTAACAAATCCAAGAGAATTTCTAATGGTTCAGAGAGGTTTGAACGAAGAGAAGACATTATTGTTTCTAAGGACAAGGGAAATATTATCCATGGTCCCTTGAAAAAATGATAGATGAACCTTGGAGATAGGATGCACATGATCAGTTTTGCCTCTTGACCCTTTATAGGCTTTTTAAAAGGTCTTAAGGCCTTGAGTTCTATTATACCCATTATTTTCAAAGACATCAAGAAGATGATATTTTTCGACTCTAGATGGTTTTCATCAAAGATTCCCAGAGCATGAGTAGCAACAGTGTTAATAACACCAAATTTTGGGCAAGAAAATGATGATAACAAGCATGAAGATACTATTCCTTATGAGTTTTCTTGCAAAAAACTTGGTGAGAAATGGAACCATCATCCATTCTAGATAGGAGGATGTTAAGGAAGGGAAGGCATTCATCCACCTCCACTTCCATCGTGAACTTGATGGATTCTAATTGGGAATTCAAGTGGCTCAGAAATAGAGCTAACCTCTCATGACCATTGTGGCATATGACACAAGTATCATCCACAAAATTCTTCCACTTTTTAGGGAGAAATTGAGCTGTGGCTAAGGCCTTAGTCTCAAAATATTCCATAAATAGTTTAACAAATATAGGGGAAAGAGGGGAACCCATCGAAAACAACAATTTTTCTCATATAACTCACCTTGGAAACCAAAGAAGGATGAGTTGAGGCAGAGGCCAACTAATTTGGAAGTGTCCTGGTTTGAGATATGATTTATGATGCCAATGGCCTCTTGGATGGGGATTTTGGTAAATAAGGACACAACGTCAAAACTTACTAGAAACTCCCCAGGTTCCAACCTGATATCATTCCATTCTTTAATAAAGGAAGTTGAGTCCTTAACATAGGAATCGATGTGACCCACCTATTTAGATTTAGCAAGAATTTAGCAAGAAGATAAGTAGGCCCACCTATTTTGTTAACAATAGGTCTCAAAGGGGCCCCAGATTTATGAATCTTAGGAAGGCCATAAATCTTGGGGGTGAGGGGATTACTCTCAATAAGCTTTCTAGAAAGAGGATTGAGAGAACCATTTGACTTAATGGTGATGGAAACCTCCTTTGAAATGGATTTAATGGGATTCTTTTTAAGCTTGATGTAACTACCACTATTTAGAAGATAATCAATCATTTTTCTCACATAGTCAGATTTATCCAAAATGACTAAGACACAACCTTTGTCAGCCTTAGGGATGAAAATTTCAGGTTTATCCCTCAAGGCTTTAAGGACAAGAAACTCAACTTTGCTAAGGTTTCTTTTGGGAGGATTAGCCTTCCTAGGAAAAATAGCACAATCTCAGCTAATAGTCTCCTTTACATCATTTGGAAAGTTCCTAATACCATACTCGATGTTATAGATAATTTCATCGATGGGAATCTTCTTAGGGGCAAGGGAAAAAATTAAGCCCTTTATTAAGGAGACTAAAAATGGAAGAATCAAATTTTTTACTAGAAAGGTTAATAACATTCTTAAAACTAGTAAGGGAATAATAATAATAATAATAATAATAATTATTATTATTATTATTATTATTATAATTATTATTATTATTAAAACCAAAATTAAAATTATTAACATCAACAAATAAATCACCATAGAAGCGAAGAGAGGGACTACAGGCTCTACCCTGGAAAGGCGAATGTGCAGTTCCAAGGTCTGATCTCAAGGAAGAATTTCCATTGCTCAGGAGGGGGGATGGGCAAGCATGATCGGAAATCACACCAAGGCAAGGCCCTGCTTTCAAGGAAGAGATGCAGATCGAGGAGCACAATGGAGCAACAACAAAACTAGGCCAAGCTTAAGATCTAGATTGATTCACCGGTTCTGAGGATTGCTGAGAGGAGGTTGCTTCCACTTCCTCTTTCTTAGAGCCAATGCATGAGCCCATGGTCGATACCTGACTACTACTGATCATGCTCAATGCTGGAGAAGAGGCTCTTGAAATAGAGCATTCAAAGATGATCGAGGATTCCAAGGGAACATCTACAATTACAAGTTCTAAAACAAAAAGACCTTGATTCGCCAGCGCAGTTGAGGAATGTTAAGAATAATGATTTTGTAGCATGATTGTAGACCCACGAGTTGAGGGAAGAGACATTCTCCTCACTGATCATGCTTGATGTTTGATTCGAGGGTGCCCGACTACCAGAAAAATGAGATATAACATTCAACTTTTTTCGAACTTGGCAGTGTGATTCCTCTTTGAGAACTCCTCCAAACGAAGGGCCTTTGCAGCTAAACCACCATCTTGTGAAAATTCCTTAAATCTGGAATCCTATTACAACAACTGGTATTAATTATTCTAACTGATAAATTAATTATTTAGTTTATTTCTAAAACAACATCGAATTAAACGCACTGCAACATTCAGTAAATAAACTGCGAAAAAATACAAGTGAGGAGACAAAATTGAACAAGATCAAATCATAGACACTTCTAACATATATATTTTTGGACGAATGTCCCTAGAAAAACCCAATGTGGGAAAATTGATGCAACATCTGAGGGTTTATATATATTATGCAGTAAATATCCTAAGTACAAGCCTATGATTGACAGATCTGTGAAATCATGCAGAGAAACAGACAAGAAATATCTTGTGAGACAAACCTCAGTCCTCCACTAGAACCCTCCACTGATCAGCACCAAAAATGAACTACCATGCGCTACCTCTACATAGTGATTGCATCGCTCTGGTCAATATCTGCATCATAGTTGTGGTTGCCCTCTATCTCTGCATTGGTCTCTTTATTGGCTAGAAAATGGGGCCATCTGGCCTTCGGAAAATCTCTCTAAGATCTAGCACTGACCCAACATTGTCTCCTCAACAAAAATATGAATCCCTCTCAGGCTCTGTGCAGTGCCTGCATAGCCTATACGTCACTGGCTCTGTGCTACCTCTGTGGCTATAACTGTCTCCTCTACTAAGCACTCTTTGGTTCTGGAATGCTTCCAACCGAAATTACTGCCCCTCTCTACATAGAATATCTAGATCAAAGTTTCCTATGAGAAATGCTCACTTTATAAATTCGATCTCTTGATCCTTCGATGTTTTTGTGTGCTTTCCAAATGAACCTTCAACGACTGAGATTAAATATCTAATCAACTTCTAAGATTAACTTTTGACTTGATCCACTTTTTCTAGAACATTCACACCCATATTCTATTAATTCACTTTAATTATTTTATTTTCTTAAGTTTATACTGAGGGTCCTTTAAAAAAAAACAATTTTTCCAATAAAATATAATCTGGGTGGAATTTCCCAAAACTATTTCTGAGTTATTTGGAATAAATGTGTCTAATCCTCCCTGAAAATTTTGAGACTTAGACCACATCTGATGCTACCAGAAATCAACACTCCCTCTTAGCGAGGAATGTTCTCTATCAATACACCTTGTTGGATACTACTCTCATTTTGCAAAATCTCCCTCTACGATGTTGATGTATGACATTGTTTCCCACAAAATCTACAAAAATGTTGCATATGTATTGATGCTGACACTGCCATTATCAACATTGCATATGTACTGTAACACCTCTCAATTTCTGCATCCATGCTTTGCCACTGCCAACTGTTACTGTACTACAATAATTTTTCTTACTATAGCTGAAAAACTTCCAAAACTAAACAACTGTTTAGCATGATGCATCTCGGTACTGAAGATATGATTGATACTAGCCTCCACGTTGACCCTCTAAAGTTTTTGCATTGCTGCTGACTTCTACGATATTCTTTTTTGCACTACTACCAACTCTGCTCTATGTTTCTCAGATTCTGGTGTTGCTAACTACTGCATGATGACTTTTTCACTCCTCTGAACCAACTAGAACTCATCCATCCTGCTACATATTATTTGGGCTCTCGTAGCAAGGTATTGATCTAAGAGGTGGACTCCTTAAGGATCTTGCCCATTTGTAAATCTCTAGGTCTACAGCTCCAACTCATCCCACCTCCCTCCTAGAGGTATATGAGATACCATGGTGAACTCCTTCTCATTGACCCTAGTAAGTGCTGCTTGTAGATCATGCTTCTCGTATTTGTCTCTCTTCTTGAGAGGAAAATGTGTGGCACAATGACCCATTTCGCCACACTGGAAGCAATTGATCTTGGAAAGGTCCTTCTTCCTCCTACATTTCTCTTTTTTCCCCTTTGATACAAGGTCCACATTATCCTCCTCCTCCTTCAGCTTCTTCGAACTATTGTTGATTCCCTCAAGTTGACACTTGAGTAAGTCCCTCCTCATCTCTTCTTGCTAAAGATCAACCCACATTGACTCCCAGTCTGACAAATTATTTTTGCCCAGGATACTCTAGACAAAGACCTGATAGTCTTTAGACACTAAGTTGAGGGTCAATATGACCATCTCGGTGGCCTAAGGAGATGATCCAAAAGCTTCCAACTGATCTCGATTTCTTGAACTCCAACCAGGAATGGATCAATGCACTCACACTTCTCAATCCTAGTAGTCAGCATCTTCTCCTCCAGACGTATCTTTCGTTTCTCGGAAGAACCTTGATATAGCTTCTCCAAGGCCTGTCACATTTCTCTAGTTGTCACTTTTCTAGCTAGGTGACACACGACACGATCCCTCACTCCGTTGAGGATCAAGTGCTTTTCCTTTAGAGGATCTGCATCTACTAGAAAATCCACCACACCTTCAATGAATAGTTTTAGATCATGCTCATCCAACAACCATTTGACCATTCCCTACCAGATCACATAGTTGAAGGCTCCCTCCAACCCATCTTGATCTCTTAGCCTGCTTGCTTCCATTTATTCTGATTGAAAAATGTCAAATATAGCTCCGTCTCTTTCTGTTCTACACAATGCTAGATTGGATTACACACTCCTTGCTAGAGATGGTAGATCATCCATCCAAAACGGTTTCTCAACTCTCGAAAAATAGAATTCCCCAACTATGAATTCCCTAAGGAAGAAAATTACCTCAAAGTGTCTCCAAATATCTCTTCTAATTCTTATGCACCCATAGTCATTTTTGCGCAGAAACTGCGTCCCTCCAGATACTGATATGCGTTGATCTGTTGCATTTCTCCTTCTTCCTCTACCAAACTGCAATCTGGAAGTTCTTTCCTCTCTGTCAACTCACTCAGAGAGATATTTTCTTGGTGGTTTTGGCCCTCTTGGCTTGGAATACGTAATATTTTGGGAGATCGATCTTCTGCTTATGTGGCTATTTGATCCTGGCATCACCAACATTTGATCTATAGATCTATTCTTCTGTTCCTCCTAAACTCGATTATAAAAGTTCTGATACCATGTGAAAATTCCTTAAATTTGGAATCCTATTACAACAACTGATATTAATTCTTATAACTTATAAATTAATTATTCAATTTATTGCTATGACAACATCGAATTAAACACACAGAAACCTTCACTAAATCAACTGTGGAAAAATACAAGTGCGGAAACAAAACTAAACAAGATCAAATCATAGAAATATCTGACACAATTATTTTTGAAATAATGTCCCCAGAAAAACCTAATGCAGGAAAAACGATGCAGTGACTAAGGGTTTATATATTATACAATAAATTTTATGAGTACAAGTCTATGATTGACAGATCTGCCAAATCATGCAAATAAACCAACAATAAATATCTTGTGAGAAAAACCTCACTCCTCCACAGGAACCCAACACAGATCAGCACCCAAAAAAAACTTCCCTGTGTTGCCTCTACGGGTTGACTGTGTCACTGTGTGCATTCTATGTGTCATAGTTGTGGTTTCCCCTATCTTTGCGTTGGTCTCTCTGCTGGCTATAAATTGGGGCCTTCTTGCCTCTAGAAAATATCTCTAGGATCTGGCACTAACCCAATAACGTCTCAAAAAAATTATGAATCCCTCTCAGGCTCTTTGCAGTGCCTATGCAACATCTGTGTCAATGGCTCTATGTTTCCTCTGTGGCTCTCATTATCTCCTCTACTGTGCACTCTCCTGATCAGGATGCTTCCAACCAGAATTACTACCCCTCTCTGTGTAGAATCTCTAGATTAAAGTTTCCTTTGAGCACTTATCACTTCAGAAATTCGATCTCTTGATCCTTCGGTGTTTTTGTTTGTTTTCCAATTGACCCTTTAAGCCCTTCTTATAGTCTTCTCTTTGAAACTTCAACGACCGATATTAAATCTCTAATCAATGGTTAATATTAACTTTTTACTTGATCCACTTTTTTCTAGAAAATTCACACCCATATTCTATTATTTCACTTTAATTATTTTATTTTCCGAAGTTTAGATGTAGGGTCCTTTTAAAATAATTAATTGTTTCAATAAAATACAATCTGGGTGGAATTTCCCAAAACAATCTCTCGGTTATCTGAAATACATGTGTCTAAGCCTCCCTGCAATTTTTGAGACTTAGAGCACATACGATGCTATCATAAATCAACACTCCCCCTTATCAAGGAATGTGCTCTATAAATACACCTTGCTAAGTACTACTCTAATTGTGCAACATCTCCCTCCGCGCAACTGATGTCCTACATTGTTGCCCAAAAACTCTTCGCAAACACTACATCTGTACTATTATTGACATTGCAACTATCAATATTGCATTCGTACTGCAACACCCTCTCAAATTATTAATCCATGATACTGCTGACAGTTCCACTACCAAATTATACTGCACAACAATATTATTTCTTACTACAACTGAAAAAAATCCAAAACTGAACAAGTGTTCAGCATGATGTATCTTGGTACTAAAGATATGATTGATGATAGCCTCCACACTGACCCTCTAAATTTGCTGCTAATTTCTGAGTTGTGATTTCTTGCAATGTTTCCAACTCTGCTCTGTGGTGCTCATATTCTAGCGTTGCTAACAACTGCACTCCTCTGCACCAACTGGCACTCGTCCATCCAACTACATCTCATTTGGGCTCCCATAGCAAGGTATTGATCCGAGAGGTGGACTCCTCAAGGATCCTGACCATTCTATAGATCTTTAGGCCTACAGCTCCAAGTCAATTCACCTCCATCCTGTAGGTATATGAGTTATCATGGTGAAATACTCCTCATCAATCCTGGCAGGTGTTTCTTACGAATCATGCTTCTTGTCTTTGGCTCTCTTCTTGAGAGGACACTGTGTGGCATAATGACCCGTTTCACCACACCAGAAGCATTTGAACTTAGAAATGTCTTTCTTCCTCCTACATTGCTCCTATTTCCCTTTTGATGCAAGGGCCACATTATCATCCTCCTTCGAATTCTTCCCACTGTTGTTGTTGCCTTCAATTTGACACTTGAGTAAGTCCTTCCCCATCTATTCTTGCTGAAGAGAAATCCACATTGACTCCAAGTCCGTAAAATTATTTCTACCCAGGATTCTTTGGGAAAAGAATTGATATTATTTGGACACTGAGTTGAGGGCCAATCTAACCATCTTGGTGGCTTGAGGAGTTGATGCCACATCTTCCAGTTGATCTCGGTTTTCTTGAAGTATAACTAGGAACAAATTAATATGCTCACCCTTTTACATCTTGGTAGTCCACATCTTCTCGTACGGATACCTACTTCATTGCTCCAAATATCCTTGATATAGCTTCTCCAAGGCCTGCCACATTTATCTGGTTTTCACTTTGCTAGCTATGTGACACACAACACGATCCCTCACTCTGTCGAGCATCAATGGATTTTCCTTAGCCATACCCTTCTTGTATCCCTTCAAAGGATCAACATTTACTAAAACAACCACTACACCTTAAATGAAGAGTTTTAGATCATGCTCATCCAGCAGGCATTTGATCCTTGCTTGCCAGATCACATAGTTGGAGGCTCCCTCCAACTTGTTTTGATCTCTTAGCTTGCTTGCTACCATTTCTGTTGATTGAAAAATGTTTAATATAGCTCCCTCTCTTTCTCCTCTGTGCATAATTGTACTGGCTTATGCACTCCTAATTGGAGATTGGTATATTAGCCACCTAAAATTGTTATTGAGCTCTCAAAAAGTAGAATTCCTAGGCTATGAATTCCTTAAGGAAGAAAATTCCCTCAAAGTGTCTCCAGATCTCTCTTCTGACACTTTTGCACCCAGAATAATTGTTGTGAAAAAATTTCATCGCTCTGGCTGCTGATATGTGTTACTCCCTCTTCCTCTGCCACATTGAAATTTGAAAAACATTTCCTATCAATAGACTCACTCAGAGAGAGAATTTTCTTGCTAGTTTTGGCCCTCCTAGCTTGGACTGCATAATCTGCTAGGAGATTGATCTACTGCTTACATAGCTCTTTATCGGCTTCACCAATGATGGATCTATAGGTATTTTATTCTGTTCCTCCTGCACTTAGCTATACAAGCTCTGATACCATGTGAAAAATCCTTAAATATGGAATCATATTGCAGGAACTGGTATTAATTCTTCTAAATGATAAATTAAATATTTAGTTTATTGTTATGACAACATCGAATGAAACATAATGCAACCTTCGGTAAATAAACTGCAGAAATATACAAGTGTGGAAACAAAACTGAACAAGATAAAATCATAGACACATCTAACACAGTTATTTTTGGACTAATTTCCCCAGAAAAACCCAATGCGGGAAAACCGGTGCAACAGCTCAAGGTTTATATATTATGCAGTAAAATTTCTGAGTATAAATCTATGATTAACAGGTCTATCAAATCATGCATAGAAACTGACAAGAAATATCTTGTGAGACAAACCTCACTTCTCCATGGGAACTTGACACTTATTAACACCTAAAATGAACTACCATGTGTTTCCTTTGCACAATGACTGTGTCACTCTATGCAATCTATGTGATAGTTGTGGCTGCCCTCTGTCTCTGTGATGGTCTCTCTGCTGGCTGGAAACTGGGGCCTTCTGGCCTCTAGAAAATATCTCCAGGATTTGGCACTGACCCAACCCTATCTCCTCAGCAAAAATATGAATCCCTCTCAGGCTCTGCAAAGTTCTTGTGTATCCTTTGCATCATTGGCTCTACACTACCTCTGTGGGTGTCACTGCCTCCTCTGTTATGCACTCTCCAGATCAAGAATGCTTCCAACTGGAATTATTGTCCCTCTTTGCGTATAATCTCTAGATCAAAGTTTCCTATAAGCCTTTCTCACTTCATAAATTCAATCACTTGATTCTTCGGTGTTTCTGTGTGTTTTCAAAATGACCCTTCAAGCCCTTCTTACATTCTTCTCTTTTAAACTTCAATGGTCGAGATTAAATCTCTAATCAACGGCTAAGATTAAATTTTCACTTGATCTTCTTTTTCTAGAAAATTTACACCCATATTCTATTAATTCACTTTAAATTATTTTATTTTCCTAATTTTAGACTTAGGGTCCTTTTAAAATAATTAATTTTTTCAATAAAATGAAATCTGGGTGGAATTTCCCAAAATGATTTCTGGGTTTTCTGGAATACATGTGTCTAAGCCTCCCTACAAATTTTTAGACTTGGATCACATCTGATGCTATCAGAAATCAACATTATAATTAATGCCAGTTACTGCAATAGGATTCCAAATTTAAGGAATTTTCACACATTTATCACCCCCCAAAGAAAACTAGAGACACCATTCACTAGATCCAAAATGGAGAAAAAATAGCTTCTGCAAAAGAAAATCTAGATCACTCCTTAATTTACCGATATCCAATCTAATTAGATCCAAACTGGTTTTAAGAAAAATATGTATATTTTTAGAATAGTTTAGAGGATGATTAATATGCACAAACACTAGAACCAGTGATGCATTCCTACATATTTTGAGAAACATAAGATCAAATTTCTTCTTAGCAACTTCTAATCGAGCTCACTCAAATTGACGAGACTTATCATCCATTTCACTTTTGTATAGGGTAATAATGTTATATCTAATACTTTTGTGATGTGTAATGTAAATAAATGTCTTTCGGATTAATCACATCATTAGGATTTGGTTGATGTTTCGAACCAACTAATGTGGTTAATCCTTAGGACAAGGTGAAAAATCCAATCAATCTTCAAGAATAAATAATATGGATGCATCATTTCCTAGAGATGACCCAAAACTAAAACAAAATCCTATTGATGTGATTAATCTGAAAGAAATTTATTTACATTATGGATCACAAATGTCTTATATCTAACATTATTACCCTACACGAAAAGGAAATGGCTGATAAGGCTCGTCAATTTGAGGGAGATTGATTACAAGTTGCTAAGAAGAAATTTGATCTTACGTTTCTCAAAATATGTAGGGATGCATCATTGGTTTGAGTGTTTGTGCGTATTACTCATCCTCTAAACTATTCTAAAAACAAACATATTTTTCGTAAAACCAGTTTGGCTCTAATTAGGCTGGAGATTGGTAAATTAAGGAGTGGTCTAGATTTTCTTTCGTGGAAACTATTTTTTCTCCATTTGGATCTTGCGAATGGTGTCTCTGGTTTTCTTTGGGGGGTGATAGATGGTGGTTTGGTTGCAAAGTCCCTTCGTTTGGGGGAGTTCTCAAAGAGGAAGCACACTGCCAAGTTTGACAAATTGTTGAATGTTGTATCTCATTTTTCTGGTAGTTGGGCACCCTCAAATCAAGCATCGAGCATGATCAAGGAGGAGAAAGTCTCTACCATTAGCTCATGGGTCTACAGGCATGCTATGGAATCATCTTATTCTCAACATTATTAAACTACGCTAGTGAATCAAGGTCTTGTTGTTTCAGAACCTGTGATCGTAGTTGTTCCCTTGAAATCCTCGATCCTCTTTGATAGCTATGTTTCAAGAGCCCATTCTCCAGCATTGAGCGTGATCACTAGTAGGAAGGTTTTGACCCTACTCTCACGGGTTGGCTCTCAGCAAGAGGAAGTGGAAGAAACCTCCTCTTAGCAATCCTTAGCACTGGTGAATCAAGCTTGATCTGAAGCTTGGCCTGGTTTTGTTGTTCCTCTCTTATGTTCCTTGATCTGCATCTCTCCCTCGAAATTCAGGCCTTTCCCTGGTGTGATTTCTGGTCTCACCTACCCATCCCCCCTCCTAAGTAATGGAAATCCCTCTTTGAGCTTGGACCTTGGCGTTGCACATTCTCCTTTCGAGGGTAGAGCTTGTAGTCCCTCTCTTTGCTTCTATGGTGATTTATTCGTTTATGTTAATCATTTTAATTTTGGTTTTAATTATAACAATAATTAAAAATAATAAGAACATTAATAACAATAATATGATTAATTTTGATAATAATAATAATAATAATAATTTTGATATTAATAATAATAATAAAATAATATTAACAATAATATGAATATGAATAATAATATTATTATTAATGATAATAACATTAATACTAATATGAATAATAATAATAATAATAATAATTCCCTTATTGGTTTTAAGAATGTTATTAACCTCTCTAGCAAAAAAATTGATTCTTCCATTTTTAGTCTCCTTAATAAAGGGCTTAATTTTTCCCTTGCCCCTAAGAAGATTCCCATCAATGACATCATCTCTAACATCGAGTATGGTATTATGGACCTTCCTGATAATGTCAAGAAGACTATTAGGCAATATTTTTTTATTATTCTTAGGAAGGCTAAGGCTCCCAAAAGAAACCCGTCGTAGCCATTTTGGATAAATATGACTATGTCAGCAAAATTATTGACCATCTTTCGAATAGTGGTAGTTACATCGAGTTTAAAAATAATCCCATTAAATTCATTTCTAAGTAGGTTTTCCTCTCTATTAAGTCAAATGGTTCTCTTAATCCTCTTTCTATGAAGCTTATTGACAGAAATCCCCTCACCCCTAGGATTTATGGCCTTCCTAAGATTCATAAATTTGGGGCCCCTTTGAGACCTATTTTTCACACAATAGGTGGTGCTACTTATCTTCTTGTTAAATTCTTTGCCCAAAAGCTTAAGCACCTTGTGGGTCACACATATTCCTATGTTAAGGACTCAACTTCCTTTATTAAAGAATGGAAGGATATCAAGTTTGAACCTCAGGAGTTGTTAGTAAGTTTTGACATTGTGTCCTTATTTACCAAAAGTCCCATCCAAGAGGCCACTGACATCATAAATTAGATCTCAGACCAAGACACTGCCAAATTAGTTGGCCTCTGCCTCAACTCAACCTTCTTCAGTTTCCAAGGTGAGTTCTATGAGAAAACTTGTGGTGTTGTGATGGGTTCCCATCTTTCCCCTATAATTTCTAACTTATTTATGGAATATTTTGAGACTAAGGCCTTAGCCTCAACTTAATTTCTCCATAAAAAGTGGAAGAATTGTGTGGATGATACTTGTGTCATATGGCCCCATGGTCATGAGAAGTTAGATATGTTTCTAAGCCACCTAAATTCCAAATCAGACTCCATTAAGTTCACAATGGAAATGGAGGTGGAAGGATGCATTCCATTCCTTGACATCCTCCTCTCTAGAATGGATGATGGTTCCACTTCTCACCATTTTTTTCACAAGAAAATTCACACAGAACAATATATTCACACTGTTAGACTCCTATACCAATAGGTGTCATATATCATGATTGACTTGATGAGCTATGTAATATGTTCATACCTTTTCTTGTTGCAAAGGTTTTCCATATTGTCAAAAAATCAAAAAATTTAAAAAATGTAAAGAGGGTATACCATAAAATAAAAATCAAAGGGTGAAAAGAATAAAATGGCCAAAAAGGTGAAATAAAATGAACCCCATCAAAATAAACGCCAAGGAAAGTGTGCAAGTCTAAATGCCACTACTTTTTTTCTCTTATGTAATAAATAAATTTGTGTGCAACTTGTATTTTATGCAATAATTTATGAATAGTCAAATAGTTTAAGCTTGCCTAGTTCATCTTTCAATTTTATGTTTTAGAGATAGAGAATGAAATTTGACCAAACTGTTTAATCTTGGCAGATAAGTAGATAGGTAGAGTAAATAAAAGGAGCTCAATAGTTTAATCTGAGCCCTTGGATGTAATAGGGATAGAATTAGATAGATTTCCAGATGTAAAAGAAAAAGTGTGATGAGGGTTTGCCAGTCTAAGTGCACCCTAATAAAGAAGAAAAAATGGTAGGGTAAAGTAGGTAGGGTTGGTAGATGTTGTTGCAGAATTACATGTGATGGATAATGACTCTAGATGTGTTAAATCTTTAATTTCATTACAAGTGCAAAGGCAGACACTACACTGGAAGAATTTCTAGCAAAGAAAAGTCAGATTACTAACTTCCCTTCTCATTTTTCCCTAAAAATTTCACTAATTTCCCCTAAGTACTAAGGCATTTGAAAATTAAAGGGGCTCAAGGCATTTCTTTGAATTTTGGATTGACCGGACCCTCGGCCCAATAATTGGAAAATCCTAAGTACTTAAAATCATTCATCATGACATTCACTCACTTCTAAAAAATCTTTTCCTAAGTAAAATCCCATTTTACTTAGGAAAACTATGCGATATTTCATCAAAAACCCTATTCATAAAAGCATAAGTTAAATACATTATCTTGATGTTTTTCACTTAGCACTTTATTCATTTTCCATATTAATTTTTAACTTATTATTTAAATCCCTATGAAAATTCCCCTTTTCCCATATTAATATAAAAATTCCCATATAATATAATATTCCGCCCATTGGTTGAAAAATAACCATATAAATTTAATTAATTGGGTGAATTTCCAATTAATAAATGAAACTGACACTCTGTTGTATAAAGGGGTTAATTAACCCTCAAGGTTAATTAATAACCTAATCCACCAATCAAAATTCCCCTGATGCGATTATTTCATAATAAATTTCATTGGGCTTGCCATATTAATTCCCCGTCATCTTGCTTCCCCGATGATCGTTCGATCGATCAATCTAAGATCTATGGTTGTCATCCATATCGCTGCCCATCCACGTCCGAACGATAACACGCGATGGCCAAGCATTTTTCTGAACAGTGTCACGCCATGCGTCGTCCATCATATGGAATCGCTCGCCCTCCGCTGAAAACAGCCCTTCCCCAAAAGTTTTGCGATGAAAACTGTTTACCTCTTGGTTCCTGTGACGAAACCACTGTACTTGCTGACGTCATTTATTAAAAAATAAAAAAACCCACCAACCTTTGACTTTGCAAATAAAACAAAAGAACCCGCATCATTTTCACTATCTCATGCAGTGACCAGTGTCCCATGCAACGAATTTCAAAATCAACTGTTGAAGTTTGCCAACTATTACCTTGTTGAAGAAAATTGTAGTCAAGTAATCCAGAGTTCATCCGCCATAGTCAGCACCTATTTAGTCATTATTCATTTCCCGGAAAACAGATATTTACCTAAATTCCCGCTGAGCTTTGTAAAAATCCTAGTTTTTATTTTAAATTCCACATGAAAAACTGAAACAGGGTTCAAGATTGCTCTTTAGTTCATTCCTCAATTCCCAAAACTACAATTGCATTCCCAAACCTGTGATTGTGCCTATTTTTTCATCAAAACCCGCAATTCATTTCTAAATCCACAAGAACCAGAAATGGAAATTCCCGTGGCTTTGAATGTTGCACCCCTGAATGCCCCTCATAGAGATTTAGACCATCTGCCTCTAGTAGATAGGGATTTCCAAATTAAAGACCTTGTTCTCAGTGAAAATCCTCTTCGAATTTTTTGCTACTGCAGAGATAAATACCTAAATGGCTCTGATATTTTTGGATTATGGGAATCCAATATTCCCATGTATCTTCTCCCTTCAGTCCATATTTTTCGTGAGATAATCCATTACTGCCATGCAAATTATGATCCCAATCAACGAGCAGTTTTGTCCCCGATTCAAACCATTCTTTTCCCAATAACTTCTCAGTCTATCAACGAAATGTTACAGTTTCATCCTGGTCAAGCCTTGACTCCCCTTTCCATGGGAGAATTACTTGAGAAATCTTCCAATTTATCCCAAAAAGAGTTGAATCGCCTTTGCCAAACCTTCATGTTACCAGAACATCAACCCAAAGGCCCTCCCCCTTATGGTTATACCTTTTTCACTGATGTGGGAAGGCTTATTCTGAATATGATATCCTCTATAATGGGTTTCAATACTAGTGAATATGTTGATCAATTAACCCTAGTATTGTTGTCAATTTTTACCCCTAGATAGCCCCCTGCTGTCAAGTATGATTTTGCTTCCTACATTGCTGATAAAATCCATGATAAGTTCATGAGATTAGAGAATGAAAGAGTGTTCAAGTATTCCTCTGTTATGAGGTCTCACTGATTGCAAAAAATTGTGCTCCAAAAGGCCTACATTTATCCCTTGTACGCTTGCAAAATGCCCCATTTTAACCTTTGTTTTCCCCTTGTCAAATTCCCCTTTGATCCCCTAAATCCTCCCAAAATCCCCTTTACATCCTGCACACACCCCTTGTTTGGCCTATTTTCCCCTTTTTCCCTCTATCGTTGCCTATTTCTGCCCTTAAATTTCATTAAAATGGGCCAAAATCAATTTTCCACCTTATGAGGTCTTAGGCCCCTTCGGTTGGCCCCTAAAACTGTCTCCCCCCATGTGATCTAGGCGTTAGAACCACCCGCCAGCCTGAAAAGCGCTTATCTCAAATATGTATTAGGAGCGTCGTGAGTCGTCGATCTGCACCGATTGAATGGTCCTCGCGAGCTCCGTACCGTCCATTACCCTACCCTTTCGCCACCAGTTCGTTGCATCATAACCGTTCATTTACTCGCAGATCCAATGGTCCGGAATCCGCCTGCCTCGGTGGTCCCCATGCCAACGTGCCTATTCAAAAACCGCCTGTATCTATCGCACCGCTTTCTGAGGACTGGCAGTATTTTCCATTCGACAGCGATTCCACTCATCGCCTGACGTGTGTCACGGAATTTTTTGAAAACCTCCCTCCCATCGCGTGTTATCGTTCAGCAAAAAACCTGGCGTGATATGCACATGCACCGTCTGATTCTGAGCTGCCCATCCAACGGCGATCGCCCCCTGAAGATGCGCGAAAGTTAACCCAAGGCAATCGTACCCCTGGCCCACCGTCTATCGCCCTCCGATAGGTTTTCACCGTCGATCTCCTCCTGAGATTGAATGGTCCAGATTTAAAGTCAGCCCCACCATCGAATGGGTCCCGCCACGTCACCTCTCCATGTGTTTTTATCATGTTGTCCTCCGCCCCCCCTTATATTTCATTCATATTTCATTCGAAGGTCATTTCTCAAAGGTTTGCATTTAAATTTTTCGCCACAGTCCGCCAGCTTTCACCATGGCCTTCTTCCACTGTTACGTTGTATTTTCTGCCATCACCCTGCACTATTCTGCCATCTCATTGGTCTACACGGTCATTCTCATCACCCCAGCTACATCCGTCCATCCCCATGCATGGTTTTCCTAATGTGTTTGTGTGTTTTTCAGGGTTATAGATAGGCGGATAACCACCATGATCCGTACGCACTATTGTAATGGCACAGTGCGCAGAAGAAGCTAAATTCAGAGCCTGGTATTACAGGGAAATGTCTGGAAAGGTGTCTACAACATAAATTTCATTAAAATATAGAGTTCAAACTCTACAAAACCTCTCCGGCGCCATTAAATCTCAATTTTTCGCTGACAGAGACAGTTCAAAGCGACAAGGAGTATCAGTGAGAGAATTAAAGGTCTAAGGCACATTATTGAAGATCTTGAGCCTTAATCCAGTGTTTTAAAGGCAAGGTACCAGAATCGAAGACCCCGTGGATCGCTCAGAAGGTCCAGTGCATAGAAAACCATAATAACAGGGTTTTGACATCAGAAAAACATTCTTTCATCTAAGGACAAGTTTCCCATACCATATGTATTCTATACCATGTTCTAGGGATATTTGCGGTCCTGACAACAGTCCTGATGCTATCAGAGCATTTGATTCATAGTATGGCAGACCCTAGCATCATTTATTTACTTTTTTTTTATTCACCATAAGTACCAAAGAGTACTGCAGCCAAAGTACATCAGAGACATACTAGAGTAAATGGAAGCCTGGAGAAGACCACTCTTTCACCCAAAGAGTGTCATGGATAAATGCACATAATTTAAATAGAATGGGCCTTGGCCCTCTTCCTTTCCTTAGTTTTAATGCTTCATTTAGTTTTTCACCTACCTCCTCTGCTCTCTGCAGCTATAAAATTCATGAAGAAGCTCATTGTAAAGGTTGTTGATTAGTTATCAGAGAATTGCAAGCTGTTTCTTTTGAGACATAGTCTCTATGTAAAGTTGTAAGATAGGCTGAGGAAGATGTTTTCTGACTGAGTATCTAGCTATTGGCAATGTTGTACTTGACTAGTGTTGCTTTTTAATATGACAAGCACATTTCTTTGGATCCTAATCTAAAGCAGTGATGATGTTTTTCTATCTCTGTATTTGTGTTGAACTTGCATTCCATTTCATTTCATTTCTACTGGCTCACATCAGAAATCTAGCATAGGATTTACCCATGTTAGGTACCATATGTTTCTGCTCTCCTTGCCTTTGATTTTTTATACTAAATGTGTTATCTAAGAGTTGATTTCAGTTAATTTAACCAGTGTAGTGGATGTTATTGCCTGCTAGCTGATGTATGAATTAAATGAATCTGTTCTTAGATTGTTCTTGTTATGATTTAATCGAAAGAATTGGGAACACTGGGAGGTCTAGAACCCTGTTTCTATCTCACTAGGATCCTTTCAATTGATTGAACCTTTCTAAGATCCCTCAAGCTGGAGGCCGAAGAATTGAGAGTTCAAAGTATCTCTTTGATATCAGGTCTTTAACTTTGTGTTCTAAGTCTTTATTGTTTCCTCCTCCCTTACCATTCCATACCACACAATCATCTTTAAGATCCAACATTTTAGATGACTAGCCCAACTGAAAGCCTGCACATCGAATAGCAATTAAACCCTTTCCTGACTCCATTTCCCAATGGTTTTGAATGCTCCCTGGAATACTTCACCTCTGCCTAAATCCTCTTTGATCATCCTTGTCTTACGTTGAACCCTTCTTTCTTGATGACTAGCAACCAAACAAACAATCAAACAAACAAACCTTGTGCCTATAACTAGCCTAATATCTTAACCGTTGAGCTTCGAAGTCATATATTTTTGACATATCATAGAGAGATCCCTCTCTGGACCCAGGAGGGCTAGATCCTGAGGTCTGAAAGTGGTTCTGATGTTGTCTCATCGTTTGGTCTTGCCAATCTGGCCAAAACATGGGAACCCCGACATGTTATATACCATATCATGCTTTACTTTCAATCAGAGAGTTTCCCTTTCTATGTTAAAAAACTTGATGCCAAAGGAAATCCTAGGTCTGTAATCTTTTGGTCTGCCATCACTCATAATTCCTCTGATTCTCCTTACTCTTTTAATGAGTTTATTGACCTATTTGTACACCCTGCAACCACCTTGTTGACAGGAGTCTCCCCTCCTAGGGTCAGTAGTGACATCAAGAAAATTCTCCAACTCTCAAAGCAATACAAGATAGGTGACTGGTACCTATACCGAAATCAAACAAAAATCAGAATATATGGGTGTGAGTTATGCCCTTTCAAGTTGCCAAAATATCTCCCAATGGGACTTTTTGCATTAGATTATTTCAGACAGATGATTAATTCTGACATAGTTCATTTCTATAATGCAAATAAAAAGGCTCAACTCAGGATTAAAAGTCAATTAGGTCCCTTTTTCTGTAACTCTAGGGATGCTAGAAAGGAAGCTGAAAAAATCTTAGAAGACTATCTCAAATTAAAAAAAAAAGTTTTTATTGGGTACCTTATGACCCAAATAGCTTTATTTGTGATATAAGAATGAAAAACAAATTATCACCATACATTCATCAAAGAATCCCATAAATTGAACAATATCCAAATACGAATGAATGGATGGAAGGGACATTGATAGAACAAGATAGTGAGCAGGTCAATGTTGACAATGTTATGAAAGACCTTGAAAAAGTGCTTGACCTAGACTCTTTTGGACAGGTTCAAAGACCAGGGATTGGTCCTTATTCTGCTGGGACTTCTCAACAAAATTTACAGGAAATCGGTGCATTAGCTACACTAGCATCTAAAGGAAAGGAGAGAGAGGATGATATACAAGTTATAGAGAAATTTACAATGACAGAACAGCCTGAAACTTCTAAAGAACAGGGTCAAGTATAGATTTCTCCTACTCAGACCAATGTGGCAGAAATGTCAATTTTACAAACTCCTCTCAATATAGAAAAGGGTAAAAAGAGAGATGCTGAAGCAGCTACCCCTATCAGTGGGTCTTCAGAACAACCTGATATTAAAAGAAAAAAATTGAATCCTCTTCCAGAAGTGAAATCTATTCACGAAATCCTTGATATTCAGATGCAAGAAGAATTGGATAGTCATAAAACATGTATAATCAGTGGGACATCCACTACTTTACAGAGAAAAGAACTGCAAAGGTAGCAAAGTGTAGAAGTATCATCTTTCAAACCACCAGTGAAAGATGCTTGGGATATTAAAAGGACATTCATAAATATAAAGGCCAGAAATGATCCACTCAGACTTCAAGTTTACAATCAATATTTGAATATGGCTCCTAAGAATCAACAAAGATTGCTGTCAACCTATGACATTCAACATGGTAAAATGATAATGAGTCACTTCAAACCCAAAGTGCAGCAACCTCAAACAGCTGCAGATTATATCAGAACTAATTTTGAAGTCATAGCAAAGGATATTCATCCTTTGGATCAAATTGAGCTGCATAAACAGACAGGTGAAATGATTTATTCTACTCTGACAGATAAATCAATGATGACCCAGAAATTGCAGGATTCTTTGGAGAATACTAATGCTCAATTAAATCTTGAAAAAGCCTCTTCTTAGGCTAAGGACAACAGGATAAAGAATTTGGAGGAAATAATTATTGGATTGGGTCATAATCCCAAGGATGTCAAGGGTATAGAAGCTTTGATCAAGAAAAAAGATGATGATATCGTAGCCTTGAGAAAACAACTGAAGTTACCAGCCTCAAGACATCGACAGACTGCAGAAATATTAACGAAAAATTCTGAAGAAGAATTGATGGATTTTCTCTTGAAACTGAATGAGCAACTTAATGAAACTAAAAAAGATCTTGAAAAGGCATTAAAAGACAAGCAGTCAAATAATCCAACATCTACAATTGAAGTGATTACAGGTACTACAACACCAGGTCAACCAGCAGAATTATCACAGGGAAATACTTCCAATTTAAGTACCGAAGAGTTAATAAATTCAATGGAGGAATCGAAACTCCAAGTGACAGAACTTCAAATAACAAAGGTACAATTCACGATTTTAGGACAAAAATATGATCTCTCGAAGATGAATGTTGCAGATAAAACAAGAGAGGTCAACAGATTAGAAAAGCTAGTCAACAAATTGGAGAAGGATCTCACATTGGAGAAGCCTTTAAAGGAAATAAATGAAATTCTTTGGGACAATATCATCCAGTCAATAAAATATGTCTGGCCCTCAATTCAAATAATGTATGAATAGAATGATTTAGTCAAACTGGCTCTGGAAGAAATCCTAAAAGCAAGAGAAGAATTGGGAAACATGCTTGAAGAAGCCAATGAACTTATCCGCCTTTTAAATACTCAGAACAAGCATCAAATTGAAGAAATTGGCATTCAAGACAGGATGGGAACAATTTTGGAAATAAAAAGAGTTTTTACCAAAAGAACTCTGACGCGGAATCTAGAACGAAGATGCTCTGATATGCAAGAAGAAATCAATGCCTTTATAAAAAGATTTGATATTTTATTGAATAAAGGATTTCCCAGTCCTTTAGTTTCAAAGGATAAATTGATGGACCTTGAAAGTTATGTTGAGAAATTGGACAAGCATGCTAACAATCGGGCCAATTCCTCAACTAGTTCATCAGCAGTAGCATTGCCTACAGGAAAAAATCTTCATGATAGATTGGAAAATTTGTTTTATCTCGAGCATGAGGTAAAGAATTTGTTCCCAATTCAACCTACTTTCTTTAGGTATACAGAGACTAATGAAACTCTCAGAAAGCTGCAAAGAACCAAAATATCGGAAGATAAATGGTGGGAAGAAATGTTAGAACTTTTGTAAAAATTATCCTTACATGAATTTTTGATCATTGACTACAGTAAAAGTTATAATAAGAAGGATATAAGGGTAGACAGAGGTTAAAGAGTATCAGTGAAGATAAATAATATCAGTAAAATGGAGCAGCCAACACAAAATTACTAAAGAGGACAACAACGAGCCAAATCTTAGGGCCTGCATCCAGCGCATTCTCAAAACAAGGAAACAGCATAACATCAATTATCATTTCTCTTATCTACAAGACCATTTGTGTCCAGTTTGTTGTAACATACTTATGAGTCATCCTAGATTATATCTCAATCTGTTATGAGATATTTTTTTATAATTTTTTGTATAAATACTCCCTCAATCGGAGTGTTAAAGGGTGGATTCTTAGACTTTGTTGTAACATCGACTATTTTGGAATAAAGTGTTGTTGGAGAAATTTTGTGTGGCCAGCTGGATAAATAATTGATGCAAAATACTTTTTACAGGATTCTTGCGTCAGACAACGGATCAATAAGTCATCTATCTCTTATGTTTTTAAGTTTTATACTTGTTTATTTTATCATCTGTGTTTCATATCTGAATAATTAACGAAAAGGAATAAATCAGAAAGTGCTTAAGTGCAATCTATTTTTAATCGTTGTTATTCTAAATGTTTTCTTCTGAACTAGTTTAAAAAGTGAATTCTTAATTTCTCCTATTTTGCTATTTTATGCATTTTGATTATTTAGTAAATAATGCTTAATTTCTCTTTATTAATAATTGCTCAATTTCTCTCTTTCGAATGTGTTGAAGGATTCTTAATTTCCATTCATCCATTTTGATCCCATTCCATTCACTTTAGATCTAGAATTGTTCCATGTTTGATTACCTTGCCCTGTGAAACCATCTTTTGTTAAGAGACTTGATCCAGTTAAGCTATCCTCTTTGAATCCATTAGCCCAATGGCCTAAAATACTCAATATTACCACAAGCTATTGAATTTCATCACCTAAACTCAATCAAACTCTCTGGACTTTATAACTAGCCTAATATCTTTCAAAACAAAGCTAAATTTTACAAAGAGAGCCCCCTCTGGGTACAGATTGGCTAGATTCTGTACGTAAAAGTTGGTTTGTGGTTACCTCGGAATTCTTTCCTCTTCCCAACAACTTCAAGGAAATTCTGAGTGATAACACACACAAAAAAATATATTCATGCTTGTTCTCATCATTTTCCTACCCAGAAATTCGGTGTTCTTAGCACTCTTTCTAGTTGCGCTCTAAGAATCTCTTATGAAATCCACCTAGAGTCAAAAAAATCCCATCTTCTTAATGTCTTTGAAAATAATGGGTATAGTAAAACTCAAGGCCTTAAGGCCTTTAAAAAAACTTGCAAAGGTTCAAGAGAAAAAATTTATCGCATGGATCCTATCTCCAAGTTGCATCTCTCATTTATCCAAGGGACCACGAACATGATTTCCCATGTCCTTATAAATAATAATGGCTTGTCTTCATTCAAAGATCTATTAGAAATTATCTTGGATCTGTTAAAGACCTGGTAGACCCTAAGGACATGAAAGGGGCTTCCATGGTTCCTTTTTCATATGGTATTCCCTATATTGGAAAATGGGCTGGTCCATTAAATAATGAATCCATGAGCATGTTTCATACATCAGGAACAATCATTCTCATACATCACCTCTAGTTGAAGATGCAGAAAAATCTTGTCATTATGTCTATATTGAGGACTCCAGAGTCATTTCTAGGGTTTATCACTTCCACCATAGGAAGCTTAGAGAGGCTATTGAGAATGAGAGGCATGTTAGTAATCTCAACAGGGATGATGGTTGGAAATTTAGTAAGATCTGGATTCTAGATCTCGCTATATGATTCCTCCCCCTCTCGTTTGCTTCTTATTGTGTTAGTTATTTGATTTTATTTCATGATATTATTTATTTATTGTTTCCTTCTAGTTTGTTACCTCTATTTCTATTTTACTTCATTATTTTAATAATAAACTCTAGAAACTTCTTTATTTATTATTAATATTATTTAACCATACTTGAACCTATATCTTTAATATTAATAAAAAATAAAAGTAAAAATTAAATAAATAAGTAATATCGTAGCTTCTTTATTAATTTATAGTATTTTGATCCTATTCTAACCCCTTTGAATTTATTTAATATTTTTTTATATAAACTCCTAATAACTACTTTAAATATTAATAATATATTGTAACTATTCTTAACCTTTATAAATAATAATTTGTAACCACTCTTAACCTTTTAGAATCTATTTATTTATTTAATTAATTAATTATTATAAATAGCAATTGCACCAGATGTTGCAAAGGAAACGTCATAAGGCATTAATTCGAGAAGCATTGTGACATATACAAATAATTGAAGATAATAATTAGTAAAAAAAAATCCATTCAAGGTATAATAAATCACTTACATTATTCCAAATTGATATATTTTATAACCTTTCCAACATAGATTGCATGTTAATATTCAAAGATGGTCTTTCAAGTTCCAATAGAAAATATTTGATATATTGAAAAAATACAGGTAGTAGATGACATCAAATAGGATAAATAAAATAATATTAATTAATGAACAATACGATGGCTATCTTTCCAAATCTAAGAATAATGCAGTATGACTTGTTTTGATGGTATATATGTGAGTTCATATTGCTTATTTTTCTTCCTTAATTATGAATATCTATGTGCTATTTGACATATTTACAAAAGACTAACTAGAAGGCCACCATGCAACAAATGAAGGTGCCAGAAAACTTTGGCATCTAATAACATATACTCATCAATTTCCATCTATAGTGCCTTGCTAATTTCTGAGTACATAGCAAGTGAATCATGTTGGTCTTACACAAATGCTTTTTATCCCATAACCTTGTCCTAACAACTACACCATCACTTGGAAATTTCCAAAAAATAGAGAAAAAATAGAAAATCAAATCAGAGGGATCTTCGAGAAGAGAGAATAATATTAGGGACAAAAAGGAATAAAAAATTATTAAATATGAAGAGTACTTTTGATTTTTTTTTAAGATGGGGTACGAATTATGAAGTGTATAACTATCCATGGGTGGTAAAATTGTTTGCTTACAACCTTTTAAGAGTTTCTTCCTTTGGATTAACTCTTTTCTAGTTTCATGGGTGTCTCTAAATTGATTGTATGTTTATGCATAATAGATAAATTTTTGTATAAAATTTCCCTTGAGGTGCCTGTATGCACTAAAGAATGAGGGTAAATCCTCAATAAAATCTATGATGGTTGAGATCATATTCCTTGAGCCAATTTCAACACTTAAATTAATGAAATGAATTGAATGTGTTCTTTAAGTGAACAGAAAGCAAACCAAACTATGTAATTCAAGTGAACATAAATCAATTCAAACTCTGTAATGCGAAACATGTGACACAGTGTAATAAATTTGATGGCACGCAGTGGTGGAAGACATTCATTAGATCCTAGGATAGAAGGAAGATAACCAATGGTATCAATCTCTGTATGATGTAAACATTCCTATTTGTATGTGGTTTATTTTTTTTCTACACTCTAAATACACTCACCAAAAACATTCAAAAAAAATTTCAAAACTCCTATACCACTGACAAAAATATATGTCATTGTTCATATTGGCACACAAAACTTTATTGGACCAATTTGTCTAAGGAAGAACATACAAATTTTATTAAAACTTGATAAAGTGGAATCTAATTTACAAATCAAGTAATAATATTTCACTTTTCTTCTTTTTGTAGCCACAAATTTCATCCATAATCTAGGTGACCAACACACTTCTTTGTTGAAGCAACAAATTTCAGATTTCAACCACATACCCTAATTGAACTAAAAATTAACCCTAGAAATTTATCCTTTCTTTAAGTGCATCAACAACGCTACTATGGAATTTGAACTCATAAACTATATAGCATGTTGGTTTTAAAGCTCGAATTTGAATCTATCCTTGCCATGGACTATTGTCTGTTAATTTGAATTTTTTTAAAAATTGATTGGATACTTTACCCACTCCTTGATAGCAATTTTATGGAGTGAGTAAACAAAATTTTTTATTGGATAATTTACCCACTCCTTGATGGAAATTTCATTGAGCGAGTAAAAAAAATTTGTGCATGTGATTGAAAAATGAAACTTAAGAATAAGTGTACAACCAATATCATGCATCATCAAAGAACCTTTGGAAAAATGATATGCTATAGATTATAAAGCTTCCCTTTTGAATAAAAAATTTCTTATAGCTTGTGGTAGAAATTCGTGTAGCATTCTCATAACACATTGTTGCTCAAATTCACTCACAAGTACAAAAATGATAGATGCAAAATAAACTGCATGTCCAAGAATCTTAAAACCATTTCCAAGAAGCATGTCAAAATTTATTATGAATAATACAACAGCCTCTTCTCAAAAACATTTACAAGAAGAAAATCAAACTTTATAATGAATCATGGAGCGGGCTCCTATAACCCAAAACCCTCAATTCAACATCCCAAACATTTCCAGTTGTCTTAAATGATAAGCAACAGTTTCATGTGAGCACCTTGAACCACCTAAAATTTGAGATTCATATTCTCTTTTTTTTGGAGCACAACCATACCAATTTTCACCATATGAAAACTGAGAATCCTGATTTTGGCGACCAGCTAAGGTATCCCCTTCTCAAAATTTTTGAAAATAAATTCTAGGTATAACTAGACTAACGCCACAATTAGAACTTAAAAGACATTGTTTTACATGCAAAATATTTTGGTTGTGTTGGCTCTGACATAGGGCTCACCCCTAGCAATTCAAACATCTGTGAGAGATACTTATCATTTTGAAATAAATATTCTCTTTTTGGTGGAGCATAACCATACCAATTTCCACCATACAAAAACTGAGAATCTTGATTTTGGCGACCATCTAAGGTATCTCCTTCCCAACAATTTTGAAAAGAAATTATGGGTATAGCTAGAATAACACCATAGTTAGAAATTAAAATCCATTGTTTTACATGCAAAATATTTTTCCTATGTTGGCTCCAACACATGGCTCGCCCTTATCAATTCAAGCATCTGTGAGAGATCCTTATGATTATTAGTACCATTAACTTGAATTGAACCACTCGCTTCATGCATAATGTTGAAAAATCCATCAGATGTACCACTACTAAAGTAAGTAAATGGTTTATTGCTTGAGAGACTCGTGCATTTATTACCATTTTAAAAGGGTGTAAACAATGTTGAAGGCATAGTACTTGGAGTTGATGAAGAGGACAAATCAAAAGAATGAAGTGAAGAACTATAAAGGGTATCATCTACCTTCAATGGGTGTTTTGTTTTCTAGGAAATTAATGGCTTAAACTCAAGCTTCTATAGTCTGAATTTTTGTTTCGTCAGATTCTAGGGTTCCCTTTGCATATTATTCTTAAGGCACTCACTTCTCATGGATCAGATTCTATAGTTGAAGGCATGTTGATTCTCGAGATTTCAAAACTTCTGGACGATGATTCAATTTAGGATTTCAGAGTTGGATGATAAGAAATTTTGTATTCTGATTCCAACAAATGATGAATTTAAGATTTTGATGGAAATGAAATTTCTGATTTCTAATTATGAGCTTGATTTTGAAATTTATGGTGTTGATGATTCCTCTGGCCCAACTTCGATCCTAATGGATCTATGATTCCTCTGGAATCACTCGCACGCTCCTAGACTCCTCCAGAGATCTTCTGAGCTTTGGCCCCTTCGGGGAATCAACTTAATAAAGCTCAGGAAATTTTCCAAAATACAGTTTTCATGAATGGCAGGGAAAATGTTTGAATTATTTTTAAAATCTTTTATTTGTTCATTTTTTTGAGTCAACTTGTTATTCTCCAGCAGATAACTTGCAGGCTGGCAGGTTAAGGATTTCAAGGATTAAATACCATCCCCAACCAATGACTATGGGATCTCAGGAGATGAATATGGATATGTCAAATGATAATGGTAACCTACTTCATATGAACCTAGTGAATGTAATCCACCATCAAGCATATGGAAACTATAAAATGGAGAAGACTGAGAAGACTAAGTAGTATCTAGTGATGATAACCCCAAAGACAAATAATTATGCCTTACCACCTCATCTCCCACAACCAATGCAGTATGAGTCATTACCTTGTTAAGTTCCACTCTTTTTCCTTGGAATGGAATGTAGTGCCTCCTCACGGCTTCATTTGTATATTTATGCTTTTCAAATACAACAAAACTAAAACCCCTCATCTTCATAATTCCCAAAAATCATAGTAGAATCAATAAATTTCCCAAATTCTCCTTCCATAAACTCTTGAAGCTCCCTACCATTGACATAAGGTGGAAAAATTACAAAAAACACCTTTAGAGAATTCACATCATCAAATTTCTCACTGGAATAAGATCCTAGAGAATTTACAGTTGAAGATCGAGTTCCAACTCTTGCACCTAGTAGAATACATGATGAATTTGATAAAGGCCTAAGCACATTCTGTCCATGGGAAAATTTTCACTTCAACCCATTTGGGAAAGTTCCATTTTTATCATAATATATGCACAACTTTATTTTATAATTCTTTACCCCATTATAAATGTTGGAAATTATTGCACTGCTATGAATTGTTTCTACTTTCTATCCAAAAAGAGCCAATACTTGTTGACCCTTCTTAAGTTATTCTTTTGGGTGAGAAAAGTGACAATAAGTGCCCCACTCACACTTCTTGTTAGTCCCATAAAAACAGAAAATAATTGTTTGTATGGAGGTGGTATAACTATCTTAGTAACATGTATCTTCTTCACATTCGAAGGTGAATTTAAACTATTTATATGCTTGTGGGACTTTTTCTAGACCATTTCCCAAGTCCTATTTGTGTCTTTCTCATATTATTGTCTATTGGAAGAAGGGAATTTTGAGGAAGACTCTACCTAAACTTATGTGGAGCCTCTGCTAAAATTTGTGAGAAATATTTAGCCATCGGAGGATTTCTGGGATGAGAAACATGTTGCAGAGAAGATACTTGTTTGGAAGTAGACAAACTTCCTAGAAGCATTGATTCAGTTCCACATGATTTATGGTAATGTGAATACTTGAACCTTGATACAGATTCCTTAATGTAAGACAAAATGAAACTTTTAGAATTTATAATATTATCACATGCTTCATCAAGGAAGTCTTTATCATATATACTAAAAAACGTAGACATCTCAAATGAAAGTGAAAGCTGAATAGGCTTTTGGTTTCTCAAACATTTTAAATCTCTATGGGCTCCATGTCTGAGCATGAGAACAACACATCCAAGATGGTTATTCTTCACATAATAACGTAGAGGGGTCTCTCATGTTCCTATGAGTATGTTTATACTTCCTCGTGCTTCTTTATTATTAATAGGATTGCCTCAAGGTGGCCATGCCCTGCAGATGTGTGAACAAGAGTTGTTCCTGTATTGTTTCTATATGTTACAAAATTTTTCCACAACCTAACAATTTACACTACATCCATTGAGAGGAGTGTCCTACTTCAAAGCCCAATGTAGAGCATCATTTCCATCTTAATATGTTTCATTTATTGTGTTAGCGCAAGGATTCACTCCTTGAATACAAAAGGAGAAACCCTCACACATCATAGTTCATTTCAAATTTAAAGGTTTTGAGTGGTGGGATGGCTTCTTAAAGAGTTTTAAATGATTTTTATTCATTAATACTTTCATGCATTTCGCAAGTTGTGGCAAGTATAAATTGTATGGGTAAATTGGTAGTATAGGGAGAAGATTGTAAAAAATGAAAGGAGATAGATAGCTGGTACTTACTCTAATAAATATGCATATCCTAAATCAACCACACAACTACAATAGTGGCTCTTTACATAAAATTTGTTTTATGTAAAGTAAACAACAATTAGAAAATAGCATACATGTATAAATAATTTCATAAATCCTTCATGAAACCTTCACTAACATGCTCTACAAAATACATATGATTTTGCAGAAGACTAAAAAGCAGATAATTTACTATTAGATCCTATAATAGTTTTCTTACTCACACCTTACTAGTTGTTGCAACTCATAAAGCATAAGAAATAAACAATGAGAGAAACTCACCATACAATATATAGTCCTTGAATCACAAAATCCTCCAACATGAAGTGAAAAAAGGAGTTTTCTTTATTATATTAAGTCTTCAGGTAGACCAATATTCAAACTTGAAATGGTATTTACAAATGATATATATAGAGAGAGAGGCACCAACTCCATCTCTCCTAATAATAAGGAACCACTCTTCCTTACATTACATAGGTTTTATATGACATTAAAGATATATTCCATCGAAATCTAACTAACAGGACAAATGTATATGAGAGAAGAGAATATAGTTTGGATTGTACTGTTGAGTGTGCTAACATGATGCCCCTTTTTCTATTGATTTGTCTCCTCATGACTTTGTCTCTTTAATAACCATGTGTCTTCATTAAATGTGACCTTCAACAACCTCATAACCACTTATCAACCATCACTTGTTATATCCATATCGTTATGAGTCCTTACCTTTCCCAAACTTGCTTGGAAACTCTGCTGATAGCTGTCAAAAATCATTTAAAACAGATGCTACTAGAAATTTCGATAAAAACCTGTAACTGTGCAAAAATTGTAATGCTACCGTAATTTTCGGTAGTGCTATGTTTCTTTTTCAAAAATTCACAGCAAATACTTGGAAAACTTGTGCAAACTTATACACCCTGAAACTTGAGTTGTTGTTCAAAAATGTACTTAGTAAGAAAAAATGTATTTTATTAGGAAAACCCTTTTTACCTTTCTTCCTTATGGGCTGTAGTGTTTGCAAGCTTGTCCAATTCTGATATGTTGTCAATAGTTGATTTTAATATTGTGGTCCTGGTGGTTGTTTCTCTAGCAGTGGTCTTTTTCTCTTTTGAACCCTTTTGAATTTTTCTTCTTTTTGAGGATTTTGTTTGTTGGTCTAAAGGGGATTTTCCTCTGCCTTTCTTCTTGGACTTAATAGTCTCTACAATTGAAGGATTTACAATTTCTAACCCTTCAAATTTTCCTTCTACATCTATGACCTCTGTTAGCAAGCTTGGATTATGCAGGGCCTTATATTTGAGCCTAAAATTGTTGTTGCCTTTGGTGTGTCTTTTTATTCTACCAACAACAATTTTGGCATCCTTTTTCTTTATTTTATTGATAATATAATACCCTGAATATTTTAGGAGCTCTTCATCAGACTTAGTGGCCTGATATTCTTTCTGAATTTTTTGTTGAATGTCTCCTTTTGAAACTTCCGATAGCACCTATGCTTTGGATTTTTCTGCAGTTGTACACTTTTCTCTTTGATTTATATAATAAAATTTGGGAAAAGGAGGAATGGGAGGCACCATATTCATTTATTTAGGGTTATTGGTTGATGACGCTTCTCCTTTCTCCAACCTCTTCTCAACCTTGATTGAAGGAGTATTTTATTTTCTCCCTTTATCCTTTTTATGGATGTTCTCCTTCTTAGCCTTTCTATTAGTTCTCTTACCAGGCTGAGGATATTGTTGTGAAGTTGGAGATGGTTGAGCTGGAACATATAGTGTAGGTGCAGGTTGGCCTGCCCTGTAAAAGAGAAAATTTCCCATGATTGGTTTCTTTTCCTAATTTCTTCTACAACCAACACTTTAATAAGAGCTTGATGATATAAGCTGCATTTTGATGTAGTTGTGTGTGTTTGAATCCTAACTCACATATTTTTCAAGCTCTTCAGTAGAAATAATGGTAATTTAAGTTTCTTCATACTTGCAATATGAAACAAAAATATCATATGATAAATAAAAACCACAGTATACCTCCTCTCACAAGTAAGGTAAATTTTGATGAGCTTGACAATCTCAGCCCATTCATTTTTTAGGTAACTGCTGGGAATTCCTTTAGCCCAGTTGGGATCTCTGTGTCCATATTTAAGGAAACTGTTGAGGTCTCCTCCAGTGATGAATTGGCCTTTAAACCATTTTTCACCTTCCTGTGGAAGGTTGAAAGCCTTAACAATTGATTCTACCGATACTTGTAATCTGAGAACATATATAGTTGCTTCATATCCATTGAAAGAGTGTGCAAACTCCTGAGGTACTCCTAAATGAGAGTTTCCCAGTCTTGAACACAGTGGATACCACCTTGCTTGAACAAACAAGCTTCTCACATTCAGATTATCATCAACTAGATCAGCTCCTTGGGGTTCAATTCATTTTAGCTTTCCTCCTTTCATAGTCATCTTCAGTAATAAATAAGGTTGTTTGATAAAATCTGATAGGTGGAAAGACTACAGGATATCACCTAACAGGTGTTGATGTGTCTTCTATGAGATGTTGTATGAAATATAAGACTCCTTTCTCAAGCTGCTCATTGGAATATCTCATTCACCAATAGTTAAATTCAAAACTAATGGTCTTCCTTTCTTTTTGGTGGTTTAAAACAAATACGTTGGTTTAGCTTCCCATGCATGATATTTTTCATTATGGTAAATATCTTAGACCATAGCATGCACCCTATGGTAGTCGTGATGAACTTCAGTTGGCTGTGGAGTTTCAGATGGTATGCTACATGTTATCACTCAGTAATTTCTCAAGGTTAAAGAAAGAACTCACCAAGGTAACCAAAAACCTACTTTTAAGCCTTAGGATCTAGCCTTCCTAATGCTCAGAGAGGGCTCTCTCTATATGATTTATCTTTGTTGATTGTATTTGATTTTAGGCTAGTTATGTAGGGGAAATTGGTTTTGGGTTTTGATTTGATTTGGTGGTGAAATCACTTACTTAGATGGATAGATGTAGATCTATATTCCATTGGGTTAATGGAGTCAATGTGTCAAGCAGTCAGATCAGGATCAAGTTCTAAAGGGAAATTCTTACAAGGAAAGATAGCTTAGTTACTTAAGATCTTCAAGGCTAATGGTGAAATGGTTTTAATCAGGTTAAAAGAGCAATTAAGGGTTCTTAAATCCGGATAAGGAGTGAAAAGGCAGAGGTCAATCGAAATCAGGGAGCAACTAAGGGTTCCCTAGTCTGGATATCAGTAGAAAACATTTAAATGATAATAAGTCAATAACATAGTGCTTTTAACAAATTCTGAAATAACAATTCCTGATTTATCATTAAGATTTAGAACACATTCATGAATATATGGAAAACATAATAAAATTGACAAGATGACAAGTGAAATACTTCAATGCAGTGGCCCAACACAGGAATCTTGTAATATGATGCTTTATTTCCTGTGATCCAGTCTGATGACTTGAAATTGATACAAAAAAACCCTTGGGTTCTTTTATGGCCTAAATATACCTCAGGTTGAGAAAGGCAAAGTCTAGGGTAACATCAAACCATGCTTAATCTGGTAGCTAGCCCTACCAGATCGGGAGAGGGCTCTCTCATGGTCAATCTCAGCAAAAATAATTAGTGAGGCTTGAGATGACTTGAATAAAGGCTGATTTTAGGCTAGGTATATATGTAAAAGAGTTTGATTTTATTTTGAGGGTGTTTGTTGGATCAAAGGGAAGGGCGGATTTTGCGTCTGGGAAATGAGCAGTTTTGCAGGGATCTGAATGGGGCAAGGTAGGCAATTGTTTTGACGCTTTTAACTTTGAATGAAATGGATAGCTCAGACTGGTGAGGAGTTGAAGAGGGCAAGAGACTTTCAGGAATCCTCTTCAAACAGTTGAAAACATAGAAAATTAAAAAAAACTCAAGGTAGAGCACTGCAAATCTAATGAATTCCACCTTTATCCTTTTTTGTTTAACTTAAGAAGAAATAAGAGGGAAGATTATACACATAAAGCACCAGTAAACTTACATTAACAAAGAGAAACACATCATCAAAAAAAAGAGCCACATGAATCCCAAGGATTGCTACAAACCCTGGTCTATTCCTTTGCCAAACTGCAGAGATGAATGTACAATGATGCTCAAAGCATTCCCAAGTGTCCAACTAGGAAAATGACTGAAAAAATACAAGATATAGACAAGCATAACTCATCCCCAGCCTCTAGGGGTCGATCTCACAAGTTTAGGAGCTGTTTCAACAAGATCCAAACTAAGAACTAGAAAATAGGCAGTGGAACAACATGCCTCTATAAGATAGGAAACTGATTCATTCAGTTGCAATTCACCTTTTGATGGATGAATCTACTTCCATGAGTAAAAATTTGACAAAATTACATCAAAACCCATCAAATTACATCAAATTACATCAATATTCTTACATTTAGAATTAATAAATTCAAATTGGCCAAAACTAGGCAAAAAACAGAGTTACTGAGTGAAAAATGAGCCAAAATCCCCAATGCACTGTGCCTGATTTCTCTATGCGTCGCGCTAGTTTGGAGCTGATTTTGGAGGTCTTCCCAGTGTCCAAATTGGATCCAAGTAGGCTTGTTGGAAATTTCTACCTATATAATGTCCAACACAAGTAGAATTTCTGAATTTTTTTTCCATTTGCCCCTCCAAAAATGAGTTTTCCCAACACTGCTTCCTGTGTGTCCAAAAAGGGGTAGAAAGGTCATTTTTAGGGTGTTTTTGACCCTTCTGGAAGCCCAAAACTTGTCAAAATATCTTGGCCATGGGTAGGCATGCATAAATTTCCATGAAAAATAAAAAAATATAAATTTTTACCCCAGAAGAGCTCCCAATCATAAGCGCGCGCCAAGTGGCGCGATGTGTAGAGCTGAAAAATCTGTGTTTAAGCCAAAAAAATCAAAATTTGAAAAATGTGTCCCAAATTTCTTGAAATTTGGGATGAGTGTCCTCCATCATGCAATATGCTGGTCTGAGGAAGCTTCGGCCAAAATATGAAGTCTATCTTGCCTTTTCTGACGCTTTAATTCCGTTTTCAACTTAGCCTTCAGGATCTTGATTCGTGCCTTGCAAACATGACTTCTTGCCCAATAATGATTCGCCATGTGCCTCAAAATGTTATTTTCCTTGTTGGCCTTCTCCAACAGCTTCTCCAAATGAATATTGACCCTTTCAAGCCAAGTTTCGTGATCAGCCTCAATCTCTTGCTCAATGGATGTCATCTCGGTTTGGCTCCTTTTGGCGGCTTGCCGGTTCTCACGTATATTTTGCAACTCCGCGATAGTTTGCTGATCTTCCAGCTGTTTTTTTCTTTGCTCAAGGTAATTGATTATCCATTGGGCTCTTTGCAACTTGACAGACAAAGTGTTTATTTATGCCTTCTACTCCTGAACAATCTCTCTCAGCTTTGAGCTTGGTGAGCCCAAATCCTCATCAATGAGTATGAAATATGTATCCTGGCCTCCTGAAGGCCCCTCATCATGTATTGGCCTCTTACCCTTGTCCTATACCTGTACTGCTGATGAAGGAAGCGAGAACCCTTCCACCCCGGGTGGAGATAATACTCGCCTGGCTGCTGCAAATAACCCTCTAGTGCCTCTCTGATAAGTGACAAACACCGGCATACTAGTGGTCTATGTCTCATGACCTTCATGCTGATATGAAGCTTCACCTGCCTCATGAACAACCTCCGAAGGTACCTGAGGAGATGTGAAGAAATCATTAGAAATGAAATGCTCCCATTAAATACCCTGCAAGCCGAGCTAATGCGTAACCACAATTTTGATGAGTGCAAAGTGATAGATACTGCTATACTGCTGCTCAGGAGTTTTCCTTTGCACGAGAGTGGTCATCTTCTCAATATTCTGGCACATGAAATAAGGGAGGTTCATCATCCTCACCCTGGTAAAATGCATCGGCAGCTTGATATGAGAGGCATAGAGATGTGAAAACCGACCCCCACAACTGAAATATTTGATAATAAGTTTCATCAGAGGAGCATATGAATCCTTTAGGAACCGGAAGGGAAAAACTCTGCTGAGTTGTCTCACAAAACTAGGCTTGATATATGGCTCATAGTGTACCCTGTCAACCTGATGCCTTTTGTTCCATTTTTCTCCAACATTTGGAATTTTGGTTGCTTGAGAGATAGTTTCAGGTGTTAAAGTGAATGTCACACTTGCAAGGGTGACTTGGTTATCATGTAAATGCAACACAAAAAATTGAGCCAACTCTTGATGATGGTGGACCCTAGTAACCATTTCACAAAATTGATAACAAGCTGCTGTTGAAAACATGCCATAGCAAGAGGACAAGCCTGCAACTCAGCTAATGAAGTAGTTTCCTCCCTCACATGTCTGCCACTATTGTGAGGTCTTCTAGGTGCATACAATTCAGTTGTGGAATCACTGTCTCGGTCATAAGAGGTATCTGTCTCCATGACGTCCAAATTCTATATTGTCTTGGATGAATATGAGGAGTTTGGTTTCTTTGGTTTTGTTGCCAAATATGTGATAATATGGGAGGGACTACGAAGGGAGAGGGTAGGGAAGATGATGGGATATTGCCAAGTGAAATCTGTCAATTAAAAAGTTTAGGGACAGTCACTAGGTTTTTTAGGATATCATTGGGGTTTGGGAAATTTATAATTAGGATGTGGGATAATGGGAATGTGATAGGAAATGAATGATTTAGGGATATGAGGGAATAGGGAAATGGAACAAGAAAAACAGTGATGAGGGAATACAAGGTGAGGAAGTAGGAGTGATAGGCACAAAACCAATTTCTAAACCCTAAGGAAACAATCCTTGAACAAGCAAGATAGGGTTTGAATTTTTTGTATTTAAATCCTCATAAATATCACAATACCATGTTCATTGGCAATGGAGAGTTCACTTGACTTACTTGGACAAAGAGGGACTGAGCCGATTTGAAATTTTGAAAGGAATGGCAATGAAACTGCTTGTGGCCCTATGCGTCACACAACAAACCCAGTGCATCGCACGGCTTCAATGCGTCACGCAAGAGAAAATTCAACACCGTGGGGGCTGACCCAATGTGTCGCGCCTGCCCAATGCATCGCGACACCCAACCAATGCGTTGCGCGATTGAACTTGCAAAAATTTTGCCTTCAAACTGTTTGCTTTGCTCTTCACGAATTCTCCTTTGTTCACCACTGTCTTCTTGGCATACAAATGAACTTTGGAAAGATGAAAATGTTTTATATGCCAAGGATTTTGATTCTTCTTTTCAAAAAACCCACTTTGCAATGTTTCAGACTTCGACATTTTTTTTTTTTAAACTCTGTTTTGCTTCATTTTGGCTTTTTGATTGAATGATGTCCTTCTGTTTGTTCTTGCAGGGAATGGATGGCTGGAGCTTGACAAAGGAGACTAGGGTTGCCAGTGATAGTATTATTACAACTGAGAAAACTTAAAATTACATTACATTTATACATAAAGATGAAATACTCTATTTTTCTTCAAAACAGAGTTTTGAAGAAAAATACATTATTAAGCATATGATGATGCGATTTTTTTAGCACCGAAACCTTATTTCAAAGTCCTCATGTGCCTGCTGACCATTATTGGGCATTCTAAAGACCTCATTAATGAAACCCTAGACCTAATGACACTAAAACCCTAAAAATAACTTTTTGAAAACTATGAGACAAAAATGACTGTAAATGATTTTAATGAACAGGAATAGGTCAACAGGTAAAGGACATGAGGAACATGAGCAACAAGCCACTACCGTCAAATGATCCATGCTCCTAATGGAATGCATCTGACTGAATGAGACACCTAATATGCAATGCAACAAGATAAATTTGATCACTAACGGAGGGATGAAGATACCGACACTAACATTGGCTCCAATGGGGATGGTAGCTCCTTGGAGGTGCCAAGAACTACAGATCTCTGGGAAAGTATGCAGTGCCTTTGTCCATTGGGCTATGGAGTCAATAACTTCGAAAAACCAAAACAAGACTCTTGACTCATTTTCATGATTGAAAATTGACACAAAACTAACTCAATTTCGAAAGCAAAATGACTAAAAGACGTGACTCACCGAATCAAACCAAAACTGAGATCAACCTTTAGTTTTATGGCCTTATCCTCGGGCCCCAAACTAAAAGAATGATGACAGGACATGCTTACAATGAAACTTAAACAAACCAGTATGTACAATGATATGTATGACAATAGAAAACACTTCAAAAATAGTACCGTTTGAGTAGCCTACCATTGAACGGCCCTCCTGGACAATATTCTCCATTCATTTGTTTCAAAAGGAAATCATTTTGGCCTTGATATGCAACAATTCTGAAAGGTCCTTTCCAAAGATTCTCGAACTTTCCATGCTTACCTTTTTCTTCATTTCTTGCATCCCATTTCAGCACCACTTCTTCTAATTGAAACTTGTCCGCCTTTGCCTTTCGATCATATATCTTCTTGATTCTCTCTTGCAGCCTGAAAGTGTTTTGAAAAACCTCATCTGTAGTCTGTTGTAAATGGATCATTTGATTTATTCTCTGTTGCATATGATCATCTTCGCTGCCAGCTTCCTGCAGAAGTTTAACCACTGGAACTGTGAGAGAGGTCGGGAATACAGTGTCAACACCATACACAAGCTCAAAAGGAGACATGCCAATAGATTTCTTTTGACTCGCTCTATCTGCCCAAAGTGCATTAACCAATTTCTTATGCCAACTTTTCTTGTTTATTTCCAACAGGTTTTTGATAATATTGACCAAGGATTTATTTGAAGATTCGGCCAATCCGTTGCCTTATGGATGATATGCGGTTGATTGCCCCAAATTAATTTGATACTTATCACAAAATTCAATCATTCTCTTAGACTTAAAGGTTGTTGCATGATCAGTGATTAGCTTATTTGGACAACCAAAACAAGACAAAATATTGTTTTCAAGAAATGAAATGATTACCAAATCTATGGCCTGCCTGGTGGGAACTGCCTCAATCCATTTAGTAAAATAGTCCGTCGTTGTAAGGATCCATCTATGCTGCATTGAAGAAGTAGGATGGATCTCGCCAATGAAATCCAAACCCCACTGTTGAAAAGGAGCACTTACTTCAATGGGTTTGAGTAGCAAAGGCTGCAATTTTTTCCTCCCTTCAAAAATCTGACATTCATGGCAGCTTTTAACAATTTTATACACATCAGCAAAGAGAGTCGGTCAATAATATCCTGCTCTCAAAAAAATTTTGGCTGTTGTTTTCCAGAAAAGGTGACCTCTGAAATCTCCCTTATGAAAATCTTCCATAACCTATTTTGCCTCTTCTTCAACCAAACAATTTAGCAAGACACCCCCAAGATCTTTCCAATAAAGTGCATTATTCATAATACAAAACTTGGCAGCCTTTAATTTCAGTGTCCTACTTTTGTTTTTAGCCATTCCTGGCGGTGGTGACAGATTTTGGAGCACATAAACAATGTTTGAGTACCAAGGAGAAAGAACAAAGATTTCTGATACCTGAACAAGCGAATTTTCTTCATTTTCCTTAGACATAGCAGCAATGAGATTAATGTCCAAGGCATGCAAATTTGACTCAGCCGTTAGCTTAGCCAGCCCCTATCCTTTGATAAGCTTTGTAGGCTTTATCTCCATGTCATATTCCAACAAGGCTGAAATCCATTTGCCTCGTCTCCCTTCTGGATCTGTTTGCACTAAGACATCCTTAACAACAGCATTAGGAACATAAGCAAGAATGTGAGAATGCAGAATATATACTCGGAAATATTTCAACGCTTTTACTAAGGCAAGAGCTTGCTTTTCAATAATATTATACTTTAAGGCTATATCTCTTATGGTTCGGCTGAAAAAAGAAATTGGTTTCTCAAGCTGATTTATTTTCTGCATCAAGACTGCTGCCATAGTATGATCTGAGGCAAATGAAAACAAAATAAAAGCCTGAGTATAGTCCAGGCTAATAAAAAACGGAGCTGAAGAAAGAGCCAATTTTACTAAATTGAAAGACTTTACTACTTCTTCAGTCCACTTCACTACACTATATTTCTTGAGCATGTTTGTGATTTCCCTTAAATTTTATGCAAGATTGGGCACAAAGCGACGTAATAAATTCATCTTACCGTTGAATGATTGGATCTCCATTTTATTTCAGGGAAGATCAATTTTCTGAATAGCTTCTACTCGAGCTGGATCAATGTGGATGCCATATTTTGATATAATATGACCAAGAAGCTTGCCCTCATCCATGGCAAACAAACTCTTCTTTGGATTGAGAGACACACCATATTTTCTACACCGCTGAAATAAAATCTTCAAATGATAAAGGTGCTCTTCAACTGAATTATAAAAAACTGTCAAATCATCAAGATACACAACTAGAAAAACATCATTTTCATTTGCAAATTCCATATCCATTTCTCGCTGAAAGGTCGCACCAGCATTCTTCAAACCGAAAGGCATTTTAGCATAATGGAAAGTTCCCCATAGAGTGGTGAACGTTGTTTTGTCTCTATCATCCTCATGGACCAGAATTTGGTTATAACCAGAATAACCATCGAGTAGCGACATGTGGGATGCTCCAACTACTCACTGAAGTATGTGATCCATTTTGGGCAATGGATGGTTGTATTTCAAAGATACTTTGTTCAGATTCCTAAAATCAATGCATAAGTGAATCTCACATGTTTTCTTGCACACGGGCACCAAATTAGAAATCCAATTTGAAAATCTTATGGGGACGATGATACCAGCTTTGTACAACCGATTCACTTCCTTCTCTATTGAGGGCAACAACTTTGGATTTATTCTTCTCAATTTTGGCTGAAAGGGCTTTTGATTTGGCTTGATCAGAATGGTATGTTGAATTATGTTTGTGTCATATGTCTTCAAATCCAAATGAGACACCTAATATGCAATGCAACAAGGAAAATTTGATCACTGATGGAGGGATGAAGATACCGACACTAACAAGTTCAAAATATTACAGCTACAGAAATGTTTAGCAATTAATCCACCCGCAATACTTCAAATGATGAAGTATTTATACAAATTCTAAGCTATAATATCTTGAAAAAACATCAAGATTGGTTTACAAATATCTCAAACTGTATTACATAAATAGAATTTAAATAAAGGACACTCAAAGCTAATGAATCTATTTGGCACTATATTTATGGATTGATGGTGAAAAATAAGAGAAATTTGAATTTGATAGAAACTCTTTGTTGATGATGAAGCTTTTAAGTCACTAACTACATCCTTCCTTTGTACATTTTGCTCCATAAATTCTGCAAAGGTGGGGTCCAGTGATACCATTTTATATCTCAATTTGAGATAGATATGTAAAAAGTGAAAGAGTTTATTATATATAAATATGTTTTTGAGATAAAAATCTCTCATTTTCCTAAAATTACACTCTAGATGTTCACAATAGGCTCTGAAAAAATATGTCGAAAACATGATTTAGCACAATTTGAAACTTAGGCTGTGAATATGTGCATGTATCTCTCATTCTATCATACCTGTGTAAAATATGAGATAATTTTTTGTAGGTTGGAATCTTAGGAACATAAACCTCCTCCAGATTTTCAAAATGCATCTTGTATTAGCCACAATAGTTTCTGCAAAACTATGACATAAACAAGAAATTTCCGGAAAATGTCCCTTCCTGCTATGTTTTCATCTTTTAACCTTATTGTTCTTTTAACTATTTTGACTTTTACTTCAGATAAACTTCATTGTTGTTGGTAAAAGTATTTTCATATTAGTTTAACCATTATTTCCTCCATGTTTACTTTTACTATTTTACCATGACTGCTCTGTTACCTTTTTTAACTTTCACTCTGACTTTTATCTCATACATTTTAACTCTGATGTTTTTTGATTGTTTTGTTTTCACTGTCACTGTGAATTCTTATTTCACTTTTACCAGTCACTGTGAAAATTTATCTCTATCTGCATAAATCACTTCTTTCTGTTCTTCTTTCTGGAATATTTTGTTAAGGAACATCATTAAAATTCATTTCCTTGTAAATTTTTTAGGAGTAAACAATTTTAACTAGTATTAAATTGTTTATCCCAATTCTCCTTTTCCTAGTAACCTACAAAACAAAAAATTTCATTAATCAAATCCAGGTCTGCAAGGAGGGATTATGGCTTTGATGATGGGAAAAGATTGTAAAAAATGGTTTGAACTGTAGTGGGGTTTCTGGGGTTGTAGAAAGCTTTCAGAAGCTTCTGCTGGTCTTTATAGCACTTGGATGTCTTCGACAATGTTTGTAGCAGTTGAATTGAGTGAATTTTGTTCGATTTAAGCTTTAAAATAGAGTCGACAACGTTCTTTTGGTCGAAATTATCTTTCTGTGCAAATGGTAACAAAAAAGAGTGAAAAAATTGCAAATGGGTGGTTTGTATGCATTTTTATTAAATGGTGAATGCATTGAATGGCGGTTACATCACATAGGATAAGTGATTTGGGCTCGGGGGAAGGAAATACCGCTAGGCGGTTTTTGCATGGTTTATTGGTGGTAAACGGTATAAGTTCAATTGGTGCGATTAAATAGAAATAGGCCACGTAGCGGGGAGAGAAACTTTGAAAACAACGTTTCTCGCAAGGTTTGGGGTTGGTTATCCATTGTGCTTTTGGATGCATGATAATTAATAGCCACCGTTAGATCGGATGGAGCGGATGATGCGATGGAGTTGTTGGTCAAAAATGCGTGGGGCCCGAGATTTCAATGGTGCAAGGGTTTATTTATGTATTAAAGTTAAAGTTTTAATACATAGTCGGGGTATATTATTGGCATAGGTTAATGTATTAACATTTTTAACCTATGGGAGGAGGGATCTATATAACATGTGAGGAATTACAACTATGGGTTAAATTTAAAATATGGGTTGGGATATGTAATATATGCAAGAATTATATAAATATAGGCTAAAGGTAAATATTAAGGAGTTAATACATTAGGTTAGCATGTTAATAATGAAATGAATATGTGGGAACGTAAAAAATACACTAAGTAAAATGTAACTTATGTCTTTGAGCGGGATTTTCATAGTGGTGGCCCCATATTTAATATTTCACACTTATACTTAGGATAATAGCATTTTTGTGGGTTTTTGGGTATTTTTGTATGAAATAGGGAATTAGTCAAAGGGGTTTTACTTTTCCTAGGTAAAATGTGTTTTAAACTTAGGAAAAGGGAATTTTGCAAAGGAAAATGAATGATGTAAGGAGGAAAAGGGATTTTTATGAAGGAGAAGGGTTTTTATGAGGGGAATTCTAATACCTTAGTGCAAATCAATCATTAAGCTGTGGGTCTAGTCCCAAAAAAATTCAGAGAAACGCTCTGAGCCTTTATGACTAAAGGATTTAGTACTGGAACACGTTGCGGAGAGGGAAATTAGTAATATGCCAAATGATGTTTATCCATGCCTTTTGAAACTTCTTTCTTCCTACCCATCATTTATTCTACCATTTTTCCTTTATTTGGGTGTATTTTAGCTTTCAAACCCTTACTTATTTTTCTTTTGAATAAAAAAACTAACTAATTCAATCCTTATTTCTTCCAAGGTCCCAGATTAAACTGTTGAGATATTTATTCTCTACCTAACTACTGATCTACCAAGATTAAACAGTTTGGCTAGATATTTATTCTCTATCTATCAACATTAAATTTAAAGCATGAGAATTCAAGATTAAACTATTTGACTTATCATGGATTACGACATTTTAAACAAGATGCACATAATCTTTATTCTGCAGAAAAAATAAATAGTAGTGGCATTTGGATTTGCAACACTTTCATGATCTATTTTTTATGAGGTTCATATTTAATATTATTTTTTTATCTTTATTTCTTTTTTTCATTTGATTGTTCTTTTAGGACATACCCTCTTTTCATTTTTAATTTGGGAATACATTTGCAGAAAGCAAAGGTATGTACAATATTTCAATATTTTTAATAGAGTCAAATCAAAATCATAAATCATATATTTATAGGACCCTAACACTATAGGTGGCTGGAGAAGAGCAGAGCTAGAACTGGTAGTCACCTCCACTGAATCTTTATTACATGCCTAAATTTCCAATAGTGTCTATGGGTGATCAACCAAACGGTCATCGCATTAAAACTGCAGATCCACGATCTATTTTAACACATAACACGTACTTTGACATGTGGATGAAATGACTCAAGTGACAGAGAGGACAAACAAAAATAGACTTTTAAAAGCTGCAGATTGATACCTAGCGTTCACCACGTATAACTGCAACTTCAACTTAACATCACTCAACGTAAACCTTACCTATCACGTGACCTAACTTATGATAAAAGGTTTTTAAAAAACGTAGTCGATAATGGGAACACATGGCTTAACACAAAGGAGGATGGGATTTTTTATTTTTTAAAAACATGGAAAGTTACCAGAATTTTTAGTAGCATAGGGTTGAAGAAGAACAAACAAAAAACAAAATTAAAATTGACTGTCCGAAAAGGGCTAAAACAAACCCTACCAGAAATTTCGGTAGCGTTCAAATTTTTTTAAATTTATAAATTCCATCCTAAAAAACAAAAAAATTAAAATAGACTCGTGACTTAACATAGAATTGTGCTAACATTAGCTCCACATGGGATATAGCTCTCCCTACGAGACTCTAAGAATATTTTTTGTTTTTAGTGCCTTTTCATTGGGCTATGGATTATTATTATGAACACACCTATATTTACAGCGAATTTAGGCCACCAAAAGCCTTAGTAAAATAATTTCTCGAGAAAATTCCCATTAAATGGGCTTCCAAAGAGTTTTGTCCCATCAAGGTGTTGTAACTCAAAAGTATTGTTCTGCAAAATATTGGAGATTCTGAAAGGACCAAGCCATAAAGCATAAAATTTGGAATGCTTACCTAGATCTTGATGTTGTGCATCCCATTTTAACACCAAATCTCTAATCTGAAAATCTTCTTCTTTTGTTCCTCTATAAAAAACTTTCTTTACATCTTGTTGATATTTTCTTACCAAACCATATTGATGTTCTCACTTCTTTTTCACTTCTACGATCTGATAAATTCTTCTAGTCATGTCATTTGGCTCAGCCTCATGATCTTGCAGAAATTTAGCTATAGGAATATCTAATTGGACTGGAAAAACAACATAAGTTCCTTAAACCATTTGAAAAGGTGATCTATCAATATATTTTTTTATTTTCACCCTGTCAGCCCATAAAACAAATGTCTTTTTTGAGTCCCCGGCTTTCTTATTTTTCTCCAATAGCTTGGTGATGATTCTTACCAAAATTTTGTTTGATGATTCAACTAAACCATTCCCTTATAGATAGTAAGTTTTAGAATGAGTAAGTTGAATACCATAATATTCACATAAATTTACCAATGGTGTAGCTTTAAAATCACTTGCATTATCTGCTACTGACCTTGATGGACATCCAAATATGGTTATGATTCCCTCCATAAAATTAATGATGACTTTATAAGTAGCATTCCTTATAGGTATTGCTTCAATCCATTTGGTGAAGTAATCAGTTACAACAATAATCCAACGATGTTATCCACTTGAAGGTGGATGAATTTCTCCAATGAAATCCAATTCCCATTGCTGGAAAGGTGCAGAAAAAACTATGGGCTTGAGAGGCAAAGGTTTCAAAAAACTTTTACCAATGAATTTCTGACATTTTTCACATGCTCTCACCCCAACATGTACATCAGAAAATAAGCTAGATCAAAAATAGCTAGCTCTCAGTATTTTGTATGCAGCAGTTCTTCAATAGTGATGATCTCCACACACACTACTATGCATATCAAACATAACTTTCTTGGACTCATTTGGGTCAATGCACCTCAACAAAAATCTTGTAGGATATTTCCAATATAAACAGTTATCCTTGATGCAAAACTTAACATTTTTCATCTTCAAAGATCTCACTTTTCTTTTATCAAAATTTAGAGGAGGTTTAAAATGTTGCAGAAAATAAATGATATCCTTATACCAGCTGCACTCCACAAGCTTTACATCCACTTCCATGTTGTCTATAGGTTCTAAAATTTTCCCTTCTAGATTTTCATCCATGAAATTCAAACCCAAAACTCTACAATTTTCTTCAGCTAGTAGTTTGGCTAATCCTTGACCCTTGATTAGTTTGGTAGGCTTTATCTCTAAATAAACTCAAGAACTTTAGTCACCCACTTACTTCTTTTCCATCAATATCAATCTGAACTAATATTTCTCTAACAGCAAATGAAGGTACATAGGAAATAATTTTAGCATGCAGAATATAAACTCTAAAAACCTTAAGAGCTTTCACTAATGCATAATCATGTGTTTCCAACATTTCATACTTCAATTCTGCATTTCTAAGACCTTTGCTGAAAAATGCTATGGGAGCTTCCTTATTTTTCTACATCTTTTTTTATTAAAATAGTAGCAATAGTATCTTAAGAGGCAGATGAGAAGATCAAGAAAGGCTTTGATTATTCAGGGCTTACCAACTGAGGCACTTCAATGATAGCTTTTTTTATCAACTCAAATGAATTTTTGGCTTCAAATGTCCAGTTGAATTCCTTATCCTTCTTCAGCATGCAAGTAATATGCTTCACCAGTTCAGAAAAATTGGGAATGAACCTTCTTAAAAAATTGATCTTACCAAGGAAAGATTGAATTTATTTCTTGGATCTTGTAAGTGTTAAACCTGAATTGCAATCACTCTTTTGGGATCAACTTTTAATCCATATTCAGAAACTATGTGACCCAACATCTTACCTTCTTTGAGAGAAAAATGAGACTTCTTTGGATTCAATGATATACAATATTTTATTCATTTCACAAATACTTGCCTCAAGCGCTGAAGGTGTTATTGATATGAAGCTGAAAAAATAGTAATATAAATAGATGACCAAGAATTTGTCTTTTTCACCAATGAATGCAAAGTCCATAACACACTGAAAAGTATCTCTTGCATTCATAAGCCCAAATTGCATCTTTGCATACATGAATTTTCTCTAGGGAGAGGTGAATTTTTTCTTCTCTCGATCTTCCGACCAAACAGATACTTGGTTGTACTTGGAGAACCCATTCAACATGGAAATTATGTCTGACCCAGTTAGCTTTTGAAGAATATGCTCCATCTTTGGCAATGGATAATTATCTTTCTTGGAGAATTTGTTAAGATTCTTGAAATCTACACATAATCCGACGTCACCACTCTTATTTCTTACTGGAACTAGATTAGCAACCCAATCTAAGTATCTCAATGGAATGATGATTTTGGCATCTAAAATTTTCTTCACTTCCTTCTCCATCACTGGTAATAATGTTGGATTGATTTGTCTTAATTTCTGTCGGAAATGATTAGTACCATATTTCAATGGTATCCTATTCTCAATGATAGTTGTGTCATAGGTCTTAACATCCTCATATTTCCAGGAAAAAACATCAACAAATTCACAAAACGACTTGTGGTATTCAGTCTTTCTTTCTTCTGATAAATATTTTGACAACTTAAGATACCTCGGTTCTGTTTTTGTACCTAAATTGAAATATTCCAATTCTACATCTGCTTCAGTTAACTGTGGTTTGACTAAAACATCATTGTGATAAAAAATATTCCCAAGTGGGATTAAACCCTTGGGAATATTATTAGTAGGCAACTATATGATATGTTGATCCACAATCTATTTTTTCATATTTTTGGTATCTTGATAATCAACATCATTCTTCATGAGTTCTTCATCCTAATCAATGTTTAGGACAACAAATTATTCATCAGCTTCAATGAATCTTCTAATCTCCCCGTCATCCTCAAAAACTTTCCAATGATTGACATTATCAAGAATTATAGGTCTAAACCTAACTTCCACTTCATATTTCAGCTTTACAGGTATTGGAATCTTGAATGAGCTTGACGAAATAGAAATTGAATCAACCAGAATATTACTTTCTCTTCGAACAAAAGAAATATTAAAGGTGTAATATCCCAAAATTGGGATTTTCTACACTATCGGGATATCTTAAGATATTCCAGATGTGGATATCTAGAAAATAGACTCATGTGATGTGTTCAAAAACACATAGCCCTCAAATGAGTGAAACAACAGCAAATAAGAATGCCTACGCTTTAAGTGGGGAAAATGCAAGAATTAGACCCTAGAAACATTATTTCTGAATATTTGTATTTTTAATGGGGGAAATAACATTGGGTTCCATTAGAATAAGCTGTTAGGCCCTCACATACAAAAGGGGATCAGAAATAAATCCCATTTGATATGTTAAACAGACCTCCCGGCTACCCGACAGCTCAAAAATAGCCAAATCCCATGACTTAAGTTATGCAAAAAAATACTGAAGCATATATAGTGTTATTTTATGAGGTTTTTTATAGTTAAATAATGAAATAACATGGATTTAGAGTTATATAGAATAATATGCCAATAAAACAGATATTTGGCCTCCTTATTGCATTATAAAGCTAACTTGGCAAGGGTTTCATGAAACATATGTACAAGAAAGAGCAGATCTGAATATTCAGCTCAGAAAATGCAGTCTTACTAAAACATTACAGAAATATAGCTGAATAATGAAAAAGAGGGATGAGGATCCATTCCTCTAGCATTCCGAGAGAAGGGTTGGCCCTTTCCCTAGGAAACTAGCTCAAAAACAAGGGTCTTAACCCTGCTGCAGCAACTCTGCATAAAATGACACAGTTCCTTCAAGGTAATGCAATGTAGGAGATGAGAACTACTTTGGCCTGCTGCCAAGATCTGAAATGTGCTCAGAAATATTCCTAGCTGATTTCTCAAGAGGAGGAAAGCACCTTCTACTGAGAAACATACCCGGAACTGGTGTAAGAATCCTCCACTACAACACCCTGCAACTCAGCAATATTCTGTTGCAGAAATAACACTGGGACTGAAGAATGATGCTTCACCTTAAGCATAGATGTGGATAAATATAGGAAAAGTTCTCCCAAGAGGCCTCTCAAGGGAAGAGGTGGGATTCCCGCCCGGGAACACCCAGTGCTACCTTTCTAAACAGCAAGGGGAAGCCAAATCTAAACAGACAAGATCAATAGATCAAAATAAAAAAGCATGAATAAAAAAGGCCTCCATCCTATTCATATATAGCAAGTGAACCTATCCACATTGGGTCCCATCCACATGTGCCATCAAGCTCATGCAAGTTGTCCTCCACCAAACCTGTGTTGTCCAAGGGACATTCAATGTATCTAGAAAGCTTAGCTGACTTGGTCAAAGTTGACTGAATCAACATGTCCCCATCTCTGTTCACACCTAAGGGTGCTCAAATTAGCTGCTTATTCTTACCCCTTTTCATATTAGGAGTGTTATTGATCCTTTTAAAGAGGTTAATGGGCCTCCCTACCCATTTATTCACCTATCTAGTGATGAAACAACTCTAATATTCCACTTAGCTTGAAGGCTAAAAATTTGGAATATTACGGTCCTCCCCTCAAAAATATTTCTTATCCTCAAGAAATTGTATAAGGAGATAAAAAATCCTCCCCTCCTCTTCTTGTGGCCTCCTCATCAAAAGTCTCCACCACTGCTCAAAATGATCTACTACACATCTATCCTCCAATGTGTCTTCCCATGCATGCAAAACCATATGGCTTACATCATAGAAAGGTGGAATATGTAAGTAGAAACCTCCCTACTGTCCAATGGCCTCCTCAAGGTAGGAATGATGATGAGCATGGGGAGTATTATTCCCATTGAGTGACTCCCACACCCATGCTATCATCCAAATGAAATGAGCCAATCTAGTTAGCTCAAAAATATCCTCAACCCTGGATTCATGCAATGTGTTGGGGTTGCATGGAGAGATTGGATCCTCCCAACCAAGTGGTTTCTCTCCCCATTTATGATAAATGGGGTTGCTACTGATCTTGGGCTAAAATTTCATGACCTCCAAGAGTGGCCCAAACTACCCCATCAAGCAAGTAAACCATGAAGTGCCTCCTCCAAAAACTCAAGTTCTCCAAATGGCTTCTCCCATATGAAGAAGATAGATGTAATTTGGCAATCATGGGTTGCCCATTGCTCCTCCAGAAACATGCAGCATGCAAAGTAGGGAGAATCATTCTCCCAATGGGCATCTTCAACTCATGTCCCACTCTCCAATTAAATCTCCTCATGAACATAGAGATATCAACAATACATGGAGGCAAAAACCAATAGAAACAAGTTGTCACATGACAACCGGAAAGTGGATCAAGGTCCCATATAAGGAACCAGCGCAGGGCATTCCTTTCCTGAATCAAATAAAAAAAAAACAAGTGCTTCTCCAGCCACTTTTTTGCTGCCACAATCATTTTACGAGATATAAGCATGAAAGTGAAAAAGGGTGTCAATGGTGCACACCAAAAATCATGTGGCTTTTCCCACAAACCGCTGATGAGATAGCCAATCTCAATGCTACAAATGGCTTCAAGTACATCGTTATACAATATGAAAGAAGGAACAATCCTCCTTGGTACAATATGCTTCTCATAAAAAAACGAGAAGTACAAAACATAAGGTGAAATTGTACATTCTCCATTATGCACTTGAAGACTTGAGCGAAAATGGCTCAACTGAAAATGATCCCTTACTCCCAATGAGTAGGAAGGTGGCTGTGACATCCTCTCCATCATCATCCAGGCTATGCATATCTCCATATGTTAAAATATGTCTTGTTGAATGTCCTCCCAAATGAACTCCTCTGCCAAGGCAAGATGTGCATCAAAATGCATGGAAAAGAAGTCCTCATGTGCTGCATGCAGCAGCTTCTCCTTGAGCTTAGAAGCTCTAGTCAAGAAGAATATTCCATAAGAATAGATGACCATATCATCTACCATATATATGTCATCTCCATCAGGATCATCACAAATCATGCAAGCACCAAGATCCTTGGAGTACTCTACCAAGAGTTGAGACCTCCAATAAGGATCAATCCTCCTAAGGAAAAACGCTGGTGATCTACAATGTGTAGCTCTACATATGCTACTATCCTTTCCTTTGACATCCCTCATGCCAAATTCATCCTCCAGATTGCTACCATGCCCATCATGCAGCTGCTCATGCTCAAAAATAAGTAGTGACCTTTGGTAGTTGGCCTCCCATGAAAATCTCTCCTCAAAAAAGAATCTCCCGATCTTGGCCAAAGAAAGCACGAGTGGCCTCCATCTACTCCAATGTATGGAGGATTCCTTCCTCCAAGGAAGTACCCTCTGTTTCTCCAAATATATGGAGCAGCTCCCTTGCACCATGAAGGTTCCATCCTCCATGACTGCAATAATCTCTATCAGCACAGTACAGGTAATGAGAGTGGTTGGTGCTGAAAATGTAAGGATGTCCTCCTCCTCCTTGAGTTTACCCCAAAATCTCTGCACTACACTAGAGTCCTCCCAAATTTTCACCTCTTTGGAATCCAAGAGTGGTCAACCAAATGGCAAGATTTCTCTTACCAACTCCAAGTCTGGTGGCCTCCCCGGTGGAATGCCTCCATGTAGTGAGACATCCATGGCAAGAGAAGACTGTCTATATGGTTGGGAAACCTTGCCCTTGCCCTCACAGTGCAAACCAGTCTCCCTCCTCCTTGCACCAGTTTTCTAAAATAGATAGGGGTGTGTGCTCTTCATTAAGTGATGATGTCTTTCCTCCCTATCTCCTCTTTCTGTCAATATCATCTCACAATAATGCTTCTTATTGATTTTACTTTGCCTCCCATATGTGAGATCCTGGGTAAATTATTGTAATAATACAAGAAATCATCCTATTCAAGCATGTGCTCCTCCTTCCTTTGCATGAGGCACTAGATATGCTCTAGATGTGACAACGTTGTAACCCCCATCCTTCTCTTCATCTTCAATATGAATAGGAGGTAACTGCTTAATAAGAGGATCCTCCTTTGAAAAAGGACCCTTCATCCCCTCTTTTCCAAGGTTATGAAATAAATATCTTTCCTTCAACATGGTTTCATGCAAGATATGATCTCCTCCAATAGGTTTTTGAAGTGGTTTTGAGTCTGTAGGCTCTCCCAACTTATGCAAAAGTTTTATTGGTTTGATTGTTTCATGTTTTGCATCAAATCTTTCAACCAATCTTTTAGTGAACCTTGAAAAATAAGAAGTATTAATATTTCTAAATGAAATTGACGAAAACGTCCACCAAGCATAGGCATTACCTTCAAAGTGCAGCACTGCAACTCTGATGGCTTCTCCTTCAGAAACTGGGTGCTGCTGCAAATAAGTACACAACTCCTCCACCCAAGCTTTGGCTGAGCAAGCTGGGGATCCATCAAAGGTAGATAGAGAAAATATATCCCTGTCATGAAATTGTCTCCTTTCCACCTTGATCTTGCAGAACTCTTTGAAATTAATATGATCTCTAAACTTCTCACTTTGAGATTCATACTCTTGCGGGAAATTGCTAAGAGTTCCCTTCTCCAGCATTTGCTCTTCTTTCATCTCTTTCATAGAAAACTTGGGAATTTGACTATGCTATGCATAATAGGGTGTATCCACATGCTCACACCTATCATGTACCAATCTATATCTAGCTCTAGATCCAAATTCTTCAGGAGATTCCATCTCTCCTCTCATCTCCTTAAGATCTTCATTGATGCACTGCATAGATTTTGGAAGAAGTTGTGTAAGCCTATCTTCCATTTTTCCTCCACATAATGGAATATTAATTATGTTCATCTCTCCTTCTCTGGATAGCTGCATGTCTGAGTTCCACAAGCCGAGCCAAGATTGAAGCTTTGATACCACTGTAATATCCCAAAATTGGGATTTTCTACACTATCAGGAATATCTTAAGATATTACAGATGTGGAGATACACAAAGTAGACTCATATTATGTGTTAAAAAACACATAGCACTCAAATGAGTGAAACAACAGCAAATAATAATTCCTACACTTTCACAAGTGGGGAAAATTCAAGAATTAGACCCTGGAAACGTTATTTATGAAGATCTGTGTTTTTAATAGGTGAAATAACACTGGGTTCCCTTATAATAAGTTGTTAGGACCTCACATACAAAATGGGATCATAAATAAATCCCGTTTGATATGTTAAACAGACCTCCCGGCTACCCGACAGCTCAAAAATAGCCAAATCCCATGACTTAAGTTATGCAGAAAAATATTGAAGCATATAAAACATTATTTTATGAGGGTTTCTACAGTAAAATAATGGAATAACATGGATTTGGAGTTATATGGAATAATATGCCAAGAAAATAGAGATCTGGCCTCCTTATTGAATTATAAAGCTAACCCGACAAGGGTTTCATGAAACACATGTACAAGAAAGAGCAGATCTGAATATTCAGCTCAAAAAATGCAGTTTTACTGAAAAATTATAGAAATATAGTTGAATAATACAAAATATGGATGAGGATCCATTCCTCTAGCTTTCTGGGATAAGGGTTGGCCCTTTCCCTAGGAAACTAGCTCAAAAACAAGGTTCTTAACCCTGCTGCAGTAACTCTGCATAAAATGATGCAATTCCTTCAAGGGACTGCGCTGTAGGAGATGAGAACCACTTTGGTTTGCTTCCAAGATCTGAAATTTTCTTATAAATATTCCTAGCTGATTTCTCAAGAGGAGGAAAGCACCTTCTACTGAGAAACAAACTCGGAAGTGGTGTAAGAACCCTCCACTGCAACACCCTGCAACTCAGAAATATTCTGCTGTAGAAATAACATTGGGACTGAAGAATGATGCTTGGCCTTGAGCCTAGATGTGGAGCAATACAGGACAAGCTCTCCCAAGAGGCCTCTCAAGGGAAGAGGTGGGATTCCCGCCCGGGAACACCTAGTGCTACCTTGCTAAACAGCAAGGGGAAGCCCAAGTCTAAATAGACAATATCAATAGATCAAAATACAAAAGCATGAATAACAAAGGCCTCCATCCTCTTCATATATAGCAAGTGAACCTCTCCACATTGGGTCCTATCCATATGTGCCATCAAGCTCATGCAAGTTTTCCTCCACCAAAACTGTGTTGTCCAAGGGAGATTCAATGTATCTAGACAACTTAGTTGACTTGGTCAAAGTTGACTGAATCAAAATGTCCCCATCTCTATTCACACCTAAGGGTGCTCAAATTATCTGCTTATTCTTACCCCTTTTCACATTAGGAGTGTTAGTGATCCTTCTAAAGAGATCAATGGGCCTCCCTACCCATTTATTCACTTATATAGTGATGAAACAACTCTAATATTCCATTTAGCTTGAAGGCTAAAATTTTGGAATATTAAAAAAGGCCAGAAATGAATATTCTATAATGCTCCATACTGAATTCCAGTAATCTCTGAGTCTAGGATGCTTAGTTTGACAAACAATTCTGATTTTCTGAATAATAAGTTCAACATCTCCAAAAAGAAAAAATTCTGATATTCATATCTTTTGTTGTTTTTAAACCAATCAACGGAGCTTCATATTCAACCACATTGTTAGTTGCTTCAAATTCAAGTCTGAAAGAAAAATTATAGCTCTCTTCCAAAGGGGAAATGAGAAATATTCCTGCACCACCTCCTTCTTTAGAACATGAACCATCAAAATACATTTTCCACAGCTTGGAACCCTCATGATTGATTTTTTTTCAACAGGCTTCAAAATCTGAAATTTTTTTGTAGGTAAGACAGAATTATCAATATGTAAAATAATTGAACCCACATTAATTATTCTAGCACAAAATGGAGGATTAGTGGGGTCTTTTCTGTCACTAATGATATATTCCAACTGAGCTTCTCTATAAAGTCTCCTTTGTTCTCTTCCAAAAACAAGGATAGCAGCATAAGTGAAATCCATTTGCAAAGTTCCTCCCAACCTTATAATGCATGACCTAGAAAGTAACATGCTAAATCTAGGAGGAATTTCAGCTACTACAATTTCCATCACCATTCCTCTCATGTGTATCTAAAAGAGGCTTACTGCAAGGTATTTGATGACCCCAAAGCATTGGAATTTCCGAGAATCAAAAGAGTAGAGATCTTGGTATTCTCTAGTTACTTCTAGACCTATTTCATCCATGATCACGTTGGGAATTAAATTATGTGAGGCTCTAGAGTCCATTAGGAAATTATGCAAGATTATATCATGAATATTCAGAGATAAATAGAAGGTGGAGGTATATTCATCTCTATATTCTACCAATGGACCTAAAATAATAGGGGGTTTGTCATCTTGAAGGTTAACACAATCAGAGGCTATTTCGGTAGGTGGAGGTTCAAGAGCTTTCATAAAAGTCTTTTTGAAATCATCATTCTTCATGAGTTCTACAAGAGGAACAATAATCTTTATCTTTTGTATCTCATTCTCAAAATTGAAAATAGGGGGTAGTTTGTGAGCAATTTTTACCTCAAGTGAAGTAGGGTTAACCCCTACCGGAATTTTTGGTCTGCTTGGTTCAGCCACTTGCTTTTCTATTGGAATTTTAATTGCATCCTTATTCTTCTTGGGATATGCAACAAGCTTTGAATTATCATCAATCTTCTTTGATTTGATATTTTATCTACTTTGATGATCAACTGCAATCATGGAATGATTAGAACTCTCTTCATTATCACATAAAATTCTCATACTCTGCTTATGGATGATGAATCATCCCTTCTCTATCTCTTAGAAAATTGATATCAGCATGTTTCTCGAACCCTTCATCTTCCTCTTCATCTTCAAATATAGCATTCTAAAAACGGGGATGCACTTTTTGATCATCAACATCTCTTCTTTCTCGCTACAAAATTTTAGGAGCATTAGGTCTTCTAAATTGCTGCCTATTAGATTGATCAAATGAAACATTTCTAGTAGTATATGGTCTTACTTCCATATTGAGCTTGGACATCTCAGTGGTCAATGAATTTACCACCTTGGTTAGATCATCTAACTTAGGATCTATGTCAAAAGTTCCTGAAGATGAAAATTCTTCTTTTTTCTTTCTTTTTTCTCTCTCAATCCCTCTGAGCCTATCAACTGCTAATACATTATATTCTACCTCTAGTGCATTGTCCTACATTTGTGTTAGTGTTGTAGATCTTCTTTCTCTAAAAAATAAACAAAAATTAGGATCAAAGGCACCAGCATAAGTGATTTTGGTTGAAGCTTTAGTAGGCTTGATTTTAGTAGGTATTTTACTATACATCTTATTGAATCTCTTAGAAAAATTAGAAACCAATTCTCCTTATTTTATTTTTATTGCACCAAATTTAGTGATATAATACATAAAATCTTTATTATCACCCCATTTCCTTAAAAAAGTATCGTCTATTGTTTCAATTCCAGTGATGCTACCAATTGTCAAAGATCTGAACCATTTCCTAACATCACCTCAAGGCTCTGAACAAAAAATCTCATCTAGACATCTTCATGCTAAATATTTAGATTGTCAGCATATGCATAAAAATTAACAAGGTGTTCTTCAGTTGTTACCTATCCCTCACCATTAAAATTAGGCATGTATTTGAGATAATATCCTACAGGTAATGCATTCATAGGTTGAGGTAAATCCAAAGGGTCATACCTTGCAGCAACAATTGCATCCATCTGGTTAGGGGGTGGGTTTTGACCTGCTATTATCACTAGAAGATCAAACAAGCAAAATCACATTATGAAATGTCAAGAAGAAGGATTTACAGGGCTGAGAAAAATTAGAGAATCTGGAAAATTTAAAAATCTCTAAGGTCAAGAAGCAAAATATCAAATTGCGCACAAAAGACACATGCAAAATGTACTCCGCATATATTTTTATTTTATAGGTGCGATGGTCTGTGCAGCTTTCCTTAAAAAATCTGCGTGGTCCTGAGAGTGGCAGAAGTCACCATCCGAGACCACTTGACACACTTCAGGAGAATATTCTCCACTTGAGGCTGCCCAAGGACAATCACCTAGAGCCACCTTGATACCTCAAGTGACCACACAAAGGAATCAACCCCCACTCTTGGGTCACTATCCACAAGTGTACCAAGAGAGGGAAGAATGATTTGAATTTTCCTATAAATTTCCACCATGAGAGGAAAAAAATGAGAACACATTGTTATGCTGGCCAAATTTCCCATGAGAAAACCAGTAGTGTGTAATATGGAGCATAAATAGAGTTAAAGGATTCATTTGTTGGCCACCCAAAAACTCAAATCCATTAGGAGAAGAGAGAGGCCTTCCAGAACCAACTCAAGGGTAAAGCCCTCCTTGCATTGGGTATTAGATCTACATAGCTCTAAGGATCATTTTCAAGTGTGTATCATTCTACCTTTTCCTTACTAATAGCGGTCAATAAGAGGGGATTAATCCACCATTTGTATTATTGTCTTGTTTGACTCATTTGAACTTTTGTTTGTGTTTTATTTTAGTTGTGTTTCTTCTTCTTATTTGAAGCATACTATATTCCATAAATTAGTGTGTTTTATATGTTAGCATGTTTCCACTAACCAACTAACAATATTTTCTACTTGTGACCATTGCTTGTAGGTTGTAACCATTCCTACCAAGCACCGATGTTTTAGTACACTCGTGCACTAAACACACCATAACAGGATTGGTGACTCTACTTATTTTACCCTTTAGCTAAGTGGTTGTGTTTTTGCAAAGCCTTCTCTCTGCTCAGGATTGTTGTTGGACCAAATCTCCTCCTCCTCATCTTGTCTCCTTCAACCACTGTGAAGAGTTTCAATTCAGGAGTTCCCGAATTTTTCATGCAGAAAAACCATGCACGTTCAACACAGATACATGTAGTGGTCTGCGTGCATTTAGCTTAGACTTGTGCGCCGAGTCATGTGCCTGTGTAGGAAAATTCCACGCGGAAACCAATGACCCAATTTTTCATTAGTTTTCTTTAGTTTTCACACCTGTAAAGTGATTGGCAGCCCAGAATAAATATGCCAACATTGTTTTTGGTGTTCCATTACTGTTAGGACATGCTTTTAGCTACACTTTAGTTCTTCTATTGGCATAGTTTTAATTTTTAAGTTTATTTTCACAAAATCACATAGGTTAATTAGGGGGCAAGTAAGTGGCTAAAATCCACCTATTATATTTTAATGAACTTATTTTGTGAAAATAGACACCAAAACACATAGGTAATTAGCAAGGACTAAGTGGCCCATATCCACGCATGCTTAGCTAATTTCCATTTATTTATTCCTAGTTGTTGCATTTATTTTAGTTTTAAAATTTTGCACTAGGAACCGGGACCAGGACCAAATAATCTTAGACAGCAAGTAATATTTTTTGCCCTTGCACCTTTTGGAGACCTTAGGCATGCATATGAATGATCTCTTTTGATAATTTTCCATATCCCTTTAGTCAAACATTTATTTTAATAGGAAAAATTGTAAGCAACCCACTATCCACACATCATTTTCTTTTCGAAAGGAACAATCAAAACATAGTTTAAATAGAAGGACATGTAAAGGATCACTGCATGTACACATCTTACAAAAATTTTGATTGTACACTTTCTCACACACATTGCCAAACCATAAGAAAAGTAAGCCACCTTAAAACTAACCATAAGTGAACTCATTAAATCTCCCCACAGGGTCCATAAAATATTTAATAGTTTAGGTTAGGACCATTAGGGTTAGGCATCCAATAAGCCACCATGGTTATTTTACTTTCTTAAACATATAATTGACTTTATAGGGAGATTTAAACCCATTTATCCACCCACAGAAAAGAAAACCCAAGTGCCATAGAGACCCGATTAATAGGGGGTTAAGCTTAGGACTAGTGTGTACGGTATTATTTGGGGCTACCTGACCCATCTAATGCTTGGTACTAGTAGTTAATTACCAAGAAGCTCAAGACTCAAATGCTCACATGGGACGATGATACTTAGTGGCCAAATCTAGGGCATCCTTCCCTATAGGTGACGATGCAGGCGACACTAGATCCTCTTTCCATTACCTTGGTCGATTCTTCAGCTGTTGGAATGCGTCACTATTCTTTCAAGGCGTTAGCCCCAGTTCCCACCAGAAGATATCTTTGCATGACCCAGTTACAATTAAGAGTGTGAGGATGATTAGGTCTTTTAGGATTTTGAGTATCACACGCAAAACAACAAAAATCATTTTTTTGATTGACTGATAACGTAGGATTAATATAAAGGGAAATTAAACTTTTATTTTCGCTTTATTTTATGTATGCGATCACATTTTTTCTTTGATATATGATCTCTCTCCTCTCATAAAATTGAACAATATTTCCAAAACCATACCTAGTTGACACCATAATGAACCCAATGGGACCTTGTCGATCTAGACGTTTCTTGGACTTCCCCTCGTTAGAGGGTGGAGTTCCAATTCTTTCACCATTTAGGTGTCAAAGATGGAACACCACCACCCTTATCGGTTCATCCTTTATCGAGGTGTCTTTATTTGGGAACCCCTAAGGGTCATCCAATGCCACACCAGTGAAAACCCCCCTAAGTTCACCACACACCACTCCTCCCACAACCCCCAGGGGATAGAGGAAAGCTACCCATTTGAGGAGCCAACATAACACACATTCATGTATGTCACAAAAAAACCCCATACCCAACCAAAACCTTGTGTTTTCATAGTATACAATGGCACTCAACACTCAGTTACCTTTATTAGCATATTTAAACTTACTCAATCTATCAAAGTTAACAAATGAACCCATTTCAACAATCCCACTTGGTCCTCCATGCCCACGAAGCTCCCTTTGTACATTCCAAAGTTCAAAGGGAAGCAAACGGAAGACCCTGGAAACCATGTAATGACTTTCCACCAGTGGTGTTCATTGAACATTATTATTGATGATATTGTTCGGTTAAGACTATTTCAGCACACCTTAACCGAACCATTTACGAAATGGTATGTGGAGCAACCTTATAGTACACATGGAACCTTTAGCGCCCTCGCTACTGCATTCCTCACATATTTCTAGTTACCCATCCACCACGATTCAGGAATGGAGTTACTAACACATTTTAGGAAAAATCCAGCAGTCCATATCTCAAATCACCTCCATGAATGGCGGCGACGTCGAAGTTTATGTAAATCCAAACTCGATGATCGAGTTTTACTGGATCTATTCCTAAAAACTCTCACAACAAATATTTCAAATGATTTGGTAACTCAAGGACCTACTTCCGAAGAGGATGCCATTAGAAAATGCTAGCATTTCAAGTTTATATACACCCAGTCAGGATACATCTATAAGATCCTTCCTAACGCTCCGCGCCTGTAAACTTATAAATAATTTCTAGGGGCATTGAACACTGCAGATAGATTGATAGGGTCAGTGACCCAAAATCACCTAGGCAACAATAATCCATACCCTGGTTACACATATGATCCTAACCAGAACATCCTGCAACTGGGCTACCATTAGATTCATCATGCACCTCTACAAAACATGACTAATAGGGCGTCGCCATACTGTCATCAGTAAGGATGACCATACCCTCCTGCATAGGGGACCCAGTACGTAGCTAGGAACATTGACGGAAGAGCCACCCCTCTGCTACCATTCACAAACCAGGGATAGGGACCCCAACATTCCCAATCGCTAGCACAAAACCCACCAATGCAGAATAATGCACCAGTGAATTTTGTGCAGCCCTATGAGGAACAACCACGCCATTCATACAACCAAGAGAATCCTATTTATCCTCCTAATGTGGCAAGGAAAAAAAAACCAAAAAACAAAAAAAATGGAAATCCTGGACAAGGGGGCAATAACCAACAACACCCTCTGCAATCTCAGGCTGGGGAAAAATCCAACCGAAATCAAAACTAGGAGCCAAATAACTCCCAAGGGCAGAACAAGAGGGCTAATATTTGACCAACCACTCTTTCGTAATTTGTGGTGAGTATGGCCATTACACTCATTACTGTCCCGAACTCCTTGAGTTTAAGAAGCTTCAAGGTAACTAAGGAAAAGGGGGGCCCACATAGAAAACAACTATAATTAAAGAGCCCTTCTCCCACCAAGGGGTGGTTAGTACCCAACATAAACAAAAACTCCCCGATGGTTCCAGAAACAATAGCCACAAAATCTATATGACTGGCAAGGAAATTTTCTTTCAAACATGGAATCAAAGTTATGATACCCCCTTAGACACCAGTTCATCAGGGGCTAGCACAAGTGCACCTATAGTACCATTGAGTATATTAAAAATTCCTATTGAACCTTTGCCAAAGATGGCCAAGGGACCAACTAGGCGAGTAGGACACCACTCCAAAGTAGCCCGTAATTATAGCATTATGGACGATTAGCTCAATCTACTTCTTCCATGTCTGGTTTAGAAGTCCTGCAATCTGTCCCAAAGCAAATGAAAGCCTTACTTTCTGCATTAGGTGCAATCGACCCTATCGAATCATGCATAATGGATTTTGATCTAGATAAAGCCACCCCTAGGCTTCCTTCACTTGTTTCCTTCCAGATACCGGTGTCAGTCCAGAACATAAATATCCACCATTATATCATTGACGAGGGCTCATCCACATGCATCATCTCAAAGAACGTTTGGCAGAATCTAGGATCTCTCAAAATGAAGCCATCAAACATCACACTCAAAGCATACAACGGGCCCTTCTACACCCATCGGTCTCTATCAACATTTCCTAGTTTTCTTGGCTGGAAAGATGGTTCTTATTTACATTGAGGTCTTGGGTGCTCAATTGGATTACAATATACTCACTAGGCGGAGTTATATGTATGCCATGTCTTCCATAGCATCCTCTGTCTTCTGAACCATGACTTTCACCCACGAAGGCTGTGTTAGGGTCCTATAATAATAGGATTCATAATTTTTGAATTGACTTTGATTAGTTTAGTAATATGTACATACTTTTCTTTCTACTAATTATTTTCCCATATCAGAAAAATAAAATAAAAAATGTAAATAGGGTAAAAGTCCTAAAATAAAAATCAAAGGAATTGAAAGATAAAAGATAAAAAAAAGAATAGAAAATGGACCCCAAATAAAAAAGAGATAAAAATAAAACATTAATGTGATGCAAATCTATTAGAAAATTATATATTACAGAGCAAAGCAACACATAAACTATGTGGAAAACACAAGCACACAAAACACATAAAACCAGAGAGACACAGATATATGTGGTTCACCCAGTTTGGGCTACGTCCACCTCGAACAGCCAGTCCTTCCTTTCTATTATCTAGCAAAATGAAGAGACACAACCTACAGCAGATCCGCTGTAATATCCTCTGTTCTCTCTCACAGTCTCTGTTACACCATTTTTTTGTCATCTAACCCATTATCATTAGATGAACCCAATTACACCATGTAAGACCAATTTTACCCTAAGTAAAATTGCTTTCACCATGTGAAATAAGATTTGCTTATATTTCCCAGTCATATTTAACCCAAAACAAGGAAATTAATTAAATAAATCATTGTTTATTTGATTATTTCCTAGGAATAAGTTATTTAAATCATTATTTAAATAATATTCCTAGTTAAATTTGAGTAAATCATTTTTAAATAATTAAATAAGTAATTATTTATTTAATTATATTCCCACCATATCCCTAAAATAATAAATAAATCATTTATTTATTTATTGTTTATAAATAAAGGAATTGACCCAAGTCAAAAGACCTTTTCCCTCCAACAAATATAATAAAATATTTCTAAAGGGTGGTTCTAGAATTTGATTAATAATATTTTATTCATGCACCAAGTTCTAGATAACCCTAATATTTTGTTATAAATAGAACGGTTTTCCCCATTCATTAGTCACCTCCATTGCATTAGATCACTCTGGATCTATACTAGGTAACATTCTCCATTTTTGCATTGTGAGCTCCCATTGAGTTCTATGTTTGTCTAGGTTTTCTACAACAACAAGAGAGAGGAATTTTAGATCTGAAACGCTAAGGACTTTCAAGAACCCATCCCATTGAGGAGAACCGGAAAACACCTTTCTTGTTTTCCTCTCAGGTGCCCCTTTTTTAATACAATATAAAAATTCTTTCAAATACATTGTTCTTGTCTTATCTATTGGATGCATGGAGCCACATTTTACTTTATCTGCTTAATGTCTTTTATTCTTAGATCTGGATTTGTGCAGCATTATTTGGATAACCTAATTGCATATTTAAAGATATCTGGCAGCCATAATCGATGTTAGGGCTATTTTTTATGCGTAGCTAAAGTGGTCTTTTACGACGAAAGATTCATACTAACAATTGGCGTCTCCACATGGGTTTTCTTTTGTGACTGCTGTCGTTTTATATATTCCTGCATATCCAGCTATTTCAGACCCTAGTGTTTCTCTTTCGTTTTCTGTTTTTCCTATTTTTATGGTGCTTTTCCCTCTAAAACCCTCAAACATTACAATTTTTAACTTCCAGGTGTTTCTGGCCCTATTGCGCAGGTGACCGACATCAGCCGCAGCTGAGACGACAACTTTTTCTGAAATCTGCTGCCGAGAGACCTGGATCTGCAAGTCACACTTATCAGCCCAAAAAATATGACTTGGCCTTGAGGTCACACTTTTCTGCCCAAAATCTGCGACTTGGACTGAAAAAAGGTCAGAACCTATGACCTACACTTTTTTTTGCAATTTTCCAGCACTTTTTCTGGGTTTGTCTGAAGCTTCTGTGAGGGTTTTCCAGCCTCTGTCTCCACCCGTTTGAACCTGTTTCTGATCTGTTTCACTCAAATAAGTGGGAATATTGCCCCTTAGGGCTCTAGTACCCTCCACTTTTTGTGGGAGAGTTTTTGATGTTTCAGCAGTCTGAATTTCCAGAGTTTCAGCCTTATTTCCTTCAAATCTGATACCTCATTTTCAGATCCCTTTAGATCAGCTCTTCTCCCTTTCAAATCACCTCATATAGTTTTTTTTGGGTTAATTTCTAGGGCCACCTCTTTGTCCCTTATATTGTTAGCTGACCTCCTCCTTTTTAGCAACAACCTTGCCTCTACTTCTTTTCTATTCTCTGCACCTCTTTTTAGCATATTTCTCCTTTATATCCCCGTCCCTTCCGACCTTAGATCTATTGGGCTCTTTTTTGTGTGCTTTGGTTAGTTTTTTCCCTCTTATAGACTAGTTTTGAGAGACCCTCCTTCTTGGGTTAGATTGATGCATTGTTAGCTATTAATTTTCTATTCTTTCAGTATTATTTACTGCAGATTTATTTTCAGTTACGCGACACACTTTTTCTTTTACTTTCAAAACGTCTGGGTTTAAACAATTAAAATTAACGCACGCCACACACTGACCCTAAGTGAAGAAGAGCCTGGTTAACACCACCTGGCAAAGAATTTAAAATCAATTGTCACTGCACCCCTCTGCCCTTGACCTCACTTGATTTTGTCCCTCCCTACCCTTGTCGGTTTTTCTTCTTTCCATCATCATTGCGCCCCCAAGGCGCTTCTCCTGGAGACTTCTTGGCCTTCACCCTCAGTTTCCGGTTGGTCGACTTCCTCCTTCCCATCATCATCAAGTAAGTCCTCCCCCAGGTCCACACTCCGACTCTTCTTCTGCTTGTTCGGGTTCTCCCCTACTCCTGGTTCTCCCCCTGTTACCTTCACCATGTCTAGTTCAGGGCCTACAACCAGCGGCAACCCCAGTTCTACTACTGGGTCCATTTCCAGCGGAACCACTATGGGAACTACCTCGACTGCCCCATTGCCCCCTTATATGGCTAGCCTTAGTCTCTCCGATTTCAATCAGCTAATCAATGATCCTGTCTGCCATGATGTTAGTTGGCCTTCTATGCCAACCAAGCTCCCCTTCAACATTCCCAAGTTCGAGGGCCTTGCTAGTGAAGATCCCTCCAACCATATCCAATCTTTCCACATGTGGTGTTCTTCCAATTCCATCATCGATGACTCCATTCGTCTTTGATTGTTCCAACGCACGCTTACCGACAAAGCTTCTAAATGGTATGTTGATCGAGCCACCTCTTCCCATACCACCTTTGCGACCATTCCCCAAGCCTTTTTATCTTATTTCCAGCTCCCTCTCCGATACGACAATGGCATTGAACTCTTGAATTCTTTTCATCAATCCTCTTTGACCCACCTTTCCGCTCATGTCCAGGAATGGCGACGAAGACGGAGCTTATGTCGCGCTCCCCCCTTTGAAGATCGGGTTTATATGGACTGGTTCCTTCACTCTCTTTTACCTCCCATTGGCAAAATGTCACATCCCATTTTCCTCAAATAGAAGAAGCCACCCTCCAAATAGCCTTGAATTATGACCTTATCTGTGCTCAATTGGGTTATGTTTATACCGTCCTTCCTGACCTCCCCAAGCCCGGTGGCCCTAATGCCTCGGGGGCATCTCACTCTGCTGACGGTATCATTGGAGCTCTGTCACATACCTCTGGTCAACCTCTTCTGGGCTATGGTTTCCCTCTAGGAGTGGCCAGCCCCTCCAACACTTTCCCCCCTCTAGGTAGCATGTATCCAGGATACGGCATGCCTCCTCCTTTTGCCCACACTCCTGCTTACCTTAATTTTTCCCATCCTACCCCTTATCCGTACCCATAGCCTGGTGTCCCAGCTCCTCCAGCGTTTGGACCTCCCACTCCTTTGCCTTCTCCACCCCTGCAACCGCACTTACTACCCCCTCTAGGGAAAGTATTTGCGCAGCAGGGGGCTACTAATCTTCTTCCTTCTCAAAGAAAGAGGAAAGGCAATCAATCTGCTTTTAGTAATCATGGATCCAATCCTTCAAGTATTGACTCTACCACTGCCAACCAGCCACAGGGCTCTCAGCCCAAGCCAGACAGGCCACTTCACACCAATAAGCCCTGTTCATGTTGAGGTGTTTATGGTCATTATACTCACGATTGTCCCTTATTACCACAAATGCGAAAAATGTGGGGGTCTCAGGCCACCGTGCAGGGACAACACTCTATCCCTCCCAATACGGCTACTTCTCAACCTGTTGTGTTTACCGATCCTTTCCCTCAACAAGGATTCATGGCTACTCAACCACCTCATGCCTCGGTAACCACTCAACCTTCCCCTTCTGGTTTGATTACCAGATTCTCATGATGGCCTCTAACCAACCTCTCACCATCGAACTTAACCTTCAAACTCAGTCTCGTCAGTACTCCATGCCTCCTATTCCATCTGCCTCTAAGTCCCCATCTTCAGGTCCTACAGAGCCTCTGTCGACACCCAATGGTCCCTTGCAAATACCTCCGCCCAAAGCTGAGGCTCATACCAAAATTCCTAAGGGCCCATTACGCCGAAATGCTACCTCTAGTCGGGCTGCCCATTCATACAGCATAGTAGATGATCTGGCACAATCTCCTGCTGCCATTTCAACACTGGAACTCCTCCAGTCGGGTCCTTCTCAAAAGAAGGCTCTACTATTTACTATGGGTGCTGTAGATCCTGTTGATGACAAATTTATTTTTTTCAACGCCCGTCAGTCAGACCATCCCCCTCTTCATCCTTCTGTTGCTTTCCAAATCCCAGTCAAAATCCAAAATGCCAACGTCACTCGGTGTATTATTGATGAGGGGGCATCTACCTGTGTGATGTCTGCTTCGGTTTGGAAACAACTTAGATCTCCTGAGCTGGCCCCTTCCACAATCACCCTTCGTGTGTGGGATGGCCATGCCTCCCAGCCCATCGGCCTTTTCCGCAACTGTCCTATCACCCTTGTGGGTAATATTTTTTGTGTCGACGTTGAAGTTATCGACGCCCCTCTTGACTACAACATTATTTTGGGGCGTAGTTACACCTACGCCATGTCTGTCGTCCCATCCGCAGTCCACCACAAGATTTTTTTCCCTCATATTGGCAAGATTTTCACCATTGACCAATTGAATTACCACGAACCAACATCTCAGACCTCCCCTGAGTCCACCATTTTTACTGTCACCAATAAGAAAACTGTTGATTCTTTGACCAGTGTTTCCCCCGGCGTCTACAAAGACTCCTCCTTTCTTGGAAATTTCCTAGGTCCTCCCCCCCCTCCCGTATCTGATCCTAGCATGGCGAACGTTTGCATGATGCAATCATCTTGGGTTGACCTTGCACAGCCTAGTTTGGCTAGTAAGCAACCGCACCGTCACCCAACCCCGCCAGCTCCTAGCGCTTCGCCCCCGCTAGCCAACCTTCTTCCTTCGGAATCTTCTTCCCCGAATATTCCTCACGAGCCTCTCTACCCTCCTAGGTCAATCCCGCCTGAGAACAACCCCCTTGGCCCCATTCCTCCTAGCCATTTCCCTGCTGGTCAGATTCCTTTCCTTGCTCATTCCGTCCCTATCTTAGACACCCTATCCCTCCCCAACTTAACCTTGGGTATACCCGTCTGGTACCTAGACCCCCCAACCACTACCCTACCCGGTCAACCCAAACCTTATCTTGCTTTGACCCCAGTTCAACCATATACCCATGGCTTCTCCCGTTTCACCACTACCTCAGTCCCCTCCTTAGGAACCACCTCCTGTTGCGACCATGTTGGGTAACAATAGCAAAGCTCGCAGGGGGGCATCAAAGGACAAGGTTGCCCCGACAACCTCTGCCCCTCCTCGACCTCCAAAGCATCCCATCCAATGTGCCTTGTGTGATGTTGTTGGCCATGCTACCCATACCTGTCCTGAATTACCACATCTCAAAACCATGGTCAATGAAACATTTCCGGAATCTGATATTCTTGAGGTCTATGTCACCATACCTGATTCCCTTCTGAAACTTCAACACTTGCACACCTATCACCCTTGTTCTTTGTGCGATTTCCATGGACATTATACCCATCTTTGCCCCTGCCTTGACAAGTATCATGCCTCTTTAGCCACATACCTCCAATTTAAAGCCGCTCTTGCCCGTAATCCTTCTTCACTAACACTAAACCCCCTGTCTACCCTGATTACCATTTCTCATCTTGATATTGAAATGACTGAACCTTCAGCCACTATTTCCTACCTTTCCTCATCACCGCGTTTCCCAGCAATCGACCCCTTAGTACCTTCCCCCAATGTTTTGCCTACCCACTCATTTTCTTGCTCCGCTGTCACCCCTCCTGACGACATGCATGTGAGCCTTTCCCCTCAAAATCAGGTGTCTCATATTTCTACCTCCTCAGATCCTCCTATTCCTTCCACTCTTCCCATCTTTCAGTCTGATGAAGACATCATGGAAGCCATGATCGAACCTGATTTTTAGTGGGACGATATGCACCATCGTGCATACTTCCTCCCACACCAATCCCATGACCAATATGCTCTTGAATCTAAATACTTCATTCCCAATAAAGTTGATTGGTTCAAAAACCCCATCCCTGCACCCGACGCTTTTAAAGAAGGAAATATGGCTAATATCTCTCCTACCATCAAAATAGACATTTCTGTGAAACCAGGTATCGAAGAACATATCACCATGGGCGCCCAATGCACTCTGGAAGAAATTGAAGCCTACACCATACTCTTCAAAGAATTCCATGATATTTTCTCCTGGTCCTACTCAAAAATTCCTGGACTCGATCCTGCCATTGTCGAACACCACATCGACACATGGCCTGATGCCATTCTGGTCCATCAAAAGTTGAGACCCATTCATCCCTCTAGACGTGAAGCCATCAAAGCTGAAATCGATAAGATCTGGTAGGCTGGTTTCATTTACCCCATCGAATACACCACTTCGGTGTCCAACCCAGTTCCTGTCCTCAAAAAACAAGGCACCATTCGTGTTTGCACCAACTTTCACGATCTGAAAAAATCTTGTCCCAAAGACAGATTCCCCACACCATTTATTGACCAAATCATTGATGACTGTGCAAGGCACAAGATTCTATCCTTTATGGATGGCTTCTTCGAATACAACCAAATTTTTATCCATCGTGTTGATCAACTTAAAACCACGTTCATTAGTCCGTGGGGCACTTTCGCATACCGAGTTATGCCATTTGGCCTTAAAAACATCGGTGCCACTTTTCAACGAGCCATGTCTTATTGTTTCCATGACTTAGCTCATATTATCCTTGCCTATTTAGACGAACTTACTGTGCGTTCTAAACATTGGGCACAACACCTTCATGATCTGCGTACCATTTTTCTCCAATGTCACAAGTATAACATTTGCCTTAACCCATTGAAATGTGTATTTTGTGTTCCCGCCGGTCGTCTCCTCAGCTTCATAGTGTCTAAAGACGGGATAACTCTTGAACCTTTGAAGGTTCAAGCCATTCTTGAACTTCCTATGCCGTGTACCTTACGCCAACTGCAAAGTCTCCAAGGTAAAGCTAATTTTCTTCGCCGATTCGTTCCTGACTATGCCACTACCGCACATGGCTTCCTTAGACTTCTTTGATCTCACACCCCATTTGTCTGGGATACCTACACTCAAGAATATTTTGATGCCCTCAAGCATGCTCTCACATCCGCCCCCTTGATCTGTCCTCCTAAATTTGACCGAGATTTCATCCTATACATCTCTTCTTCCACCTATTCGGTTGCTAGTGTCCTTATCTAGGAGGATGATAATGGTATCGAACATGTGATCTAATGTCAGTAAGAACCTTGCTGGTCCACCTGTATCCTACTCGCATGAAGAAAAATTAGCACTAGTTGTCGTGTTCTCGATCCAAAAACTGCGTCATTATATCCTCATGTGTTCCACCAAGGTTCTGACTGATTCCAACCCCATGGCTTTCCTATTGAGTCAACGCATCCTCAGTGGGAAGTACGCTTGTTGGGTCGTTATCCTCCAAGAATTCAACCTTGAATTTGTCACCCCAAAAAGTAAGAAAGGTTTAGTCCTCGCTGAACTCATTTCTGATTTGCCTACCAAGACACAAGATACTCTAATTAATGATGCTCTTCCCAATGAATATTTATTTTCCATCACCACCGACGGTCCTTGGTACGGTGACATCTTTACTTACTTGCGAACCCAAAATTTCCCCCTTCATCTTGATCATGATGCTCGATGACGTATCTGACACCAAGCCTCTCACTACCTTCTAATCGGCGATGACCTTTATCATCGTGGAGTAGATACTGTCCTTCGTCGTTGCCTCACACACGCTGAATCCGAGCAAGTCCTCAATGCCTATCATAGCGGCGCTTGTGGTGGCCACCTTTTCAGCCTCGCCACCGCCCAAAAAATCATGCGTGCTAGGTATTTTTGGCTTTTTCTCTTCAGTGATTGCATTGAAGTAGTCAAACACTGTCCCAATTGCCAACATTTCGCCCCCAAGGTGTGAGCTCCTCCCGCTCCCCTCCATCTTGTCGTCACAGTTGGTCCTTTTTGAAAATGGGCCATTGAATTTATGGAATGTCGACCTCCATCCACTGGTAACCACAAATATATCATCATGGCAGTTGACTATTTCACTAAATGGGTCGAAGCTATGCCAACATTCAACAATATGACAACTACTGCAGCCCTCTTTTTCTTCAACCACGTCATTGCTCGCTTCGGAGTTCCAAAACAATTAGTCTCTGACCATGGCTGACATTTTGAAGATGAGATTTGGCATGAGCTCTCCTCCCTATTGGGTTTTGAGCACCAATATTCATCTTCCTATTACCCCCAAGGTAATGGCCAAGTTGAAGTGGTCAACAAAATTCTTAAGACCATGCTTCAATGAACGGTGAATAAGCACAAAACCAATTGGCATCTCATTCTCTTCCTTGCTTTGTGGGCTTATCGTACTTCTGTTAAAACCTCCACCAGTTTCACTCCTTTCCACCTTGTCTTTGGCGAGGAGGCAGTCTTACCGATCGAGTGTGAAATCCCTTCCCTTCACTTGGTCGTCAAACTTCTCCCTGATACCCAACCTCTAGAAAAACGACTTATCATGCTCGAGCACGCCTCTAAAGACCGTCGAGTTGCATTGCAAACTCTTGAAGCGGCCAAAAAGCGCACCAAAGCTTAGTATGACCCAAAGTCCACCCTCGTACCTTTCATGAAGGTGACCATGTTCTAGTATATGACTAGGCCCACGATACCCTCGGTCATGGGAAGTTCGACTCATTATGGCTAGGTCCTTACATTATCAGTAAATACCTTGGTAAGGGGGCATATCTTTTAGAGGACTTTGAAGGCCACATCCTTCCTAATCCTTGCAATGCACTCTATCTTAAGAGATATTACCCTTAGAATTTACCATTCGAAATGCATGTTTTATTTTCTTTTAGATAGCCAGCATCTGTTTGTTTTTGCATTTCGCTACTTCACCAGGACACCTGTTGTCCACGAAGCCTTACCTAACCTCTCCTCAAAATCATATTTTCTCACTTACAACACATTTCATTGGGGGCACCACTTTTCCTCTATACTCATTCCTATTCGTGTCAATTTCCGTCATGAGATACCATTTTGTACTCATGTCTTTTGTAGTCCCCTTTGGATCTTCTCCCATTTCATTATCATCATTATTGTCCATCTGTTAGTCACTCTACTATTTTCTCTCGTGCCTTAGTTGGGGTTCCCTTATTGCCTCACCTATGGCAGACCTACTTTTGTCGACATCAGCTCATTTAATCCAAAAGCTAGGTCTAGGGGGCAGTGTACCTTGGTTCGAGCTCTTTTCAACATGATCGTGATCTATACACTTGATGGTCCAGTGATGCAGCAGCAGTTATTGGTGATTCCTTGGTATGTGTGAGATGTCTCAACCCTCATGAGGGGGAGGCCCTACAGGTAGCCCCCCACATGCCCGAATGACTTCGTCATTTCCGCCCTTGATGCAGCTCCTCCCATTTGATGATATTGGCCTCAGCCACTTGCAGTGCCTCTTTTATTTTCATATATTAGTTATATTTTACGAGCCCTTCCCCGTGTGTAGGGGGAATTTGAGTGTATTCGTATATCATGTACTAAAATATTATTGTATAAGTCCCGACGCTTATTCCAGGCACCACATGTATGTGGGATTCATCATTTTATTTTTTCTGGCTCCTATTTATGCCAGCATATTCTTCATAGTTCGATTCCTTGTTTATTGGACTTCCTATTCTTTGCACTTTGTCTCGGCAGGCATAGGCATGCCTCCCCGCACGCCTTATGCAGGCCCACTTCTCGCTAAGAGACTTGTTGCTGTAAGTCTTAACTCCTCAGGTCTAGTCCTTCAGCATTAGACTACCTTGTTCTCTCTCTTCCCTCTTAGCGATGGTGATTCCAGGTTCTTACAATGTACTTCGGTCATACGATTTTCTCTGCTGCTACTGTACACTCAAAAATCGAGCGTCATTACACCATTTTAGTCATCTAACCTATTATCATTAGATGAACCCAAGTCCTGTAAGTGTTTACCCTAAGTAAAATTGCTTTCAAATGTGAAATAAGCATTTGTTTTATATTTCTAGGTCATATTTAACTGAAACAAGAAATTAATTAAATAAATCATTATTTGTTGTGATTATTTCCTAGGAATAAGTTATTTAAATCATTGTTTAAATAATATTCCTAGTTAAATTTGACTAAATCATTTTTAAATAATTAAATAAATCATTATTTATTTAATTATATTCCCACCATCTCCCTAAAAATAATAAATAAATCATTTATTTATTTATTGTTTATAAATAAAGGAATTGACCCAAGTCAAAAGACCTTTTCCCTCCAACAAATATAATAAAATATTTCTAAAGGGTGGTTCTAGAATTTGATTAATAATATTTTATTCATGCACCAAGTTCTAGATAACCCTAATGTTTTGTTATAAATAGAAGGGTTTTCCCCATTTATTAGTCACCTCCATTGCATTAGATCACTCTGGATCTATACTAGGTCACATTCTCCATTTTTGCATTGTGAGCTCCCATTCAGTTCTACGTTTTTCTGAGTTTTCTACAACAACAAGAGAGAGGAATTATAGATCTGAAACGTTGAGGACTTTCAAGAACCCATCCCATTGAGGAGAACCAGAAAACACCTTTCTTGTTTTCCTCTCAAGTGCCCTCTTTTTAATATAATATAAAAAATCTTTCAAATACATTGTTCTTGTCTTGTCTATTGGATGCATGGAACCACATTTTACTTTATCTGCTTAATGTCTTTTATGCTTAAATCTGGATTTGTGCAGCATTATTTGGATCACCTAATTGCAGATTTAAAGATATTTGGCAGCCATAATCGATGTTAGGGCTATTTGTTATGCGTAGCTAAAGTGGTCTTTTACGACGAAAGATTCATACTAACAGTCTCCCTATCTGTTTCTCGCTCCGATAATACAAATACAATACACAGCCGCAATACAATACCCTCATACAAGTGAGGGGTTACCTTCTAGGGAAAAAAAACCTAAACTAAACATAAATTCTACCATCATATCATCTGCTTAATGAACTGCCCAGATTGACTATAAATTACTATACTTTTACAAGGCAATTTTACATATGTTTTTAGCTTTGGGGGCACTGCCCCCGAAACCCCTACTAGGGGGGGGCTCCATAAAGTTGCAACCACCCCCGCCTGGACCCCCAGGTAGTAGCTAATTACTGGAGGCATTTCCGCCCCCATTTATGTACAGGGGTCCAACACTTTGATTCAAAATAAGCAAGATAATCAGGCTCCACACCCAACAATCTCCCACTTGGAGACTAATTGTAGCAACTCCACCGCTGCTTCATTTGTTGGAAAATGACTCCTCTTTGGACCTAGTTTTTTCTCATCTTCGTCATCATCCTTGTTGACCAATTTAATCTAAGCATATTCTCAGTTTCTCCCTAGTTACAACTTTTGTTAGCATATCTGTAGGATTATGGTTAGTGTGTATCTTTTCTAGCTTCAACTGTCCATCTTCCAATACTGACCGTATGAAATGGTACTTGAGTTGTATGTGTTTAGTCGTGGAATGAAATGTTGAGTTCTTTGCAAGATGAATGGAACTTTGGCTATCACTGTATAATGTCCCCATATCATGCTTCTTACCCAATTCATCCATAAACCTTTGTAACCAAATCATTTCTTTACTAGCCTCCGTAGCAGCAACATACTCTGCTTCTGTTGTTGAAAGTGCAACAACACTTTGGATTTTTGAAACCCAAATGACAGTTGTTCCACCTACAGTAAATACATATCCTGTAGTGCTCCTCCTATTATCTTTGTCACCTGCCATATCTGCATCAACATATCCCTGTAGAGCAATGTTTGAACCACCAAAGCATAATGCTTGATTTGTGGTACCTCTCAAATATCTGAGAATCCATTTTATTGCCATCCAATGTTCTTTTCCTAGATTGTTCATGTACTTGCTTACAACTCCCACTGCATGTGCAATATCAAACCAATACAAACCATTTCATACCTGTCCTTCCAACGCTTGATGCGTATGGAACACATATAGTCCACATCTTCTTGGTCTTAGGGGCATCTCTTACTATCTGCAAATGCTGTAAGTCTTCTTCATGGTGGTTTTGATGCATATTAAATCTTTTCAACACCTTTTCTGTCACTCATTAGAACGATTAATTGCGATTTTCACATCTCTTGAACATTCTCATACCAAGGATTTGTTTTGTAGCTCTCAAATCCTTCATTGCAAATGATTTTTCGAATTTTCTTTTCAGCACATTTATTTCCTGCATGTTAGACCCTGCAGCAAGCATGTCATCTACATACAATAAAAATATAATATAGTTTCCATAATTTTTCCTTTTCAAATAAACACAATGATCAGAGTGACATCTAGTATAACCTTGTTCAGATATAAACTTGTCAAATTTTAGATACCATTGGCTTGGAGCCTGTTTTAATCCATACAAGCTCTTATTTAACCTTCACACTAATTTTTCTTTCCCTTTGACCTCATATCCTTCTAGTTGCTGCATATAGATATCTTCCTCAAAATCTCCATGGAGAAATGTTGTCTTTACATCTAACTATTCAAGATGTAAATCTTCCGCTACTACAAGACTTAAAATAGTTCTGATTGAAGTCATATTAACAACAGGAGAAAATATTTCATCAAAATCAATACCTTTCTTCTGTGAAAACCCCTTCACCACAATTCTAGCTATGTACCTATGTTTTCCTCCATCTTCTTCCTTTAGCCTGTAAACCCATTTATTCTGCAATGTAGTTTTACCTGTAGGAAACCTGACTAAGTCTCAAGTCTAGTTATGCATTAAGGAGTCCATCTCTTCTTCCATGGCTAGCTCCCACTTCTTCCTACTTTCAACCTACATTGCTTCTTCATATTCACTAGAATCAGTCAACAATAAATAATATAATGAAGGAGAGTATCATTCAGGGGTCTACTTATCCTGGTAGATCTTCTAACACCATTTTCAGGTGTTTGAGGTGCATGTTGCTGTTGTGGTGGTTGTTGTTGTTGTGGCTCTTGGTTATTATTATTTTTAGGCACCTTTACCTTTTCTGTGATATCATCAAGAACTGTGTATTCTTTGTTTTCCTTTTCTTGTTTATTTTCCTGCAACTGACTCTTATACAATACCTTTTCATTGAATATTACATCTCTGCTCCTAATGATTTTGTGATTTTCATAATCATATAAGCGATAACCAAAACCATTAACACCATATCCAATAAAGGTACATTTCTTTGATTTTGCCTCAAGCTTTGTTCTATTTTCTTTATTAATATGGACAAAGGCCTCGCAACCAAAAGGCTTTAAAAAGGAGTAGTTTACCTTTTTACCTGTCCATGCTTCCTCTGGAATACCACCGTCCAAGGAACTTGAAGGCCCTCTGTTTATTAGATAAACAGGAGTATCTACAGCATCTGCCCAAAATTGTAAAGGCAATCCTGCATGCAATCTCATGCACCTTGCACGCTCCATGATTGTTCTGTTCATCCTTTCTGACACGCCATTTTCTTGTGGTGTTCTTGGAACTGTCTTCTCTCTACGAATTCCATGCTCTGAACAGTACCTATCAAACTCTTTGCTGCAATATTAACCTCCATTGTCTGATCTGAGACACTTCAACTTCTTTCCTGTCTCAATCTCAACCAAAGCTTTCCATTTCTTGAAAGTATCAAATACATCAGATTTATTCTGAATACAATAAATCCATGTTTTTCTAGTTGCATCATCAATAAAAGTAATATAATAATGAGAGCTACCAAGATGATACCGCAACAGGTCCTCATACATCTTATGTACAAGATCTAATTTTAGCTCTTCTTTTTCCAACTGAGAAATCTGACTCTCTCTATTTTCATAAATACAATTCTCACATAAATCCAAATCAATATTCTTGAAACTTGGCAATAAAATTTCTTGAGTGAAGAATATTCATCCCCTTCTCACTCATGTGTTTGAGCCGATGATTCCATAATGTTGCATTTTCTCTGGCCTTGAAAGCAAGTTCATTTATTAGAGTTAGAAATAACATTACAAATATGAATGTACCAACTTTTCTCTTTATGGCTACTTTGCCTCTTGGTGATTTGTGTGTTTTAGTTTGGGGAAAGTTAAGCTCGCTACCAACCTTCACCACCTAATCCAGCTCGTTGAAACGTCGTATTTTTCTTAGATATGGAACAAGCTCACTCTCCCGAATAGCCATTGGTTTCCATTCTCGTAGTTTTACAAGAACCTTACCCATTCCAACAATCTCCGATGGTTTATCATCACCAAAATGAACTTGTCCAAAATCTCCTTGAACATAGTCATGAAAATATTTCTTATCAGGTGTGGCATGGAATGAAGCCCCTGAATCTACAACCCAAGAATAAGTAACATTTTCGAAAGAAAGAATCAAAGCATCTTGTAACACATCACCTGTCACATTTGCTTCATGATTTTTTTCTTGCTATGTGTCTCCTTCTTTTCCCTTCCGAGATCTACAGTCTTTCTTTAGGTGTCCTTTCTTTCCGCAATTCCAGCACACTATCCCCGATCTGGACTTGGATCTTCCTTTCCTTGATTTACTGCGATATCCCGAGCTCTTTCCTCTTTCCATTCTTCTTCCCCTAGACTCTGCACTCAAAGCATTACCCGATGTCTCACCGGAGCTTTTCCATCGCATTTCCTCACTAAGGATAGCACCGACAACATCATCAAACTTTAAAGTACTAGATCCAGAGACAAAGTTACTAATGGCCATAACTAAACCATTCCAGCTTTCTGGCAATGAGCACAGAAATAACAGAGCTCTAACTTCATCATCAAAGTTTACCCCTACAGAACTTAACTGACTGGTAACTGTATTAAAATCATTTAAATGGTCTGTAATAGATCCACCTTCCGACATATTCATATTAAATAGTCGTTTCATAAGAAATACCTTGTTCGAGGCCGAGGGTTTTTCATAATTTCCTTTTCGCTGCTGCCTTCTTAATCAAACCCTGTTGTCGTTTCCTTTATAACATTGAAGGCGACGGCTGTACGGGAAAGAACTTATTGTTCCTGGTGTGCCTTCTTACCAGGAAGCCCCATTTTGCGTTCTTTCATAGTCGTCAGCTGTTTTTCCACTCACGAGTAGGTACATATCTTTCGATATGAGCAATTTTCCATCCGTGAAGAGCCGGTTAGCCCTCCACATGACCTAAACTTACCATCTTTTTCCATTACTCCTACTTAAACCAAGAACCCTTCTTTCCTACAAGTTTATCATCCAAATAGACCTTCAGCTATGGTACCAGTTGTTAGAAAATTATATATTACAGAGAAAATAAACACATAAAATATGCGGAAAACACAAGAATAAAAAACACATAAAACCAGAGAGACACAAATATACGTGGTTCACCCAGTTTGGGCTACATCCACCCCGAACAACGAGTCCTTCCTTTCTATTATCCAGCAAATGAAGAGACACAAACTACAACATATCCGATGTAATATCCTTTGTTCTCTCTCACAGTCTCCCTATCTGTTTCTCGCTCCGAGAATACACATACAATACATAGTCGTAATACAATACCCTCATACAAGCGAGGGGTTGCCTTCTAGGGAAAAAAACCCTAAACTAAACATAACTTCTACTGTCATATCATCTACTTAATGAACGGCCTAGATTGACTAGAAATTAGTATACTTTTACAAGGCAATTTTACATCTGTTTTTAGCTTCAGGGGTGCTGCCCCCGAAACCCCCCACCAGGGGGGGGGGGTCCATAAATTCGTAGCCGGCCCCCCTGGACCCCCCAGGCAGCGTTTAATTATGGGTGGCATTGCTACCTCCATTTAGGTATAGGGGTCCAACATTGTGATACAAAATAAGCAAGATAATCAGGCTGCACACCCAACAAAATCCAAATTCCACTACTATTACCTTTACTGCAAAATAAATGATTATGTGTAGTATGTTCAAAATTCCATAATCCATGATAAGTTAAATAGCTTAATCTTGACTTTTCGTGCTATTAGATAAAGAATAAAGATCTAGCCAAACAGTTTAATCTCGGCAGATCGGTAGTTAGGTAGAGAGTAAATAAGGAGCTCAACAGCTTAATCTAAGCCCTTGGAAGAAATAAGGATAGAATTAGTTAGTTTTTTGTTCTAAAATAAAATTGAACAAGGGTTTGCAAGCTCAAATGCACCCAGGTAAATGAAGAAAAAATGTTAGGGTAGCAAACGAGTAGGTAGAAGCAGTTTTTACAATCATGGATAGGTAGAAATTGGTCAATTCAGTCACTAACTTCCATCAAAAAATTCTTTCCCTTGTAAACTACTTCATCCCCACCATTTTCATTATTTCCCCTTCATTTTTTCTTTTCCCATCATCATTCATCTTCCATTGCAAAAATTCCCTTTTTTTAAGTGTAAAATTCATTGTACTTAGGGAAAGTAAAAAACCTTTGACTAATTCCCCTTTTTACCCCAAGAAAACCCAAAAAACATTTTATCCTAAATTTGAATGTAAAAATATTATATAGGGACTCTCGACAATGAAATTTATCCCTTTATTGTGTTTTACATTAGACTTAGTTTATTTTTATTCCTCATCTCACTTCATTATTAACACATTAACTTTATATATTAGCTCCTTATTAACCTTCCTATCCCGTATTTTATTAAAATCCTTTTAATATATATCCCACACCCATATTTTTAAATTTTAGCCTATGTTTTATTCCCCACATGATTATTATATTCCTGCTTCCATAGGTTAAAACTATCCCTACTATATAATAACCCCGCCTATGTTAACATTACACTTATATTCATTGCATTCATGAATATAAAACATTAACCCACCCATCATAAAGCATGCCTAAACTATATATTAAAACCATATGTTTTAATACATTTTACACTCCCCCCACATATATATCCCGGGCCCCATGCTTTTTAACCCTGCAACTTCATCGCATGATCTTAGTCGTTCACTCCTTTCCTCCAGATCTAACGGTGTATATATAACATCACAATTTTCATTGCGCAATCAATAACGAAATCAAACCTTGTGATAAAATTTGTTTTAATGCTTTCTCTCTCCTCCATGCGTCCCAATTATGTTGGATTGCATCGATCCAATCAATCCCGCTTACCACCTTTTGACGTTGCGAAAACCGCTTGGCAGTTATTCCCTCCCCCACGCCCAAACTACTTACATATTTGAATTGACCATTAGTAAACACTTTCACTGTTAAACAAGTTACTTATAAAACACCCGAATGCATTCATTCAAACCTTTTGTTACCGTTTTCTTCTCATAAAACCTTTCCAGACCAAGAAAGGAACGTTGCCACCTCTATTTTACCTAAAAAACAAACAGAATTCATTAAAATCGACTGCTACAATCACTGAATTTCCATCAATTTGCATATAAAGACCAGAATAAGCTTTTGAAAGCTTTCCAACCACAAAGAAATCCTTCTTCACAACATAATTCCAAATTTCACAGGTATTCTTCAGAGAAAGAGACTCATCCATCATTCTAAAAGAGTTTTACAGTTCATTGAATCCTTTAGAAGCTTGTATGCCTAAAGAATACCCCATATGATTCATTAATTCTTCAGATATACAAACCCTGAGAATTTTCCATAGTTTCTGAAGCTTTGACTTGTTTTAGAGAAAATTTGGAGTGAGTTTAGCCATTTGCAGACTTAAAAAATCCCTCTGAGACATCCAAAACCTCTTCTACAATATTAAGGAGCCCTTCTGCATAAAATTTGATATTCTGAGATTGTTTTATCACAGAAAAGTCCACTGTAAACCATTAAAATCATTTGTTGAGGTTATAAGGTTAGGAAAATAATATTTTGGATACAAAAAGTACAGTTTAAGTCAGATTAATCAAAATTATACCTTTTTCAATCAAACATATAACCTTTTTTATATCAAAATTCCTTCTGTAAACGGTTTAAACTTACAGAAGTGTTTTAAAAAGACCTAAATCAGTGTTTTAAAGGTTAAAGGTATAAAAGTTGATTAATAAAACCTATCAATGGATTCCAAAGGAACTATTTTGATCAACCCTCTACAACCTCTTGTTGTAGATGTAGAACATGTTACCCTAGAAGATGTAGATTTCAAAATTACAGATCCTGTTACAGAGTTTAACCTTCTTGAGCTCCACTGCTGGAGCCAAGAGAAATCATTAGACCAAGATGATGAGGTGTTTATTTGGGAATCAAATTTGCCTAAATATGTTGTCCCTCACACTCACTAATGCCCAGAAGCTATCAGAATATGCCAATATTTTTATTCTCCATATCAAAGAGCCATTGTGAATTCTTAAAAAGAAGTATTATTTACCATTATAGCTGAATCTATCAACTAGATGCTTCAATTAGAGCCTAAGCCTAATTAAGTTCCTTTATCAATTGAAGCCCTCATTAAGTTCTATTTAGAGCAAGATTTTCCAAAAATATTTCAAAATTTTCAAACCTTCATGCCATCCTATGTGGAAATCCCCAAGCTCAACCCTCCATATTCCTCTTCTAAATTCGCAGAAGGAACTAGACACATTATTTCCATGCTTTCTTTCATCCTTGGATATTTCACGGATGAACATGCTGATGCATCAATACTTGGTTTCTTGTCCATTTTTTGTACCTAGCTTGCCTCTTGCAGTTATCTTTAACTTTTCCCAATACATTGTTGATAGAATCCATGAACAACTAGTCAAACTACCCACTAAACGTGTATTTAGGTATTCTTCATTCCTTTTCCATATGTTCCTTTATTTCCAATCTGAAAATTTTCCTATAACTCTTCAGAAGCTTGATGTGGAAGAAAATCCCCAATCTATTGTATTCTGGAATTCCTTGATAAGGAAGGAGTCATATGAATTCACTTATGCAGAGTTTACATATTCTTTCATTCATCCATTATTCAATCTGCTAAATAACAGTGTTTAGCCCAGGATTAGCAATGAAATCAAGAAGGTTTTACAGTTGTCTAAGAAAAGCAGGACATGTGATTGGCATTTATACCAAAATCACACTGAAATCAGAGTTTATGGGTCAAACCTTATTCCTTAAAAGTTCCCAAAATACCTCCATATGAGGTTGTTTTATTTAGAGTATATAAGGAAAATCTTAAATTCAGATGCTGTAAATTTCTTGGCTGCAAAGAAAATGACCCAATTCAAACTGAAAAATGAGGTTGGTCCACTCATATGTAATAACAGGGAAGTAGGTTCAGAGGCAGAAAATCAGTTATAGGAGTTCAAGTTAAACACTAGTTTTCTTTGGAATTATGATCCCTTTGGTATAATCATCAAAATGAGAGTTAAATGTAAATTAACTCCATACATTCATGAAAAGAAGCCTGATATTGAAAAATTCTCAAACCAGTCTGAATGGTTAGAGAATATACTAGTAGAAGCTGATAAGAAAAGTGATACTAGTCACATTTTGCAGACTCCAGCTTAGGAAGATAGAAGCATGAAAATAAACAGGTAAGAAGGGTTTTACACAGCTGAGACCACTATAGAGACAAAGTTCAAACTCAATTACAGCAAAAATCCAAATATTAATCATGCAAGCAAAGAAAAAGAGACAGTAGAGATCATTGACACAGAGATTCTAGAAAAAAACATTGTGCCTCCCACAATGGTTGAAAATGAATAGCAGCCAACCACTTCTAATACACAGTGGATTCAAAAACAACATAGTATAGAAGTTTCATCATCAAAACAAATAGAAGAAAAGGATATGGACATTAAGGAAAGGTACAAGGAGATTAAGGCTAAAAATGAAGAGATCAAGAATGAAATATATTTTCATTATTTAAAGTAGACCCCCAACATACAAAACAGGTTGCTTTCAGCCTTTGATTACAAGAAAAAAAAGATGTCGATGACAGTACTTTAGCCCACAGTACCAACTCCTAAAACAACATCTGATTATAAAAATGTTGATTTTGAAGTTACAGTCTAGGATATTCATCCCCTGGACCAAATTGAATTCCATAAACAAGTAGGACAAATGCTTTATTCCACAATGACTACTAAAACAATGAGTGCACAAAAGCTTCAAAATACTTTGATTAATGTAATATATCAACTCAAACTAGAGAAAGCGTCATCATATGCTAAGGATATCAGAATCAAATCCTTGGAGGAGTTGGTGATTGAGGTAGGTTATGACCCTCAAAACATAAAATTTGCAGAGGAATTAATTAAAAAGAAGAATGTTGATATTGCTGCACTTAAGAAACAGTTAAAAATTCCTCCTATTGAGCATCCTCAAGCTAAGGAGATTTTGCAGGATACTAATCAAAAGGATGAGATGATGAGTCACATATTTTAGCTGACAGCCTAGATGAAAGAAATGGAGATTGAGATGGACAAATTGGTCCAAGAAAAAGAAGCCACCAAAGCACATGAAGTCCCTTCTACTGTAATTCTTGTATTTACAACAGCAGTGCCATCTACTTTGGCAGAAAAATTAGCTCCAAATGTTCCATTGGCTACAATAGTTCCAGTAACTTCATCAACAACTTCTTCCACTAAATCTTCAACAACAGCAGTCCAGAAATCATATGAGGAAAGTAAATTGGTAAAGGAAATTAAATACATGTCCATCCAAACCAATGAGATAAATAGGTTAAAAGAACAGATTAAGAATCTTGAACATTCCAAAAAGCTTGCACAAATTAATGCCAAGAATGAAGAGCAAAATGCCAAAATGTTAAATGAACAACTCAATAAATTGGAAACAAAATTGACTTTAAAAGAACCTATGGCACATGTTAAGAACCAATTATGGTCCAATATCATTGAAGCAATCAATGATACTCGGCCATCTATGTAGTTAATTTATGAACAAAAAGATTTACTAAAAGCAGAAAAAGAAGCAATATAGAAGACCAAAGAGGAGCTAGGTAAATAACCTAAAGAGGCCTTAGAAATTATCACATTTCTCAATTCCAAAAATAAACAAGAATTAGATGAAATTGGAATTACATATAAAATAGAAGCCATCCTTGAAGTAAGGAAGGTAATATCCAAGAAGAATTTGATGAAACAATTAGAGGAAAAGTTCCAAAACATGGAAATGGAAATCACAAGATTCATGATCAAATTTGATATTTTAAGACAAAAAGGCTTTCCAAATCCTCTGGTAATCAATGAAAAATTGATGAAACATGAGGATTATGAAAAAAATATGAGAGAATTTGCTAAAGAGCATGTAAATAAATCAGCTTTGCAGGGAATCCCAACAAGGAAAGTTTTGTATAAAAATTTTGAAAATATGTTTTACTTGCAGCATGAAGTAAAACACCTGTTTGTGAAAAAACCAACATTTTCCAAATACACCGAAGTTGATGAAAACTTCAGTAGTTTTATGAAGATAAAATTTCCAAAAGCTAAGTTTTGGGAGAAGTTAACTGATATACTGTAAGATCAGATTATAATGAGGACAAAGCTGTAAAAGAAAAAATAGAGTTTGTTGTTTTTTATATCAGCAGTAAGAGTTTTTCCAGTAAAGAGTATCAATATGAAAGTGTATCAGATGAAAAATTGAACATCAAATCAGATTAAAGATGAAACTGCCAGCGTGAAAGACACCTCAGTTGTCCAACTGTAACCTAAATCAAAACATCAAGCTATTTTATTTCAATAAATAGGACAACTAGCAATTAGTTAGGCAGTTGTCACTATCTTCTTGCATGAAGATATTTTATTTTCTAAGAAAAACTCCTAATATTATTCTACGATATTTTGTACTAGTTTTTGTATAAATACTTCATCATTTGAAGTATTGAGTGTGTATTAATTGTTGAACATTTTTATAGCTGTAATATTCTGAACCCAAGGGTTTTTTGTATCAAGTTCAAGTCAGCAGACTGGATCACAGGAAATAAAGCATCATATCACAGGATTCATGTGTTGGGCCATTGCAGTGAAGTTTTTCACTTGTCATCTTGTCAATTTTCTTATGTTTTCCATCTATTCATGAATGTGTTCTAAATTTTAATGATAACCAGGAATTGTTATTTCAGAATTTTTTAAAAACACTCTGTTATTGGCCGATTATCATTTCAATGTTTTCTACTAATATCCACACTAGGGAACCCTTAATTTCTCCTTAATTTCGATTGAACTCTACCTTTTCACTCCTTATCCAGATTTAAGAACCCTTAATTGCTATTTATCATGGAAAATTTTAGGGGCTAATATTCGCAGGTGGGCTAATTTTCCATGGTTTTTCTAAAAAAAAGATTCGCCAATTTCCATTTTTTTATAAAAGTGATTCGCCCAAATTTGACAATATAAAATTATTTTATCTTAAAAATCGCCAACATTATATAGAAAATATATATAATATCATTAGAAATTTGAATAATTTTACAAATACATCAATAAATATTTTATATTTTTCACATTAGGGACTATTGAGATTCGCCAATTTTTTAAAATTCAAAATAATTTTCCATCCTTAAAATTTTCCCTGCTATTTATCCTCATCAAAACCATTTCACTATCAACCTTTGAAGATCTGAAGTGACTCTACTATCTTTCTCTATAAAAATTTACCTTTAGACCTTGATCCTGATCTGACTGCTTGACACAATGAATCCATTTTCCCAATGGGATACAGATCTATAGCTATCCATCTGAGTAACTGATTTCCCCACGAAATCAAATCAAAACCACAAAACCAATTTGCCCCATATAACTAGCCTAAAATCAAATATAATCAACAAAGTTAAAACATATAGAGAGAGCCCTCTCTGAGCATTAGGAAGGCTATATCCTAAGTCTTAAAAGTAGGTTTGTGGTTAACTTTGATATTATTAAAACTAAAATAAAAAATCTCACAACTTTGAGAATTATTAGAGTGATAACATATTGGCGACCATATTGGGGAACTAACCAATCCTTAATTTTTAAATTGATCTTAAACGAAATATTTTCATTTATCTTTTCACCTTAATATTTTTTTAATAAGTTGTGAGTATATCTTCATAAAAATTGTAATTCTAGCTTCCAAAAGAGTCTACTATACTAGGTCCAATCCAAATCCACAACCTGTCGTCATAGTAGATAATCCTGACAGAATTGGAAAGGAAAATAAAAGAGTAGAATATTTAGGTAATAAGATTTCATTAGTCAAAGAAAATTCCCTTCCAAAACAACTATCAAGTTTACAAGATATAGAATTTGATTTAAATTTTGAACAATATTTATTCAGAACTAAATCAGAAAGTGACTTACATAATACTTTAATAGATCCTGATTTTATTTCATTCATTGAAACTAAGAAGGAAACTATTTCAGTAGATTTTGAGGAAAATATTTTTGAATTTTATGATAAGTTTGATGCCATGACTGCAACTTTCAGTAAATAAATAGATGAAGCTTATTTACAACATTCAATTGAATTGAGTGCTTTATCAGCCTATACCCCTAAGCCTTCTACCAGCCACTTAGATACCAACCTTTTAGAATCTGTAGGTTCATCCCTATTCACTACCACTTCATCCATTTTTTCCACCACACTTCATTCCACGGATTCAGTTTTTACTAAGAAACCATTTCAACCTAGAATTTTATTTCCATCTCATACCACCTCAAGTTCATCCCCTAATATTTCTACTATATTTTCCAATACATCATTCTCATTCCCAAGTACATCTTCTAGCATCCCAAATTCATCTTTTAGTTTTTCAACCACATTTTCCAGTACATCTCCTTCTATCCCAATCTCATCTGCAAGTTCTTTAACTACATCAGCAAGTACTTCTAGCTCTTCACCAAGCACTTCAAACATACCTCCTAGCCAAGCTAGAATCCAAGCCATGGCTACTAGATATGCTCCCTTGGTCCTACCAGCATAGTTACATGACGTGCCCCAGAATTATCAAAGTAAAATCCCTCAATTTGATGGAACCAATCACTATACTGCACAAAAACATCTCAATAAGATGAAAAATTATTTCGAGTTGCATGAAATTGATGATGTTGATGTCCAAGTAAGACTTTTTTCTCAAACTTTAACTGGTGAGGTAAAAAAAATGGTTTAAAGGTTTAAATGCTGGTAGTATTGTTAATTTAGCATTTTTTCATAGATTATTTCTTAATAGATGGGATAAAAAGAAAAATCCACTACAAATCTTATTTGAATTTGAAAGCATAAAAATAGCACTAAATGAAACCGTCCAAGATTATTCTACTAGATATAACAGTATTTATAATGAAATTCCTGCTAATCTTAAGCCTCGTCCAGACTCTGTCCTTATCAAATTCCTAATGGATTTGATATAGATATAGCCTATCAATTGAGAGAGAGGAATCTAGAAACCCTAGAGCAGTTGAAAAGTAATGTTGTTAGTGTAGAGACAAACTTGTTGGCTAGAAAAGCTAGATTAAGAAATGAAAGGAGAGTGAAAATAAAAGAAGAAACATCTACTTCAGATTTGAAAATAGATCAATTTGCAAAAACATTAGAGATAATGATGGATAGGTTAGATAATATGGAAAGGAAGCCATAGTGGGATAACCAACAGCAAGGACCACTAATTAGAAATCCCAATTTTAGGAAAAACACCAACACTGGAAAATCTAGAGAATCAGCACCTGACCAAACAATAAGACCACCTTTCCAAGAGAACTATATTGAAAGTTCTCATCAAAATGAAGATGATGAAGACACCATTAATATAATGGGAATTAATGATGATAATACCATTTTTCTTACATAAGAGGAACAATATTTATATGAATTACAATAGTTGCAATTAGATTCTAGTGAGTCTTTTGATTACAAGCAAGGTTATGAGTTTGAAATCAATGAAATTCATAAGAAATATAACCTTAGGAGCAAGAAAAATGTAGAGCCTTATATTAAGAAATATTCCCAAACACAAACAAAGAAGACAGTAGAGGCTGCTACATTTAAAATTCTGCAAATTCTCCCTAGGGAAACCAAGCAAAACTCTAGTTTAAATAAGAAAATTTCAAGTCCCAAAATTTCACCTAGCCCCAAAATTGTTGACATCACAGATGATGTTGTCCAAACAACAACAGATCCTCAAAAATTTGTTACTTCCAAGACAACAATTCTTTTAAAACATCAATTTCAGACTCAAAAACACCTACTGCTGATCCAAAATCAGCTAATCCTAAAACAACTACTGCTAAAATAGCTACTAAAACCACAAAATCTGCAAATACTTCTACTGCTTCTCAAACTGTCCCTGAAAATAAAATCAAAAGTAGTAAGACAGTAGAAATACAAATAGAGATTGAGAAACCAACTATAGAAAAAGAAGACAAACATACCCAAACTACAGTTACAAAAGAAGAGATAATTCAACTAGTAAAATCACAAGCACCATTTAATATCCAAGCTAAAATTGCCAAATTAAAGATACCAATTCCTTTGACAGAATTGGTAAAACATGACCTATACAAAACAAATATCACTGAAAATTTGAATATGAATGATGGAGAAGATTTAGTAAATTTGAGTGATGATTAACCATAATTAATCTTTGGTCCTAATGTTAATGGGAAACACCAAGATGGAGCAGTTCCACATTTCTACATTAGCTTAACTGTTCATGATCAGATTTTACATAATGCAATCCTAGATTCAGGGGCATCACACAATTTAAAGCCAAAAGCAATAATCGGAACCTTGAATTTAGACATCACTAGACCTTAAAAATATCTCTTCTCATTTGACTCTAGCAAAGTAAAATGTTTAGGTTTGATAAAAGATTTATGTGTTACTTTATTTCAATACCCTAAAAAAAGCATAGTCATGAATATTGTAGTAGCTGACATCCCTCCCAAATATGGAATGCTCTTATCTAACTCATGGGGAGCTAAATTGCAGGGATATCTACAACTTGATATGTCTTATGCAACAATATCAGTTTTTGGCCAACCAAAGAAACTTTACAGAGAAACATTAAAGAAATACATGGTTAGTAGTGTAGAAAGACCTAGAAAATATCCTATTTACTCTACACCATCTGACATGGACTCATTCATTCTATGTACTTCTGAAACTAGCATTGAGAACAATACCGAACTAAAAGAGGAAAGGAAAGCACCAGACAGTGACAACATTTTTCATGAATCATTGTGGCACCTAGATTTTGATGGATTAGTTAATAAATTAGGAGCAGGAGCAGGAGTTTGGATACACAATATGGAAAAAAAGCATGCAGAAGGTCATGCCTTTAGATTAAATTTCAAATGTATAAATAACATGGTTGAATATGAAGCTCTTATTTTAGGACTGCAGGTTGTTAGAAATTTAGGAGCCAAAAGAGTGTCAATCATGGGAGATTCCGAGTTAATTGTGAAATAGATAACAGGAGAATATTCTGTATATAATCCAAGATTAAGTCGATATAGAGATACTATTTTAGATCCAATTAAGGAACTGCTGGAATGTGACTTTGCTGCAATCCCTAGAAAACAGAATATACATGCCCACAACTTAGCAACTTTTGCTAGTACCTGTAATCTGCCATTTCAACCAAATCATAGATATACTGTAGAAGTTAAACACAAGCCTGCAATACCAGACAATCTTAAATATTGGAAAATATTTTCACAGGATGAACAGATTTATCATTTCATGAAAAATGAATGAGAATTTCAAGGTTGTAATATAGACATAGATTGTACAGTAGATCAAAACTTAGATAGTGAGATTGATATAACAATGTAGATGTAAATAATTTAGATTTTGCTAAATCCACTAAATTCAGTCTAGTAGACATAGATAATTTAGAGAAAGTAGAAATTGAAGAGTTAGTAGATGATGATTCTGATATTTTAAATCTCAAGGATAGCTTTTGACCTAAGGGATTAGCCCCTTTAGAAGATCTTTTTGACTCTAATGATGTTGCAAGGAAACCTAAGATGGAGCCATTAAGATCTAATATTGAAGAGTGTAATATAGGAACAAAGTTAAAATCTAATATGATTAAACTTTCAAAAGCTTTACCTCATGAAGAAAAATTAAAATACATAGCTCTGTTTAAGGAATTTCAGGATGTATTTGCATGGAGTTATGAAGACTTAAAATCCTATGACACTAGCATAATACAACATACAATACCCATAAAAGAAGCTCAAAAACCTTTCAAATAGAAGCTTAGAAGGATCAATCCTGTTTTGATGCCTTTAATTGAGAAAGAGATCAAAAGAATGTATAAAGCCCAAATAATTGCACCAATCAGATATTCTGATTGGGTTTCAAATCTAGTTCCCACTAAGAAAAAGAAAAGAGAAATCAGACTGTGTGTTGATTTCAGAAATTTAAATAAAGTTTCCTTAAAAGACAATTACCCTCTCCCAAAGATGGATCACATTTTATAGAAGGTGGTTGGTTCTTCCAGAATTTCATTACTTGATGGATTCTATCGATATAACTAGGTTTTAGTCTAACAATAATACCAACCTAAAACTTCTTTTACTACTCCATGGGGCACTTTCATGTATGTGAAAATACCTTTTGGATTAATGAATGTAGGAGCCACTTTTCAAAGAGATATGAATATAGCCTTTGCAAAGGAAATTCATGAATTTCTTATGATCTATCTAGATGACATTACTGTGTTTTCAAAGACTGATAATGAACATTTAGATCATCTCAGACAAGTATTTATCAAATGCAGTAAATTTGGCATCTCTCTAAATCTTAAAAAGACTTTATTTGGACTGGAAGAAGGTAAGCTATTAGGACAAATCATATCTAAAGAGGGAATTAGGATAGACCTAGTTAGAATAGAGGTTGTTCTAAACATTAGTCCTCCTAGGAATTTTAAATAATTGCAAGCTTTCTTAGGTAAAATTAAATTTCTCAAAAGATTCATCTCAAACCTAGCTGAAATAATTAGAGAACTTAACAATATGTTGAAAAAAGACTCAGTACTTAAATGGACTATGGAGGTCAAGCAATCATTTGAATCAATTAAACAAGCCTTGACAAAAACACTAGTCCTTATAAGTCTTTACTTTAAAAAATATTTCATTATTTTTTCCTTTGCTTCAGAACACACTATTGTTGTGGTTTTACTGCAAAAAAATGATCAGGGCTATGAGAAGCCCATTGATTTCTTCAGTAAGTCAGTCAAAGATGCTACGTTAAAGTATAACATAATGGAAAAGGAGGCACTAGCTTTACTGAAAGCCATCAAATACTTTAGAGTGTACATTCTTTATTCACATATCATTGTTTATGTTCCAAATGCAGTTGTAAAGGACATTCTCACACAAAACGAGCCTGATGGTAAAAGAGGCAAGTGGATTTCCACCATTTTGGAATATGAAATAGAGATCAAACCCACCAAAATCATAAAAGGTCAAGGTTTAGCCAAACTCATGGTTGAATCAAATTGTCATGCTTTAGATATTAATTTTATTTCCCAAATAGATGATCATGAAGAGATGGAAACTCCAGAGATCAGTGAAGCCTTTTCAGACTCAGCATGGTATGAAGATATTATATTTGTATTAATAAATTTAGAAGCTCCTCCTAGATTATCAAGAACCAAAGCTACATTTTTAAAGTAAAAGGCAATAAGATTTTGTATCATAGACAATGCATTGTTTTGGAAAGATCATGGAGGAATTTTATTGAATTGTTTGCTTAAAGAAGAAGCTGATAAAGTTTTGGAAGAGTTTCATGCAGGTTACTGTGGGGGACATCTCTACTGGAAGACTATTGTAGATAAAATATTGAGAGTTGGTTTTTACTGGCCTACCTTGTTTGCAAATGTGAAAAAGTATGTGACCTCCTATCACAAGTTTCAAATCTTTGAAGGAAAGAAAAAGTTACTACCCTTGCCCTTAAAACCCATCTTAACATAAATGCCCTTTCAACAATGGGGTCTTGACTTCATTGGTGAAATTCACCCTCCATCCTCAGCCCAACACAAGTGGATTCTGATGGCCATAGACTATTTCACTAAGTGGATAGAAGCCATACCTTCCAGTCAAGCCACTGACACTATCATAATCTCATTTTTAGAAAAAAAACATACTCTCAGGATTTGGATGCCCCCATAATATCATCACTAATAATGCAGCTACATTCAAATCCAAAAATATGACTAAATTTTGTCATAAATACCACATTACCCTTGGCCATTCTACTGCATATTACCCTCAAGGTAATGGGCTTGCCGAATCCTCCAATAAATGCCTTATGAACATCATCAAGAAACTACTAGAATACAATAAGAAAAATTGGAACAGGAGGCTAGTGAATGCCTTATGGGCAGATAGACTTACCAAAAAGTAATATATTGGTACATCCCCTTACCATCTTGTTTATGGGATGGTGATGTCTTTCCATATTCTTTAGGAGTACCAGTAATGAAGATAATTCAAGAAATAGAATTTGAAACCAATGATATTCAAAGAAGGATTAACCAAACCATACACTTGCAACAAACCAGAGAAGAGGTCTATCTTAAGTCTTAAGTTGTCCAATAAAAGATTAAAAATATATTTCACAAGAAAACTAAGGAAGATGATTCCTATATAGGTGAAAAATTTTTAAAGTGGGATTCAAGGAGAGAAGAGAAAGGTAAACATGGGAAATTTTATTTCTTATGGAAAGGACCTTATGTGATTTATGGTTACAGAGGTAACAGTGCTTTCTTTTTTAAGGATTTGGATGGATCATATCTTCTAGATGGACCTGTCAATGGCATAATGTTGAAGCATTACTATTCCTCATAAATAAATAATAGTTAACTTTGTTTACTTATTGTACATAACAATTGCAGATTTTAGATTGGATTAGATGTTTTGCTAACAAATTTGAAGCCCGGAGAGAAGGCCCTAAGCTTTGAAAGATAAAATATCATAAGTATTAATAATTGCAGAGCTCCGAAAACATTTACGAGGCCAGCACAGTCAAAATTCAAAGGCTACTAGTCTCAAAGTTCTTGACATTTCACCAGGAGATGCCATCCCCATGTGGAGCCACTGTTAGGGTCCTATAATAATAAGATTCATAATTTTTGAATTGAATTTAATTATTCTTGTAATATGTACATACTTTGCTTTCTGCAAATTTTTTTCTCATGTCAAAAAAATAAAATAAAAAATGTAAAGAGGGTAAAATTCCTAAAATAAAAATCAAAGGACTTGAAAGAAAAAAGATCAAACAAGAATAGAAAATGGACCCCAAACAAAAAAGAGATAAAAATAAAATATGAAAGTGATGGAAATACAAATTCCACTACTATTTCCTTTACTGCAAAATAAATGATTATGTACAGCTTTTTCAAAATGACATAATCCATGATAAGTTAAATAGCTTAATCTTTCCTTTTCATGCTTTAAATTTCATCATGTTGTTAGATAGAGAATAAAGATCTAGCCAAACAGTTTAATCTTGGTAGATCAATAGTTAGGTAGAGAGTAAATAAGGAGCTCAACAGCTTAATCTGGGCTCTTGGAAGAAATAAGGATAGAGTTAGTTAGTTTGATGTTTTAAAAGAAAAATGAACAAGGGTTTGCAAGCTCAAATGCACCCAGGTAAATGAAGAAAAAATGTTAGGGTAGAAAATGAGTAGGAAGAATCCGTTTTTACAATCATAGATAGGCAGAAATTGGTCAATTCAGTGACTAACTTCCATCAAAAAATTCATTCCCTTGTAAACTACTTCATCCCCACCATTTTCATTATTTCCCCTTCATTTTTCCTTTTCTCATCATCATTCATCTTCCTTCGCAAAAATTCCCTTTTCCTAAGTGTAAAATTCATTATACTTAGGGAAAGTAAAAAACCTTTGACTAATTCCCCTTTTTACCACAAAAAAACCCAAAAAACCCCAAAAAACATTTTATCCTAAGTTTAAATGTAAAAATATTATATTGGGACTCTCAACAATGAAATTTATCACTTTATTATGTTTTACATTAGACTTAGTTTATTTTTATTCCTCATCGCACTTCATTATTAACACATTAAATTTATATATTAGCTCCTTATTAACCTTCCTCTCACGTATTTTATTAAAATCCTTTAAATATATATCCCACACACATATTTTTAAATTTTAGCCTATGCTTTATTCCCCATGTGATTATTATATTCCCGTTCCCATAGGTTAAAACTATCCCTACTATATAATAACCCCACCTATGTTAACATTACACTTATATTCATTGCATTCGTTAATTTAAAACTTTAACCCGCCTATCATAAAGCATGCTTAAACTATATATTAAAACCATATATTTTAATACATTTTACACTCTTGCCACATATAGATCCCGGTCCCCACGACTGTCAACCTCACAGCTTCATCGCGTGATCTTAATCGTTCGCTCCTTTCCAGCAGATCTTATGGTGTAGATCTAACATCGCAGATTTCATTGCACGATCAATAACGAAATCAAACCTTGCGATAAAAGTTTTTTTAACACTTTCTCTCTCCTCCACGAGTCCAAATTCTATTGGATCGCATCGATCCAATCAATCCTGCTTACCACCTTTTGACGTTGTGAAAACTGCATGGTGGTTATTCCCTCCCCCGCACCCAAACTACTTACAGATTTGAATTGACCGTCAGTAATTGTATTCACTGTTAAAAAAATTACTTATAAAATTCCCGAATGCATTCATTCAAACCTTCTGTTACCGTTTTCTTCTCATAAAACCTTTCCAGACTGAGAAAAGAATGATTTCACCTCTGTTTTACCTAAAAAACAAATAGAATTCATTGAAATCGACTGCTAAAATCACTGCTTAAGCTACCAGATTGCATATAAAGACCAGAAGAAGCTTTTGAAAGATTTCCAACCCCAAAGAAACCCTTCTTCACAACATAATTCTGAATTTCATAGGTTTTCTTTAGAGAAAGAGACTCATCCATCATTCTGAAAGAGTTTTACAGTTCATTGAATCCTTTAGAAGCCTGTATGCCTAAATAATACCCCATTTGCTTCATTATTTCTTCAGATATAAAAACCCTGAGCATCTTCCATAGTTTCTAAAGCTTTGACCTGCTTTAGAGCAAATTTGGAGTGAGTTTAGCCATCTGCAGCTTCAAAAATCCCTCTGAGACATCCAAAACCTCTTCTACAGTATTCCGGAGCCCTTTTGCATAAAATTTGATATTCTACGATTGTTTTATCACATAAAAGTCCACTATAAGCCCTTAGAATCATTTTTTGAGGTTATAAGGTTAGGAAATTAATCTTTTGGATACAAAAAGTACAGTTTAAGTCAAAGTAATCAAAATTATACCATTTGCAATCAAAGATAGAACCTCTGTTATATCTAAACTCCTTCTGTAAACTGTTTAAACTTAGAGAAGTGTTTTAAAAATACCTAAATAATTGTTTTAAAGGTTAAAGGTATAAAAGTTGATTAATAAAACCTATCAATGGATTCCAAAGGCACTATTGTGATCAACCCTCTACAACCTCCTGTTATAGATGTAGAACATGTTCCCCTAGCAGATGTAGATTTAAAAATTACAGATCTTGTTACAAATTTTAACCTTCTTGAGCTCCACTACTCGAGCCAAGAGAAAACATTAGACCAAGATGATGAGGTGTTTATTTGGGAATCAAATTTGCCTAAATATGTTTTCCCTCACACTCACCGATTCCCAGAAGCTATTAGATTATGCCAAACTTGTTATTCTCCAAATCAAAGAGCCATTGTGAATTCTTAAAAAGAAGTATTGTTTACCATTACAGTTGAATCTATCAACCAGATGCTTCAATTTCAGCCTGAGCCTAATGAAGTTCCTTTATCAATTGAAGCCCTCATTAAGTTCTATATGGAGATGGATTTTCCCAAAATATTTCAAAATTTTCAAACCTTCATGCCATCCTATATGGAAATCCCCAAGTTCAACCCTCCATATTCCTCTTCTAAATTCTCAGAAAGAGCTAGACACATTATTTCCATGTTGTCTTTGATCCTTGGCTATTTCACAGATGAACATATTGATGCATCAGTACTTGGTTTCTTGTCCATTTTTGTACCTGGCTAGCCTCCTGCAGTTATCTTTAACTTTTCCCAATACATTGTTGATAGCATCCATGAACAACTATTCAAACTGCCCACTAAAGGTGTATTTAGGTATTCTTCATTCATTTTCGATATGTTCCTTTATTTCCAATCTGAAATTTTCCTATAAGTCTTCAAAAGCTTGATGTGGAAGAAAATCCCCAATCTGTTGTATCCTAGACTTCCTTGATCAGGAAGGAGTGAGATGAATTCACTTATGTAGAGTTTACAGATTCTTTCATTCATCCATTGTTCAATCTGCTAAATAACAATGTTCAACCCAGGATTATCAATGAAATCAAGAAGGTTTTATAGTTGTCTGAGCAATGCAGGACAGGTGATTGGTATTTATACCAAAATCACACTGAAACCAGAGTTTATGGGTCAAACCTCATTCCTTACAAGTTTCCAAAATACCTCCCTATGAGGTTTTTTTCTTTAGAGTATATAAGGAAAATCTCAAATTCAGATGCTGTAAATTTCTTGGCTGCAAAGAAAAATACCCAATTCAAACTAAAAAAATAGGTTGGTCCATTCATATGTAATAACAGAGAAGCAGGTTCAGAGGCAGAAAATTAGTTACAAGAGTTCAAGTTCAACACTATTTTTCTTCGGAATTATGATCCCTTTGGTATAATAAAAAAAAGAAAAGTTAAATGTAAATTAACTCCATACATTCATGAAAATAAGCCTGATATTGAAAAATTCTCAAACCAGTCTGAATGGTTAGAGAATACGCTGGTAGAAGCTGATAAGCAAAGTGATACTAGTCACATTTTTCAGACTCCAGCTCAGGAAGACAGAATCATGAAAAGAAACAGGGAATAAGGGTCTTACACAGCTAAGAGCACTACAGAAACAAAGTTCAAACACGGGTACAACAAAAAGCTAAAGATTAATCCTGCAAGAAAAGAAAAAGAGACAATAGAGATCATTGACACAGAGATTCTAGAAAAAAACATTGTGCCTCCCTCAGTGGTTGAAAATGAACAGCAACCAACCACTTCTAATAAACAGTTGATTAAAAAACAACATAGTATAGAAGTGACATCATCAAAGCAAACAGAAGAAAAGGATATGGACATAAAGGAAAGGTATAAGGAGATTAAGGCTAAAAATGAAGAGATCAAGAATGAAATATATTCTCAGTATTTAAAGCAAACCCCCAGCATACGAAGCAGGTTTCTTTCAGCCTTTGATTACAAGAACAAAAAGATGTTGATGACAATGCTCTAGCCCATAGTACCAACTCCTAAAACAACATCTGATTATAAAAAGGTTGATTTTGAAGTTCCAGTCTAGGATATTCATCCCCTGGACCAAATTGAATTCCATAAACAAGCAGGAGAGATGTTTTATTCCACAATTGTAGTCATTTTTTTATTCCACAATGACTACAAAAGCTTCAAAATACTTTGATTAATGTAAGATATCAGCTCAAACTAGAGAAAGCATCATCATATGCTAAGGATATTAGAATAAAATCCTTGGAGGAGTTAGTGATTGAGGTAGGTTATGACCCTCAAAACATAAACGTTGTAGAGGAATTAATTAAAAAGAAGAATGTTGATATTGTTTCACTTAAGAAAAAGTTAAAACTATCTCCTACTGAGCATCCTCAAGCTAAGGAGATTTTACAAGATACTAATCAAAATGAGTCTCATATTGTAACTGACAGCCCAGATTAAGGAAATGGAGATTGAGATGGACAAATTGGTCCAAGAAAAAGAAACCACAAATGCACAGGAAGTCCCTGCTATTGTAATTCTCGTAGTTACAACAGCAGTGCCATCTACTATGGCAAAAACATTAGCTCCAAATGTTCCATTGGCTACAAGAGTGCCAGTAACTTCATCAACAACTTCTTCCACTAAGTCTTCAACAACAACAGTCCAACAATCAGATGAGGCAAGTAAATTTGTAAAGGCAATGGAAGACGTGTCCATCCAAACCAATGAGATAAATAGGTTAAATGAACAAATTAAGAATCTTGAAGATGCAAAAAAGCTTGCACAAATTAATGCCAATAATGAAGAGAAAAAGGAAAAAAGTATAAATGAACAACTGAAGAAATTGGAAACAAAATTGACTTTGAAAGAACCTATGACACATGTTAAGAACCAATTATGGTCCATTATCATTGAAGCAGTCAATGATACTTGGCCATCTATATAGGTAATTTATGAATAGAAAGATTTACTGAAAGCAGCAAAAGAAGCAATACATAAGACCAAAGAGGAGCTAGGTAAAAAACCTGAAGAGGCCTTAGAAATTGTAACAATTCTCAATTCCAAAAATAAACAAGAATTAGGTGAAATTGGAATTACAGATAGAACAAAAAACATCCTTGAAGTAAGGAAGGTAATATCCAAGAAGAATTTGATGAAACAATTAGAGGAAAAGTTCCAAAACATGGAAATGGAAATCACAAGATTCACGATCAAATTTGATATTTTAAGACAAAAAGGCCTTCCAAATACTCTGGTAATCAATGAAAATTTGATGAAACAGGAGGATTATGACAAAAATATGAGAGAATTTGCTAAAGAGCATGTAAATAAATCAGCTTTGTAGGGAATCCCAATAGGGAAATTTTTGTATAAAAATTTTGAAAATATGTTTTACTTACAGCATGAATTAAAACACCTATTTGTGAACAAACCAACATTTTTCAAATGCACTGAAGCTAATGAGAACTTCGGAAGGCTTATGAAGATAAAATTTCAAGAAGGTGAGTTATAGGAGAAGTTAAATGATCTATTGTAAGATTAGATTACAGTGAGGACAGAGCAGTAAAAGAAAAAATAGAGTTTGTTGTTTTTTATATCAGTAGTAACATTTTTGGCAGTAAAGAGTATCAAGATGAAAGTGTATCAGATGAAAAATTGAACATCAAATCAGATTAAAGATGAAACTTCCAGCGTGAAAGATGCCTCAGTTGTCCAGCTGCAGCCTAAATCAAAATAGCAAGCTATTTTATTTCAATAAATAGGACAACTAGCAATTAGTTAGGCAGATGTCACTATCTTCTTGCATGAAGATATTTTATTTTCCAAGAAAAAATCCTAAGATTATTCTAATATATTTTGTACTATTTTTTGTATAAATACTTCATCCTTTGAATTATTGAGTGTGGATTAATTGCTGAACATTTCTATAGCTGTAATATTTTGAACCCAATGGTTTTTGGTATCAAGTTCAAGTCAGCAGATTGGATCACAGGAAATAAAGCATCATATTACATGATTCATGTGTTGGGACATTGCAATGAAGTATTTCACTTGTCATATAGTTAATTTTCTTATGTTTTCCATCTATTCATGAATGTGTTCTAAATTTTAATGATAACCAGGAATTGTTATTTTAGAATTTGTTAAAAGCACTCTGTTATTGACTGATTATCATTTCATTTTTTTCTACTGATATCCAGACTAGGGAACCCTTAATTTCTCCCTGATTTCGATTGACCTCTACCTTTTCACTCCTTATCCAGATTTAAGAACCCTTAATTTCTCTTTATCCCGATCAAAACCATTTCACCATCAGCTTTTGAAGATCTGAAGTGACTCTACTATCTTTCCCTGTAAAAATTTACCTTTAGACCTTGATCCTGATCTGACTACTTGACACATTGACTCCATTTTCCCAATGGGATACAGATATATAGCTATCCATCTGAGTAAGTGATTTCCCCACCAAATTAAATCAAAACCCCAAAACCAATTTTCCCCATATAAATAGCCTAAAATCAAATATAATCAACAAACTTAAATCATATAGAGAGAGCCCTCTCTGAGAATTAGGAAGGCTAAATCCTAAGGCTTAAAAGTAGGTTTGAGGTTGCCTCTAATATTCTTAAAACTAAAATAAAAAAATATCACAACTTTGAGAATTATTAGAGTGATAACAGATTGCATCATTACCGTCAACCAATTGACATATCACGACAAGAAACCCCTAACAAGCATCAATGTCGCTCTACCCTATGTAGACACATCTTTTGAAACGCTCACGCGATATGAATAATATGGCCCTGGCCAATCCAAACCCTCGTCTATCCTCATATCATTCCTAGGAGACCCCCCTATCATACCAAAATCATGTGCTGATATCACAGGGGGTCTGGTGCGCATGATGTCTACGTCAAGCACCAAAGCCAGCTAAGAGACAGAGACTTGTAGTAATGACACCGAGGCCTCTGACACAATGACCTCTCTACACTATGCTATATCCAAAACTCCTTTTATATATCCCCACCTAGTTTTGTGTCACAACAATTCTTGGTGATAGTAGTATTTCCAAACGTATCGTTCAGAACACAAGTTTGGTACTTGGTCCCACCTACCACGTGGGGAAGCACGGGCATCACCTCTATAGGGTTAATCCCCCTCACTCTTGAGGAGGTCCCACTTATTAAGGAAACCTCTATAGCCATACCATCTAAGGAAACTCCCATTGCAAAACCGATTACCATGACCAAGAAAACCCATAAAAAAGGGAAGAAGGTAGAAAACCATTGTGCAATATGCGACATAGTAGGCCACCCTAACCATATCTTCCCAGAGTTGGATGAACTAAAACCACTCCTAAGCTCTAAAATAAATATCACGACAACAAGTTCCCATAAAAAGGAACTAGCCACAAAAAATCAAGGCAAAGCATTTCATACCAACCATGCATGAGCTATTTGTAACAATTATGGGCATTACACCCATCATTGTCCAGAAATACCGTGATATATGGATGCCTTACATGCCCTAGAACAATCCTATCAAGAGGATCCCTCCATATAGTCGAATGGAGATTAACCTCGTGTCATATTATACATGCAGGAGGCACGACAGCCACTAGAAAGACTACCGTTCATCCCCCCCCCCCCCCCTCCTATCCAATGTTGTGCACTCTATAATGAACAAGATAATTAATTGCCGAATGTGTAGCCCTATAATTGTTTCAACGATGGTATCCAATTAATTTCGTATACCATGCCAAACTTCTAGCCATCCAACATTCATGTCAAGTATGTGGTGGTGATTACCCATTACGCCATTGTCATTGCATCCCTCGATTTCACGTAGTGGTAACCATTCTACGCAAAAGACGGCTCAGACATAATCCATGGATAGATCGACAACGCAGGAGGATGTGACAAGTAGGTTCATTCTCTTCCTGTTAGTGGAAAAGCGGCCAGTCGGGAAACCCTTTGTCACCCCCACCCGCCCTCCACAGAGAATACCAACTTGTGCATTGTGTAACACACGCAACCATGTGGTCGCTAAATTCCTGGACCTAGAAGCACTTTGTAGGTGGTTCGCGGTCATTTTATCAACAGAGTAGGATGGGAACACCCATGAAAGACTTTCTTGTCTATTATGTCAGGGTAACCATCATGATTAGCGTTGTACTTATATCCCTCGAGTGCACCCACTAATTGACATCATCCATTCATTAGAAACACATCGTCGAGATATCATCAACCCAAAGCTTAGAGATACAAATGTAAGGTAGATTTCCCCTAGGAAGCCTACCCCATTTCCATACCAAAACATTGGGCTATTTAAAAAGACACATCCACCTAATAGGACCCACGTCCAGTCTATGCCAGCATGCGAGCTATGTGGCAGAATCGAGCACCAGGTAAATCATTGTAAATAACTGAAGCACCTCAGGAACAACTTTCGCATGGTCTCCTCCTTCCCTTAAAAAAATCTCTCTAACCAAGAGAAGATCATGCACTACTATTTTCGGATCTGCTCACATTTCCACCATACAATGAAATGTGAGCACCTTCCAAAGCTTCAAGCAGCAAGAGCATCATTAATTCTACGCTCCCCAAGAGAGCTAGATCTCCCAAAATGAAAAACTCGAAAATAGCAGCAGAGGAATGTCTCCCCTATTCCTGATCCTTTCTGAGCATCCACTTCTGGAGAGAAGAGTAGTGTTTATTCTCACACCATATACTCGAAAGGCATAATGGTATTGTGCACCATTTGCACCGGCCATAACCACGAAACAGAGGCATGCCCATAAATGGAAACAGTCAGGCACCTATGCACCAGGCACAACTTCCAAATCCTGAAAAGTGCCCATTCTCCTAGTACGCCTTATGAAGAACCTAAGCTTTCTCACACGCAAGTCACCACAATGGAAATTCCTCCCCCAATGAATGATGACAACACGATCCATCATATATGATTCATATCATCATGTATCAGAACCATGACTCGAAATTTCTTCTCATTAGTCAGAGGTGTCGAGTCAGCTACAACCACGAGAGTAGTTGTACCAACGACGGTGCAAACCCAATCCATATGCACCCTATCGACCGCGTCTGGTTCCACCACATAGATGATGGAATATTATTCATGTATTTTGACTAGCTCCATTAGGACTGAACCTCTTCCTCACGGCCTTGCACAGACCCAATCCCCCTTAGGATCCTTATTCCACTCAGATGAGGATATCCTTGATTCCATGACGGAGCCAGATTATCCATGTGATGTGATGCATCACTTCTCGTTTTTTCTTCCTGAAAAACCATTCAACCCTAACAAGACAAGAAACCAAGATATTCATGCAATCGAATAAAAATATTTCCTTCCATCGAGGAAAGTCGATTGGTTCAAAAATTCCATTCCGGCACTCGATGTGTTTGAAGAAGGGAACGTGTCAAACATTTCGCCTACCATCAAGGTGAATATCTCTCGAAATCCTGAGACAGTCGAAGAAATTTTGCTGGGGGTAGCATGCTCACCAGGTGAGATAACCTCTTACCCCCTTTTATTGCAAGATCATCGAGATATCTTCGCATGGGAGTACTCAGAAATGCCATGGCATAGTCCCACTATTGTAGAGAACCATATTGACACCTGGCCTGACATAACATAAGTACACCAGAAACAGCGTCAACTGCACCCATCCAACGTAGAAGAAATTAAACGAGAAATTGATAAGCTTCAAAAACCTGGGTTCATCTACCCCATCGCTTACACATCATGGGTTTCCAACCCTATTCCCATCATGAAAAAATAGGGCACCATACATGTTTGTATCGATTTTCGTGATTTGAACAAAGCATGTCCATAGGAAAATTACCCTACCTGATTCATCAACCAAGTTATCCATTCTTGTGCAGGACACGAGGCCTTCTCCTTCATGGACGGTTTCTCAGGATATAATCAAATTCAAATACGACACACCGACTAGTACAAGACCATGTTCACCACCCCATGGGGCATGTTCGCATACTAAGTGATGCCATTTGGCCTTAAAAATGTTGGAGCCACTTACTAGCGAGCCATGAATTATATCTTTCATGACTTAGAACACCTCATCCTCACCTACTTGGACAAACTCACCCTCTTATCCAAGAAAAAATTAGATCATCTCGAGGATCTGCGACTGGTATTCCAACGATGTCGGAAATACAACCTATGCTTGAATCCTCTCAATTGCATCTTTTGCATCACAACAAGATGCCTCCTAGGTTTTATTGTGTCCCAACAAGGGATTAGAGTGGACCCTCTTAAGGGCCAAGCTATCAAATAGGTACCTCCACCTCGAACCCTCAAGCAACTACAAAGCTTGCAAGGAAAGGCCAACTTTCTGAGATGTTTTGTCCCTGACTATGCCACTTGCACTCAGGGATTCCTATGCTTCCTTCGAAAAGATACCCCTTTCAAATGGAATGATCAAGCCCAAAAATAATTTGAGGCACTGAAATACACATTATCTTCAGAACCGTTGATCAGTCCCCCATACTACAACAAGGATTACACCTTGTATCTATCAGCATCCAAGACTGCTTTGGCCAAAGTATTCATCCAGGAAGGCCCCGATGGGAAAGAACACGTAATCTATTACGTTAGTAAAACCTTATCAGGCCCCGCATTAAGATATGAACCTAAAGAAAATACTGCCCTAGCATTGTTACACGCAGTCCAAAAATTTCACCACTACATTATCTTAAGGACTACAACAGTCATCGTAGATGTTAACCCCTTGAAGTATCTACTCATGTTTCATTTAAAGAACTATAGGTAAGCCCACTGGATAGTTATACTGCAAGAATTAGACTTACAAATTCGCTCCCCCAAGAGTAAGAAGGCTTTAATTTTAGCCAAGTTCATCACAGACCTCCCAAGTTAGACCAAATGATCAACATTCAATGATTCACTACTGAACGAACATCTTTTCCTAGTGACGACCGACGACCCTTGGTACAGTGATATTCTCCTATTTTTACAAACCCAAAAGTTCAGACCCAATCTCCAACCGTCGGTGCATTCACCACCAAGCCCCCCAATACCTCCTCATGGTGGATGTCCTATACTGACGGGGCATCCACACCATCTTACATCGATGCCTCACCCCCGACCAAGTTGAGAAAGCCCTTAATGACTATCACAGCAGAGCTTGCGGTGGCCATCGCCCAAAAAGTCCTTCGGGCAGGATATTTTTATTCCACGTTATTTTGCGACTACATTTCATCAATCAAGAGGTGCGAGCGATGTCAACGCTTCGCTCACAAGGCAAGAGCCCCTCCCACTCCCCTGCACCTCGTCATAGTCGTTGGTCTCTTTTGAAAATAGGGGATCGACTTCATGACTTGCAACCCCTCACCATCAAGCAACCATAAGTATATTATTATGGCCGGTGACTACTTCATCAAATCAGTAGAAGCCATGCCCACATACGACAACACAACAGAAACTACTACATGGTTTATGTTCAACCATGTCATCACCTGGTTCAATGTACCAAAAGAGTTAGTCTCCGACCATGGAAAATACTTCTAAAACAAATTTTTCTAGGAGCTATCACATCACCTTGGATTCACACATGAATTCGCTTCACCACACTATCCCCAATCTAATGGATAGGTAGAAGTTGTAAGAAAAGTATCGAAACAATGTTACAATGCATGGTGAATAGCCACAAAACAAGTTGGAACCACATGATTTTCTATGCTCTATGGGCATACCGCATGGCAGTGAAAACATCAACGGGGGTCACACCCTTCCACTTGGTGTACGGGGTCAAAGCTGTGATTCCCATCAAACACGAGATCCCAAAATTACACACCGCCATCGACCTCCTCGATGACACCCAACCTCTAGAGAAATGCTCAATACAACTAGATTTCGTCGACTAAAGTCGATGACAGTCGCTCCATCAGAATGAGGCCCATAAATAGAAGTTGAAAGCATCGTTTAATCGCAATATCACCCCTCGATCATTAACCGAAGGGGAGTTATTCTTCCACTACGATGTCACAAGGGAAGCCCTAGGGCTAGGAAAATTTGAAACCTTGCTGAAAGTTCCCTATATCATAAAACATTGTCTCCTAAAGGGGGCATAAATCTTGAAAAATCCCAACAGAACATTCCCGAGCAACCCCATTAATGGTCTCTACCTAGAGAAGTTTTACCCATAAGGGTCACGCGGGTTTAGACCTAGAGATAACATACACAAAGAAAACATTTTTTTTGATGACAAACTTATTACAAGAAGTGCTCTAATGTCACAAATGGATTTCCAACTCAACCATTATTTTGTATTCGCTAATGGAGCATCGCAATGGTCTCAAAATTTAGCAAAAGTTGTCTGGGTCATCTACCACCCTGATCAATCGCCATTCTTCACCAATAGAGTATGCATTGTATCACCTACAAAAAATAAAGCAGAATATGACGCCATCATAGGGCTCATTTGCAACACCTTCAATCCAGGTATCCGCCACTTGCATATCTACCTTGATTCCCAGTTAGTGGTTTCGCAGTTAAACCAAGAATTTGAGGTACGGGTTTCACATCTATTTAGAATATTTGTGTGCAAAAATAGTAAGCCGTCAATTTGACCGTATTACATTTACACAAGTATCAAGAAATCAAAACCAGACAATAGATCGCATAGCTAAGAACATCCTAAACTGGCATGCATCTCGTATAAACCATCATACATAAAACCAAAAAACATAGATAACCATCAGTGATACACAACATCCATGAAAACATATAAAAACAATGGAAACATCACTTAGAGCCGAAAAAAATGCATCTCTCATAAATACCAAAAAATATGTGTCTGAGTAAAAAATAACGAGTCATGTATCTCACCCCACAGGTCAGCCAAAAAATACATATACACATGTCATAAAAAATAAGGGAGGCATCCTCATAACGGGTGCATCCCATGTGTACAAAAATATCTAGGGCTATGCCCCGCCATGTTGGGCACCTGGAGCCATGGCTGCACCTAGTGCCACTATTAGGGCAACCGTAAAAATTGAATTCATTACGCGGCACAAAGTCATTTGACAGCCCCTCTCTTGGGCCATCAATGTCTCTAACCAGACATTCTCCAAGTCATTGACAAACCCACAGGTTGACATACCCTAGGTCAGCCTATCCACTTGGCCCCAAGCATCTACCAAGTCAGTGTCTTGAGCCTTTGAGGCAGCGAGCTGCTCTACCATCTCCACCATGCAAGCCTCCATTGCCTCAACATGAGCGATCGTTGCAGCACACTCAGCAGCAAGAGAACTTCTACCTTCTCCAGAATGGCCAGCTTCATTACTGGGTCCTCCACCCTAGGGCTGCACTAGACCTCCCCCCTGCCCCCTAGCTGGGGTCGGAACATAAACTATGTCAGATTCATCATAATACACATATAAATCATAAATACTCAACAAATGCAGAATAAAGGATAAAACTCATACCTGTCAATCCGTAAACATATCCAGTAGGAAGACCCATATCCAAGTCTCCCTAATAGTCCATCGCAACATATGGATTTGGGAGGAACATCTGAGGGTTGGCCTCGAACTAAGCCTCGATGGTGGCATTCCAATAATTCCCCACTACACCTCCCCCATCGTGAGGCATCACTGGGGCCCATCTCCTCATACGAGGCTCCCAATGACCCTCCGCAAGCACATCCACCATAGGCTGCAACAGCACCACTCTCTCATACATAATGCTACAAAGGATGCTAGCATATGTGAATAGCTTAGATCCATCCCGTACATTCGCTAGCTGGGACACCATCCCGTCATAGCAATGACGGGAAAAATCAAAGAAATGCATGACCCTTAGCTGGCGCAACACACCAATATGTGGCCCCAACTGTTACACCAATTTTTGTTCATCTAACCTGTTACTATTAGATGGACTAAAGTACACCATGTAAGAAAAAATTTACCATAGTAAAATTTCTTTAACTATGAGAAATAATTTAATAACCCATAGTTTATTAAATTATTTCTAGTCTTCCCAGATGCGGGTGAGGAGGACAGGTTTTAAGACGATGGGACTTGGGTGCGGCACAGCGTAGAGACACCTGCCCACCCAAATCATGGTTGATGAATGGAATTTAAGTCCGGCGGCCAACAGATCGATAGAATTTAATCCTGGCGTTGTTTTCAATCCCACCTCCATTCCTCTATTCAATTTCGCATGCAACACAATGCATCGTCCTTCGGCTCTCATCAATGTGGGTTTAATGCCAGGCGCTCTTCGATGCAGGCTCATTTGGATTGATAACATGGGAAACTGCGCTGGTTCTGCAGGCTCTCCTCAGCCGATGAATTGATGGTGTTCCTTGAACACAGGGCTCCCCAGTGTGCGCACTTTGACTGGCAAATGTAGCCTGCTGAACTACTCCTTGGACCTAGGTAATAATCTCCACTTCTCGCATTCTGGTCTCTGTCTGTTTGCTTCAGTCTCCTTGAATTTTTGTTTTCCTCAGGCCTCCGTCAATCCATCTCTTCCGCCTCTTCTTGTGCCCTCTGCTGAGACCGTGCCTATGCCTCACCTTCGTCAAAGTATGAGGTGCCACAGGGGTAGCACCAGATGCCAACCCCGGCACACTCCCTCCACCTCCAGCTCCACCTTAGAACCATCTTCTCATTCGAGCTACCATCCCAATACCATAAGTAGGAGAGTTCGTATTCATAGCTCTATCCACCGCTTGGGCTTCCCAGAGCCTCCAATTCTCACAGCTCCGCCTTCTCCCATGCCTCATACGGTGCATTTTTTTTCAACTGCTCACTTAATCACCCTCGGGTCACTGCCTCTATTATAGTGGTCTTCTGCGAAGAGCCCCAGGCGGATGTTCACAGTTCGAGCCCAGAGGGTCTATGTAAAGCAGATGCCTAGACCTCAAACCAACAGGCAGGGAAGATGCACTCGCCATGCAAGGCTATGCATGGTGACCCTGTTCAAGCAAGTGGGAATCAGGATGTGGAAATGGCACAAGGTGATCCTGGGCAAGCGAGAGGGACTCATGATGTGGTAATGGCGCAAGGAGATCCAGCACCTTCTAGGCATGTGGTCACTTCTATCGTGAACCTGTTCAAGAAAGATGGAGACCTGGATGCACTCTGGTGCAGAGTCATGGAAGAACCAATTGATGAGTAGTTTCTTTGTTTGGTTTTCGTGCTTACTATCGGCCCATACTTTCAGGCTTGTTTTTTAGTAATTTGTAGTATTAGTTTATAACTCTGTTTTTTATTACTACAAACTTCAAAAGCATCATTCCATGTTACCCCTACAAGGGCATTGCAACATCTTGGAAATTGTCCAAGGCTGGTTTCCCTCTATGAGGACAGTCTGTTTTCTCTGGTTTTTTTGTCAAATTTGCCACAGTATTGGGTAAAGACTAGGCTATGGCCCACTGTAAACTATTTCTTCTGTTAATAGATTAACTTAACTTAGAAAAAAAAAATATTTCTAGTCTAAATAGGAAACCCCATGAGGAGTAATTAAATAAATCCTTATTTGTTAGATTTTCCTCTAGGGATAATTAACTAAACCATTGTTTAATTAATATTCCTGGTCATATTTAACCCAAAACATGAGAATTAATTAGATAAATTATTATTTATCTTATTATTCTCTAGGAATAATTATCTAAATCATTATTTAATAATATTCCTTGTTGAATTTGACTAAATCATTTTTAAACAATTAAATAAATCATTATTTATTTAATTAATCCTTAACCTCATCCTTGAAATAATAAATAAATCATTTATTTATTTATTATTTCTAAATAATGGGATTTAACCAATTCTAAATTCCTTTTCCCTCCACCAAAAATAATAAAATATTCCAAGTAAATTGGATCTAGATTTTGTTAATAATATTTTAATTATGCACCAATATCTAGACTAACTCAATATTTTGTTATAAATAGAAGGGTTTTTCCAATCATTCACTACCTTTTTTATCACCTTTTGATCTATACTTTTGGTCTGACTTTGAACCTCCATCATTGTAATATTTTTCTACGTTTTCTTGTGAGCTCCCTTTGAGTTCTATTTTGTCTGGGTTTTCTGCACCATCAAGAGAGAGAGATCTTGGATCTGAAGCACTGAGGACATGCAAGAACCCATCCCATTGAGGGGGATTGGTAACGTCTTTTTGTGTTCCCTTCCCAAGTGTCATAATACAAAAAATTATTTATAAATTCTTGTCTTGTCTAATGGATGTATAGAGCAACTCTTACTTATTTTCGATGTTTAATGTCTTTAAATGCATAGATCTAGATTTTTGTAGCATTTATTTTGATCACCTAATGCAGATCTAAGGAAATTGATAGGCACATTTGATGTTAGGGTTGTTTGTTATGCACAACTAAAGTGAGATTTTTTCATATGCTTGCGATTAGAATTCACTCTAACATTGACTCCCTGTGTGGTGACGACGACCCCATTAGTCTCACAATCATCACCAAAGCACACCGCTTGGATAGTTCTGTCACCGATGCTATCAAGATGCACCTCTTCATCAGAGGCGCCCCACCACAATGAATATCTAAAAATCGATGAAGATCTACCTTCCCAAGAGGGAGTGGATAGGGGAGCGCCTCACCGTGAGGTATTAGACTGGTCACGAAGTAAATATCTATCTCTAGACGGATTTCCAAGTCACACCCTCGCAACACAATCACTATGTGCTGCCTGTTCCAGCAGCGAACCAGGTGACGTAGTAATCAATCCTATGATCACAGGAGGTCATTCTCAAGGAACTTGAGAAGACCACATCGATCCAATTTCTGAGGAGCATTGGCATTTTGTGCCATAGAAATGCGGAGTTCATTCCAATCTCTCTCCCTCCACAACATTCTGTCATCAAACAGACACACACCAGTGACATCAAAACACCAAAACATCGAAAAATTTCCCAAAATTTTTCCAAAAATAACCTTGGATTTTCAGCGCTCCTGTTTCTCAAAGAGGTCCACTGATTGCACATCTTTATCTTAGACAAGCGTAGAGGCCACGTGTATAAATCACTTATAGGAGCGAATTCTGCACAAAAATCCTTAGTTTCACACAGATATTTCACACCTGTAGCTTGATCACCCGCGCGGTTAAGGAAAAAAATTGCTACGGTTCCGTACAAACCCAGATTTTACAGACACCTGCCCAGTCACAATGAAAAAATTAAAATGTAGGCCATTCTAGGGCCTACCTGACTCTAGTAGCTCGAATATCGAGTGCAAAAGCTGACCACAATGGCAAGAAAATCTCAGCAGCAAACTCTGACCTCTCAAACTCTAAAACTATTGAACCCAGTAGTTAAAAACAAGAAAGAAATCTACGAAACTGAATACCAAACTGAGATAAACACACACGGATAGGTAAATGCATAGATATATGTGGTAAAACCTTGACAGGGTGTCAAGGAAACCTCCACGGGGTAAGGGATTGTAAACTCTATTAATCAACAATAATTCTCCTCTTCTTACAAGCCTGTTGGGCCAACCAATTTAACCTGGGCCCATGTTAGGGCCCTATATTACTAGTATAGTCCCTTATTTTTGTTATTTTAACCCCCTTATTATTATTACTGTACCCCTGTAACCCCCATATTGTTATTATTATGCCCTTAAATTATTATTTTTAGGTCGGCTAGGATTACATTGTGGCCCCACTAGGATTACATTGTGGCCCCATGGACTCCTATATATAGAAAGGAGGTTTTGTAAATTGAATCATCCAATAATTGTTCATTCATGTAATATATTGGAGGTTTCCCCCTCGAAGTGGCTTATTTCTAAGGCATTGATATCTCTTTTCTTCTATTTTTGGAGCTAGTTTCACAACATTTGCTATTAGAGCTTTGGATTCTAGGGTTTCGCTGCTCCAAACAGGTCATTGTGGAATTTGCGCTATAACTTGTTTTCTACAAAGGTTTAGAAGCTGAAATTTTTAGAGTGCGAATCCAAAATCCTGAGGAACATCATCGAAAAATTTCAGAGCTTGGTTCACAATATTTTCAGAGATATGATCTGTGGAAGTTAGGTCTTTTTGCAGGCTCCTGAATTTCACTTAAAACGTTCATCATGGAATTTTCACTATAAATTTTTTTCTACAAAGGTTCAGAAGCTAAAATGTTTAGAGCACGAAGCTGAAATACTAAGGAACATCTTCATAAAAATTTAGAGCTTGGTTCGCAAAATTTTGGGAGATATGATCTGTGGACGTTAGGTCTTTTTCAGGCTCCCGAATTTCATATCAAAGAGGTGATTGTGGGAAAAGCTTCATAACTCTCTCTCTAAGCATCGGATTTGAATTCTATAAAAATTAACTGGAAGTACACTGACTGTATTTTTTTGGCTATAAATTTCAGAGCCAAAGGAGCAAACAGTGACATGTGGAAAGTCGTACAAGTTTGCTCTACTGAACCAGTCCATAATTAGGTTATTGTGGGAGATTGAACATAACTTTGTCTTGAAGAATCCAAATCAAGTCAGAACTGTGGCATTTGAAAGAAGCTTTAGAGGAATACTACAGAGCCAAATTTCAGATATTGAGGATCTATAAGTATATAGATAAGTCAATTTCAATATCGAGCTCCTCAAAAGCAAGTAAAAGGTGTGTATTTTTTTTTCCCGAATTGCATAAGTCTTGTTTAAAGAATCAAGTTGAATTTATTCCAAGGGAATATTATAGAATAGATATCAGTATTGGATTCTCAAATGGCCCCTAAAAATAATTCAACACCCATTGAGCCTTTAGAAGGCTCTACTATGACTCATGAAGACGAAAAATGGAAACATGACATATCAAAATTACAAGAGAAAGTGCAACAAATATCGCTCTTGCAAAGAGAAACAAAAAATGACATGGAAGTTTTGAAGAAAGGTGTGGAATCTAAGATGGATGGTTTGAAGAATGGCATGGAAGCTAAGATGGATGGCATGGAAGCTGGCATGGAATCTAAGATGGATGACATGGAAGCTAAGATGGAAAACATGAAGAATGATCTAAAAGCAGACATATAAGGTTTGACAAAGTTGATACAAGAAATTTTTCCTAAGGGTGAAAAGATAGTAGAGGAAACACATTATGAGAACAAAATAAATGTAATCATGATTTCATAAACTCTAATGTTGGAGGGAAGAACCACCATATTCCAAAAATGGATATGAGGAAGTTTGATGGAAAGGATCCTCTAACATGGATACTACATATGGAGCAATATTTTGATCTCAATAATGTGCAAAAACACAAAAGGTACGCATTGCAACTTTACATTTAGAACAAAATACATTTGTATGGTATCGATGGATTTGCTCCCGTAAAAAAATTGTCACTTGGTCAATTTTTACAGAGGAAATGATAGCACATTATGAGGATACAAAGAGCAACACTTTCTTTAGCCAATTGATAAATATCAAACAAAAGTGTTCACTGGGGGAGCACATTGAGGACTTCCAAAAATTGAACATAAGGGTAACTGATATTTCAGTGGAACACGGGATTGATCTCTTCATAGTTACTTTAAAGGATAACATCCAACATGAAGTTCACGTTTTGGAACCTAATTCATTGGAGAAATCATTCAAGTTGGCAAGAAAAATTGAATGTAAAATTATGGTGACAAGGAAGCCTACCATTCTCTTCTATAAATATGGAAGTGTTGCTAATCCTAGATTTCCACAACCCACAAGGTTGACTCCACAATAATTGGAAGAAAAATAGCAAAAGGGCTTTGCTACAATTGTGATAGCAAATACACTAAACGTCATAAGTGTGCTGAGAAGAAATTATTTTACATAGATTGTGAAGAGGAAGAAGAAAATGAACAAGAAGAGGATATACACCAGGAACCAACCCTAGAAGAGGAAGAAATGAATCCGACCATATCGTGTAATGCACTGGCAGGAATTACCACTCCTCAAACTCTCAAGATACAAGGACAAATCAGGAAGAAAAAGGTAATAGTGTTGATTGATTCAGGTAGCACCCATAATTTTATTCATTGTAAGGTAGCCAAGGAATTAAATTGTTTCCTATACCCAGCACCAGAATGCCAAGTGATGGTTGCAAATGGAGGAACTATAAATTGCTCTGGGAAATGCCAAAATATCAAGCTAACCATGGGGGAATATGTATTGACTAGTCCAATGCTTTCCATTCCTATGGGAGGTGCTGATGTTGTACTAGGAATACAATGGTTACAATCTTTGGGGACGGTAGCTTTTAATTTTCAAGAACTTTTCTTGAAATTTTTTTCAGAAGGAAAGGAAGTTGAATTACGGGGTATTGCGGGGAAGCCAGGAAGGATAATAAGCTCTAATGTCATGACAAAGCTTCTAAAGAAAGAACAGCGAGGCGTAACTGCACAATTATGCTCACTAGAAGTTCCAACATCAAAATCATCTATTTCTGCAGATCTCCAACAAGTCTTGGACAATCATTCCAAGGTGTTTAAAACTCCCAAAGGACTCCCACCTATTCGTGATCATGATCATGCTATTCATTTGATTCCAGGAAGTGTTCCTCCAAACATCAGGCCTTATAGATATCCTTACTTCCAAAGAGCGAAATTGAACGTATGATTGCAGAAATGTTAGAGGCGGGTATAATTCAACCTAGTCAAAGTTCTTTCTCTGCTCCTGTAGTATTGGTACACAAGAATGATGGATCATGGTGAATGTGTCTGGATTATAGGGAGCTCAATAAGCTCACCATTAAAGATAAATTTCCCATTCCTGTGATTGATGAATTATTGGATGAATTACATGGAGCAATTTATTTTACCAAGTTGGATCTTCGTTCAGGATATCATCAAATTAGAATGAGACTGAAGATATTCTGAAAACAACATTTCGAACTCATGAGGGTCATTATGAATTTTTGGTCATGTCTTTTGGCCTTACCAATGCACCTTCTACATTTCAAAGGTTGATGAATTCCATTTTCAAACCCTTCCTTAGAAAATTTGTGCTAGTATTTTTTGATGATATACAAATCTACAGCAGGTCTTGGAAGGATCATGTTGAACATGTTGACAGGGTGCTCAAACTATTGCAGGAGAAACAATTATATGCAAAAAAATCCAAATGTTTCTTTTGAGTACAAGAGGTGGAATATCTGGGTCATATTGTATCTCATGAGGGTGTTAAAGTAGACCCTAACAAAATTAAAGCCATTAAGTAATGGAAAGTCCCCACAACCATAAAGCAGTTGCGAGGATTTCTCGGGTTAACAGGGTATTATCGCAAGTTTGTTAAGAATTATGGGAGAATAGCAGCACCTCTAACAACATTATTGAAGAAAGATGCATTTTCATGGACTCCTGAAGCAACTAAGGTCTTTGAACATCTTAAAGAGGCAATGTGCCTAGCACCGGTCTTAGCTACGCCAGACTTCACAAAAACCTTTATTGTGGAATGTGATGCCTCAGGAAATGGAATTGGTGCAGTTTTAATGCAGGAAGGAAGACCCATTGCTTTTGAAAGTCGTCCAATCAAAGGAAAGTATTTACAAAAACCTATTTATGACAAGGAAATGTTAGCAATACTGCATGCACTAAAGAAATGGCGAACTTACCTAATGGGAAGACACTTCAAGGTAAAAACTGATCATGATAGTCTTAAACACTTTTTGGAACAAAGACTATCGTCAGAAGAACAGCAAAAATGGGTCACAAAGATGTTGGGTTATGACTTTGAAATAATCTACAAAAAAGGAAAACTGAATGTTGTTGCAGATGCACTCTCAAGAAAGAATGAAGAGGTGGAAGCACTGCTTTGTGCCATATCTATTATCCAACCAGATTAGATACCGAAGCAAGGATGAATGGAAGAAGGATGAAGAAGTGTGGACACTCATTCAAAAGTTGTAGCAAGATCCTAGTACATCTGATACATTTAGTTGGAAAAATGATTCCTTATGGTACAAAGATCGCTTATATCTTTGTAAGAATTCCCAACTAAAACAAAAGATTCTTCTGGAATTGCACACTTCTCCTTTATGAGGACACTCAGGATTTTTAAAAACTTACCACAGGGTGAAGAAAGAATTTTTTTGGGATGGCCTTAAATCTGATATTCGAAAGTTTGTGGCGGAATGTTTGGTTTGCCAGCAGAATAAAGTGGAAACAATTAAGACCCCAGGACTTCTACAACCTTTACCCATTCCAGGTCAACGTTGGGAGGAGATTTCAATGGATTTTATCACAGGTTTACCTAAGTCCGAAGGAAAGAGTGTCATCATGGTGGTAGTTGATAGACTTACCAAGTATGCACACTTTTGTGCATTATCTCATCCATTCAAATCAAGTACAGTTGCTACCACATTTATGGACACAATTCAAAAGCTACATGGAAACCGAAGGGTTACTGTGAGCAACAAAGATCCCATTTTTACTGGAAATTTTTAGACGGAGTTATTTTCTTGTTTGGGTACTCAATTAGCTCATAGCTCATCTTATCATCCTCAATCTGATGGTCAAACTGAGATAGTAAATAAATCTTTGGTAGGATATCTTCATTGTTTTGTATCTGATAAACAAACACAATGGGTCAAGTGGTTACCTCTCGCTGAATGGTGGTATAACACTTCCTTCCATACTGCAACAAAAATGACCCCATTTATGACACTTTATGGATATCATCCACCATCCATCACATCATATTTAAGAGAAAAATTTGAAGGTTCAAGCATTGGAAGATCACATCGAGCATCAACAAGAAGTTCTTCAACTCTTAAAGGATAACCTGAATTTGGCACAAAATGTTGTGTAACTAGCTCCAAAAATAGAAGAAAAGAGATATCAACGCCTTAGAAATAAGCCACTTCGAGGGGGAAACCTCCAATACATTACATAAATGAACAATTCTTGGATTATCCAATTTACAAAACCTCCTTTCTATATATAGGAGTCCATGGGGCCATAATGTAATCCTAGTGGGGCCACAATGTAATCCTAGCCGACCTAACAATAATAATTTAAGGGCACAATAATAACAATACAGGGGTTACAAGGGTACAATAATAACAATAAGGGGGTAACACTAACAAAAATAAGGGACTATACTAGTAATATAGGTACCTAACATGCCCCTCTCCTTCAAAAAAGTGTTTTCCTCAATGCTTGAGTAGCTCTGGGTGCTTCTGTATAAAATTCTCATCCTCCCATGTAGAATCTTCAGTGGATAAGTTCTTCCACTTGATGAGATACTATGAAATTGATCGATTTTGTAGCTGTCGAGTTCTTGTTTTCGTGACCACTTCAGGTTCTAATATGATTTTTCCTTCCTCATCAATTTCTGGCAATATTGTTTGAACTGGAATATTTTCACCTATAACCTTCTTTAAGCATGAAACATGGAAAACTGGATGCACTCACGAAGAAGCAGGAAGCTCCAATTTGTATGCCATAGTACCAATCTTTTGCAACACCTTGTAAGGACCATAGTACTTTGGCAATAATATATTATCTTTCTTAGCTTGCTTGAGGGACATTTGTTTGTATGGTTGTAGCCGTAAAAATACCAAATATCCTCCATCAAAACTTCTCTTGCTGCAATGTTGATCTTCCTGTTATTTCATTCAGTTTTGTGCCAAATTCAGGTTATCCTTTAAGAATTGGAGAACTTCTTGTTGATGCTCGATGTGATCTTCCATTGCTTGAACCTTCAAAGTTTTCCTTAAATATGATGTGATGGATGGTGTATGATATCCATAAAGTGCCATAAATGGGGTCATTTTTGCTGTAGTATGGAAGGAATTGTTATACCACCATTCAGCGAGAGGTAACCACTTGACCCATTGTGTTTGTTTATCAAATACAAAAAAACGAATATATCCTTCCAAAAATTTATTTACTATCTCAGTTTGACCATCAGATTGAGGATGATAAGATGAGCTATGAGCTAATTGAGTACCCAAACCAGAAAATAACTCCGTCCAAAAATTTCCATTAAAAATGGGATCTCTGTCGCTCACAATAACCCTTGGGCTTCCATGTAGCTTTTGAATTCTATCCATAAATGTAGTAGCAACTACACTTGCTGTAAATGGATGAGATAATGCACAAAAGTGTGCATACTTGGTAATTCTATCAACTACCACCATGATGACACTCTTTCCTTCGGACTTAGGTAAACCTATGATAAAATCCATTGAAATCTCCTCCCAACGTTGACTTGGAATGGATAAAGGTTGTAGAAGTCCTGGGGTCTTAATTGTCTCAACTTTATTCTGGTGGCAAACCAAACATTCCGCCACAAAATTTTGAATATCAGATTTAAGGCCATCCCAAAAAAATTCTTTCTTCACCATGTGGTAAGTTTTTAAAAATCCTGAGTGTCCTCCTAAAGGAGAAGTGTGCAATTCCAAAAGAATCTTTTGTTTTAGTTGGGAATTCCTACAAAGATATAAGCGATCTTTGTACCATAAGGAATCATTTTTCCAACTAAATGTATCAGATGCACTAGGATCTTGCTGCAACTTTTGAATGAGTGTCCATACATATTTGTCCTTCTTCCATTCATCTCTTGCTTTGGTTATCTAATCTGGTTGGATAATAGAAATGGCACAAAGCAATGCTTCCACCTCTTCATTCTTTCTTGAGAGTGCATCTACAACAACATTAAGCTTTCCTTTTTTGTAGATTATTTCAAAGTCATAACCCAACATCTTTGTGACCCATTTTTGCTGCTCTTCTAAAGGTAGTCTTTGTTCCAAAAAGTGTTTAATACTATCATGATAATTTTTTACCTTGAAGTGTCTTCTCATTAGGTAAGTTCGCCATTTCTTTAGTGCATGCAGTATTGCTAACATTTCCTTCTCATAAATAGGTTTATGTATATACTCTCCTTTGATTGGATGACTTTCAAAAGCAATGGGTCTTCCTTCCTGCATTAAAACAACACCAATTCCATTTCCTGAGGCATCACATTCCACAATAAAGGTTTTTGTGAAGTCTGGCATAGCTAAGACTGGTACTCGACACATTGCCTCTTTAAGATGTACGAAGACCTTAGTTGCTTCAAGAGTCCATGAAAATGCATCTTTCTTCAATAATGTTGTTAGAGGTGCTTCTATTCTCCCATAATTCTTAACAAACTTGCGATAATACCCTGTTAACCCAAGAAATCCTCACAACTTCTTTATGGTTGTGGGGAATTTCCATTCATTAATTGCTTTAATTTTGTTAGGGTCTACCTTAACACCCTCATGAGATACAATATGACCCAGATATTCCACCTCTTGTACTCCAAAGAAACATTTGGATGTTTTTGCATATAAGTGTTTCTCCTGCAATAGTTTGAGCACCCTGTCAACATGTTCAACATGATCCTTCCAAGACCTGCTGTAGATTAGTATATCATCAAAAAATACTAGCACAAATTTTCTAAGGAAGGGTTTGAAAATGGAATTCATCAACCCTTGAAAATGTAGAAGGTGCATTGGTAAGGCCAAAAGGCATGACCAAAAATTCATAATGACCCTCATGAGTTCGAAATGCTGTTTTTGGAATATCTTCAGTCTTCATTCTAATTTGATCATATCCTGAACGAAGATCCAACTTGGTAAAATAAATTGCTCCATGTAATTCATCCAATAATTCATCAATCACAAGAATGGGAAATTTATCTTTAATGGTGAGCTTATCGAGCTCCCTATAATCTAGACACATTCACCATGATCCATCCTTCTTATGTACCAATACTACAAGAGCAGAGAAAGAACTTTGACTAGGTTGAATTATACCTACCTCTAACATTTCTGCAATCATATGTTCAATTTCGCTATTTTGGACATAAGGATATCTATAAGGCCTGATGTTTGGAGGAACACTTCCTGGAATCAAATGAATAGAATTATCATGATCACAAATAGGTGGGAGTCCTTTGGGAGTTTCAAACACCTTGGAATGATTGTTCAAGACTTGTTGGAGATCTGCAGAAATAGATGATTTTGATGTTGGAACTTCTCAGTATACAATGCAATTTAGCGCTCGTTGTTCTTTTCAGTTTTTGTTTGATATTAGAGCTTATTTCAAGAAAATTTCTTGAAAATTAAAAGCTACCATCCCCAAAGATTGTAACCATTGTACTCCTAGTACAACATCAAGATCTCCTCCCATAGGAATGGAAAGAATTGACTAAATAATACATATTCCCCCATGGCTAGCTTGATATTATGGTATTTTCCAAAGCAATTTATAGTTCCTCCATTTGCAACCATCACTTGACATTCTGGTGCTGGGTATAGGAAACAATTCAATTCCTTGGCTACCTTACAATGAATAAAATTATGGGCGCTACCTGAATCAATCAACACTATTACCTTTTTCTTCTTCATATGTCCTTCTATCTTGAGATTTTGAGGAGTGGTAATTCATGCCAATGCATTACACGATATGATCGGACTCATTTCGTCCTCTTCTAGGGCTGGTTATTGGTGTATATCCTCTTCTTGTTCATCTTCTTCTTCCTCTTCACAATCTATGTAAAATAATTTCTTCTCAGCGCACTTATGACCTTTAGTGTATTTGCTATAAAAATTGTAGCAAAGCCCTTTTGCTCTTTTTTTTTCCAATTTTTGTGTTGTCAACCTTGTAGGTTGTGGAAATCTAGGCGTAGCAACACTTCCTTCTTTATAGAAGTGAGTGGTAGGCTTCCTTGTCTCCATAATTTTACATTCAATTTTTCTTGCCAACCTGAATGCCTTCTCCAATGAATCAGGTTCCAAAATTTAACCTATGTTGGATGTTATCCTTTAAAGTACTATGAATAGATCAATCCTGTTCTCCTGGAATATCATCTATATTCAAATTCTTTTTTGAAGTCCTCAATGTGTCTCCCCCCACTGGGTCTTTTGTCGGAGATTTATCAATTGGCTAAATAATAAAAGTGTTTCATCCTCATACGTTGTTTTGTAAAAATTAACGCACACTTTTATGGTTTGGGAGAAAATCATACCATACAAATGTATTTTGTTCTAAATGTAAAGTTGCAATGCGTACCTTTTGTGTGTTTTGCACGTTATGGAGATAAAAATATTGCTCCATCTGTAGTATCCATGTTACAGGATCCTTTCCATCAAACTTCCTCATCTCCATTGCTGGAATATGGTGGTTCTTCCTGCCAATATTAGAGTTTATGAAATCATGATTAACATTTATTTTGTTCTCATCATGATTTTCTTCTACTATCTTTTCATCATTATGAAACATTTCTTGTATCAACTTTGTCAAACCTTTTATGTCTTCTTTTAGATCATTCTTCATGTTTTCCATGTTTTCTTTCATGTCATCCATCTTAGCTTCCATGGCAGCTTCCATGCCATCCATCTTAGCTTCCACGACTTTCTTCAAAACTTCCACTTCATTTTTTGTTGCTCTTTACGAGAGCGAAATTTGGTGCACTTTCTCTTGTAATTTTGATAGATCATGTTGCAATTCTTCATCTTCATGAGTCATAGTAGAGCCTTCTGAAGGCTTAATGGATGTTGAATTATTTTTACGAGGCATCTTTTAGAACCCAATACTGATATCTATTCTACAATATGCCCTTGGAATCAATTCAAATTGATTCTTCAAACAAGACTTATGCAATTCGGAAAAACAATACACACCTTTTTCTTGCTTTTGAGGAGCTTGATATTGAAATTGGATTATCTATGTGATTGCAGCACTTCAATATTTGAATTTTGGTACCAAATTAGCCCTATGAATTCTCTTTCGAATGCCACAGGTCTGACCTGATTTTTATTCTCCAAGACAAAGTTGTGTCCAATCTCCCACAATGACCTAATTATGGAATGGTTCAGTAGAGTGAACTTGTATGACTTGCCACATGTCACTGTTTCATCCTTCAGCTATGAAATTGATAGCCAAGAAACTAAAGTCCACGTACTTGTGACCAATTTTTACGGAACTCCAATCCGATGCTCAGAGAGAGATTTATGAATATTTTTCCCACGATCACCTCTTTGAGATGAAATTCGGGAGCCTGAAAAAGCACTACCTTCCATAGATTATATCTCTGAAAATATTGCGAACCAAGATCTGAAATTTTTTGACGAGTTTCCTCAGGATTTCAAATTCGCACCCTAAAAATTTCAGATTCTTAACCTTCGTAGAAAAAACGTTAGAGCGAAAATTCCACGATGACCTGTTTAGAGCTGCGAAACCCTAGAATCCAAACCTCTGATACCAAATGTTGTGTATCCAACTCCAAAAATAGAAGAAAAGAGATATCAACACCTTAGAAATAAGCCACTTCAAGGGGGAAACCTCTAATACATTACATAAATGAACAATTATGGGACAATCCAATTGATGAAAACCTCCTTTCTATATATAGGAGTACATGGAGCCATAATGTAATCCTAGTGGAGCCACAATGTAATCCTAGCCGACCTAACAATAATAGTTTAAGGGCACAATAATAAAAATATGGTGGTTACAAGGGTACAATAATAACATTAAGGGGGTTACACTAACAACAATAAGGGACTATACTAGTAATATAGGTACCTAACACAAAATCAAATGAAACAACAGGCAGATCAACATCACAGCGAGAGAGGTTTTGATGTGGGAGATTGGGTATTTTTATGGCTACAACCATACAAAAAAATGTCCCTCAAGCAAGCTAAGAAGGATAACAAATTATCGCCAAAGTACTGTGGTCCTTACAAGGTGTTGCAAAATATTGGTACTATGGCATACAAATTGGAGCTTCCTGCTTCTTCATGAGTGCATCCAGTTTTCCATGTTTCATGCTTAAAGAAGGTTATAGGTGAAAATATTCCAGTTCAAATAATATTTCCAAAACTTGATGAGGAAGGAAAAATCATATTGGAACCTAAAGCGGTCACGGAAACAAGAACTGACAGCCTACGAAATCATTCAATTTCGCAGTAATTCGAATATGAAGAACTACTCCATTGTGAATCTTCTACATGGCAGGATGAGAATTTTATACAGAAAAACCAAGAGCTACTCAAGAGTTGAGGACAACACTTTTTTTAAGGAGAGGGGTATGTTAGGTCCTTATATTACTATTATAGTCCCTTATTGTTGTTATTGTAACCCCTTTATTGTTATTATTGTACCCCTGTAACCGCCATATTGTTATTATTGTGCCCTTAAATTATTATTTTTAGGTCGGCTAGGATTGCATTGTGGCCCCACTAGGATTACATTGTGGCCCCATGGACTCCTATATATGTAAAGGAGAGTTTTGTGTAAATTGGATCATCCAAGAATTATTTATGTAATGTATTGGAGGTTTCCCCTCGAAGTGGTATCCACCTATGGTATTATATCTCAAAAAAAGGCTATAAATAACAAGCCTCACTTTGTAAAAGGACATATTGTCCACCACAATGTAGCTTCTACAATTATCCTCTGTTTTAATAAAACAAGTTTCTTTGAGGTTTTATTTGTTGTGTGATCTCTCTTTTTTCTAGCATTTTAATTTTGCAGATCTGTTATAGGCATTTCACTTTAGACCCGGGGGCCTCCCCCAAGATCTAGACGTAGCGGGTGATTTTATCTGTGTTATGGCCTTGTATGGGAATGAGGGTTTGAAACATATTTCAGTTTCAATGTTTTGCGGCAATCTTCAACGAAATCCATGAATTTTTTTGGGCAGCACATTTTCAGATCTGAAAAATTTGGTGAAAAAATTGCAAAAAAAAAGACCAGATCTGGATTCCTTGCGAAAAAATACTCAAATTCAAAAAAACAATCAACCAAATTGGAGTTCGGATGAGGGAGATATCGTTGATTCAAAATTAGCAATGTTAAAGCAATTTTTCTGACAACAATTCATGGACAGCGGCTCTCCTGTCATTTTTTGCAGTTTTTAGTGCAAAATTTCAGAGAAATGGATACAGATCTGAGCTCCTCTTGAAAATTCACCCAAGCTCAGAAAAAAAAATTGGTCTGTTAGCCCCCTATAAATTCCTTGACAAGCAAGCAAGGGAGGCTAATTTGTTTTATGAGCCTTCAAGGAATGCATTTCTCTCGAAAACACATCATCCTTGAAGCCTTTTCATGCTCTCTGCCTTTTGGTTGTTTCCCTCTGTTGTTCTTGAGTAAATGAGCCTCACTGATGATGATAAATTGTGCTCCTAAAGGCCTACATTTTCCCCTTGTATCCCTACAAAATGTCTCATTTCAACCCTTTTTCCCTTTTTCAAAGTTCTCCTTTTTTACCCCCAAATCCCTCCCCTAGTCCTCCTAAACCATCCTAAAATCCCCTTTAAACCTTCCAAATACACTTTGTTTGGTTTAAAATCCCCTTTTTCCCTCTACCCTTACCCTTTTTCTGGCCTCAAATCGCATTGAAAAGGTTGAGAAACCCACATTTTGACATATATGGGGTTTATCCCCCTTCATGCCATCCCCCCTTAATTTTCCCTCCACGCGACCTGGGCACTAGAACCTGGCACTAACCCAAAAGGCGCTTATCAAAAATTTATATCGGGAGCATTTTAAACCGTCGATCTGTATAGATTGGACGATCGTCGCGTCCTTGCAGCGTCCACCGTTCAACCTTTTCGTCGCCCCGATCACACATCCACCATCCGTTCAACCCGCCGAATCAACGGTCAGCCTTTCACCCGCCTGGTGGTCCCCGCAAGCGCACCACGCTCACTGTTCAAAATCCGTTGGTTTCATCGCACCACCTTTAGAGGTCGGGCAATATTTTTAATTTCGGAGCGATTCCACTAGCCGAACGACACGTGTCTCGAGCACTATTTTAAAACTGCCCCTCCATCGCGCATTAACGTTCGGCAGAAAACCCGACGCGATATGCATGCGCACCGTCCGATCCAAAGCTTCCCATCAAACGGTGATCGCTCCACGAAGTTGCAAGGGGGATAACCCAAGGCAATCATACCCCTGGCCCACTGTCCATCACCCTCCGATGCATTTTCAGCCATCGACCTCCTCCTGAGATCGGATGGTCCAGATTTAAAGTCAGCCCCGCCATTTCCCGGTCCCGCCACGTCACCATTCCACGTGTTTTTGTCACATGTCCATCCGTCCCTTTTGTATTTTGTTCGAAGGTCAAAGTGTTAAGTCTTCGCATGTAAATCTCTGCGTTCCGCCAAATTTCACCAGGACCATCTTCCACTGTGTGCTGCATTTTCCACCATGATCCTGCACTATTCTGTCGTCTCACCAGTCTGCACGCCCATTCTCGTCGACCCCACTGCATTCGCCATCCCCAATGCATGGTTTTCTTAATTTGTTTTCGTGTTTTGCAGGGTTACAGGTAGGCGAAAAACCACCATGATTCATATGCACTATTGTAGTGGCACAATGCACAAAGAAGCTGAATTTAGAGCCTGATATTACAGGAAAATGCCCGGAAAGGTGTCTGCACCATAAATTTCATCAAAGGACAGAGTTCAACCGCAAGCCTCTTCATGCCAGTTTTCGATTTCATAAACAAAGACAGTACTGGAGCAGCAGAGAGTTCAAGGCACGTAATAGAAGATTTTGAGCCTTTTTCAGGGATTTAGAAGGCAAAGGTACTAGTTCAAAGACATCATGGATCACATGGAAGGTCGAGCGTGTAGAAAACAATACTATCAGGGTTTCACATCAGCAGTGTGTCCTTTCCACAAAGGACGAAGTGCCCATACTATCTCCATTCTATACCGTGTTCCTGAGGAAATTCCAGCCCTGACAACAGTCCTATGCTATCAGAAGCATTTGTTACACAGTATGGCAGACCTTAGCATCATTATTCTACCTTTTTGTTTAGTTCACCAAAGTGTTACAACAAGTACATCAGAGACATACCTGGAGTAAATGGAAGCCTGACGAAGACCACTATTTCACCCAAAGAGTACCAGAGATAAATGCTCAGAATGTAAAATAGAACAAGGCATCGACTCTCTTCCTCTTCCGAGTTTTAATGCTGCATTTAGTTTTCCATCTACCTTCTATACTCCACTCGAGCTATAAATTCATGAAGGAAACTCATTGTAAATATTGTTGATCAGTTATCAGAGAATTGCAAGCTATTTCTTTTGAGACATAGTCTCTATGTAAAGTTGTAAGATAGGCCGAGGAAGATGTTTTCAGACTGAATATCCAGCTATTGGTAATGTTGTACTTGACTGGCATTGCTCTTTAATATGAAAAGCGCATTTCTTTGGATCCTGATCTAAAGCAGCGGTGATGTTTTCCTATCTCTGTATTTGTTTTTAACTTGCAGTTCATTTCATTTCATTTCTACTGGCTTGCACCAGAAATCTGGCATAGGATTTACCCTTGTTAGGTAATCTCTATTTTTTCTTCTCCTCGGGCTTCTCGGATGTTTTCATTAAATGTGCATGTTAAAGGGCTGATTTCGCTAATTTTAACCTGTAGTGGATGTCATCGTCACGATGACAGTGAATTAAATGAATATGTTCTTAGATGTTCTTATTAGGATCAAGAATGAGCTAATTGGGAACATTGGGAGGTCTATAACTCCTCGTCTCTATCTCACTAGTGATCCTTTTCAATTGATTGAAAAATTCTAAGATCCTCAAGTCGGAGGTGCCAAGATTGAACAAAAAGTCTCTCTGCGTCTAAAGTTCTTAACTCTATGTCTAAATCTTTATCATTTTCTCCTTCTGGCCCAGCTTCATGCCACACAATCATCTTTAAGATCCAATGCTTTAGATGACTAGCTCAACTGAAAGCCTGCACATTGAATAGCAAGTAAAACCTTTCCTGACTCCATTGCCCAATGGTATTGAATGTTTCCTGGAACATCTCTCCTTTGCCTAAAATCCTCTTTGCTCATCCTTGTCTTATATTGAACCCTTCTTTCCCTTGAGCAACTCAGCTAATCAAACAAATAATCAAACAAACCAACTTTGCTCTATAACTAGCCTAACATCTTAATTTTGAGCTTCAAGACAGCAAAAACTCTGCTTAGTGTAGCTCCCCTCTCTCATCCTGGCACAGCTAGATCCCGAGGTCTGAAAGGGGTTTTGATGTTATCTCATCTTTTGGTCTTGCCAATCTGGCCAAAACATGGGAACCCCAACATAATGGCGACTCCGCTGGGGAAAATCTGAGAGCTTATAACTAACAACATTTGTCTGTCTCCCATTGTCGTCACCAACATAATGGCGACTCCGCTGGGGAACTTCTGAGTATTTTCACCTTACTACATCATAAGAGCCTCAGAAACCTAGAATCTCTGGTTAGGTTGGCAGTTAAACACTCCTATTCACATATCAACCTCTATACCTTTGTTGTGTTCTCCCACATTCTTAGACAGAGTCTGGAAAGGGCCAGGTAGCCTCCGAATCTCACACTCTTTCAGAGGTGAAATATCTAGTAAACGCCCCCCCAGTCGATCTCTGGTTATATTTTGCTGTGTTTTGAAAATATACTTTGAAAGGGATATATCATAAGCACTGTGGTGGACAGTGTACCTTCCATAAACATCCTAAACCCTCCACCTGGCGACTCCATAATTCCTAAACGATTCAAAGATTCCACTGGTGATCAGTAGGCCTGCTGATTATCTTGGTTCATATAAGACTCCACTGGGAGACCAGAGCCCATTACAACATCAACCATAATAGAAGCAACAAGTAAGGTTAAGCTGCTTGGTTGGAAAACAACATTCTAGCTTCAAGAACCATCCACACAAGAGCTTATCCCAATCCAAAACCACCTGAAATAGTTGATAACCCCGAAATAATCCTCAAGAGATCTCCTGCACCTATAAGACCAACTATTTCCAGCCACATCCATAGAGCTAACTCTGCACTGGAAGATTTTACAGCTCTATCAGACCCACCTTTTGACCTAGGCTCTCAAAACAGTTTACCAAGAACTAGGTCATTCAGTGTCCTAGACCAGCCAGACCTTGAGCTCCCTAGTTCACCAACTCAAAGTGGTAAACACCTTTGGAATAGACACACCCCTCCATCCACACCCCCTAATATTCACTTCATTCAAAACTTGGGACTCAGTCATCCTAGATCTGCTCATCAGTCTTCCACTGGTCATAATATCCCTGTCATCCATATACCAGCTGCTCAAGCCAACCCTTTACCTCATCAAAACATCATCATGGCAGCTTGGTATGCACTTGTGGTTTTACCCCAGCCTCTAGTACCCTTACCCAATGATTATCAATCAAAGATCCCACATTTCACTGCCAAAGAGTCTACCATAGCTCAGCACCATGTAGATAGGATGGAAGATTCTTTTAACTACATGGAAATAGATGATGATACAGTCAAAATGAGAATCTTTGCCCAGAGCTTAGGAGGTAATGTGAAGAAATGGTTCAAAATCCTACCTCCTAACAGTATCCAAGACCTTCCTGCTTTATATCAGACCTTCATAAACAAGTGGGAAGTTAAGGCAAACCCTCTCCAAATCCTAGCGGAATACAAGAACCTGAAAAGAAACGTAGGAGAGAGTGTCCAGGACTACTCTACAAGGTTTAATAGCGTTTATAATGCTCTTCCACCACACATTAAACCTCCCCAAGGTATGGTTCTAGTGAAATACCCTGAAGGCTTGGATGCTAACATGGCCTACCAGCTTAGGGAGAGGGATTACAACACATTGGAAGACATGCAAAAGGGAGCAGTGAGTGTAGAGGCTAATCTGATTGAGAAGAAAGCAAGATTGAGAGTTGAGAAAAGGGTAACATATAGAGATGACAATGTGGCTTCAACATCTGACCCCAATTATGACCGCGTATCCAAAAACATGGAAAAGCTACAACAAATGATGGAAAAACTGGTTGTCACAGTTAGTAACCAAAACAGAGGTCAAAATCATAACTAGAACTAGAGCTTTAGAAGAAACAATATCGCTCCCAACAGACAAAGAGAATCAGATCAACAAGCTATTCCCCCATTCCAAGAGAAATTTCTTGATGAAGATGAGGGAATCATAGAAGAGTCTGAGGGAAACACAATAAACATGTTTGAAGTAGAAAAATCAATCCACAACTGTTCCACAGAAGAAGATCAGCCCTCATCCTCATATTGGGATGAGGAAAGGTTAGAATATGAGGACTACAGGTTAGGATTTGAAGATGCCATCATGCAGGTCAGAGAACAATATGAACTTAGAAGAAAGAAGAGCCTAGACACTTAAAAACCAAAGGCTTTTGAGGTTACCATCAAGAAAAGGCTTGAGAAAACTTATAAAGTAACTGCTGAAATAGCAAATAAATAGCTGAGATTTCTGGAAAAAAGAAAGAAAAATAAAACCAAAACACTGATACACAAGGTCAACCAACTAGTAGCACTAGCACTGCAGTTAGTGCTCTTGATAAAACAGTTTCTAACACTATGCATAGTGAGAATCAACCCACTAATTCTGCCACCAAGGTGGTGGCGAAAAAAACAGAGTTGAACATTCCAAAGAGTCAATCCACTTTCAATTTGGAGAGTGAGATTGCAAAAATTAAAATCTCTGTCCCACTCTCTAAGCTGGCCACCTAGGATGTATATAAAGGCCAAATTTTGAAAGCATTAAATTTAGGTGAGAACAGTGACATTGTAAATCTGAGTGATGATCAACCAACCCTTCTCTTTGGTCCAAAGATAGAAGGAAATTTTCAGGAAGGGGTAGTGCCCCCTTTTTATATCAATCTTAATATCCATGATAAGATCCTCCACAATGCAATGCATGACTCTGGGGCCTCACACAACCTAATGCCTAAGATAGTTATGGAAAGATTAGGCCTAGAGATAACCCGACCCTATAAAGATTTATATTCATTTGACTCTAGTAGAGTAAAATGTCTGGGCCTAATCAAAGACCTGTGTGTGAGCCTTACCCAGATTCCAGCAAAATGTATGGTCATGGATGTTGTGGTGGCAGATGTGTCGCCTAAGTATGGTATGCTATTGTCAAGGTCATGGGGAGCCAAGTTGCAAGGAACAATGTAGATGGACGGGGCTTATGCCACAATTCCTATTTTTAGCCAACTTAGAAGACTGTACAGGGAGGCACAAATGAAATTCTTGGTCAGTAGCCCCAAAAAACCTAAAAATTCACCTTTATACTCTGTACACATAGATCTTGACTCCTTCATCCTTTGCAATGATGAATCTGTGGAGGGGTTAGGATTCAAAAACAAAGATACACACAATGAAACAGAGCATATGGATTTTAACATAATGGATTCTCTAGACTCGTGGGAGAAAGACGTAGAAAACTTTGAACAGTGCACTAAAACAAAAACTCAGAGTAAACCGGAAATAGAATGCAGTCAACTGATTAGTCGCTCTTTGCAAGCTCATACACCACATCAAGAACGAAACAATGGTAAACCTGAGAACGAACCTTTATCGGAAATGAATTTCGATGGGTCATGCACCAAGAGAACTGCAGGAGTAGGAGTGTGGGTGCATAACACAGAGAGTGACTACGCAGAAAGCCATGCATGTAACTTGCACTTAAAATGTACAAATAATATCGCAGAATATGAGGCTCTGATCCTGGGCTTAACTCTGTTGAAAAAATTAGGAGCTTGTAGGATAACTGTGCATGGAGACTCTGAGTTGATCATTAAATAGGTGAATGGTGAATAAAAAACAAAACATCCAAGGCTTAGAGCGTACAGGAATGACGCTATGGATCTATTGAAAACCTTTGTAACATTTATCCGTGTTTGGTTCCAGAGGTCGTAATCGTAATTGGGTAAAAATGGACTAGCTCACAGACTAGTTCAGACCAGAAAGCCCTATAAAAGTCACTGTAATGCGAGATCACCTTTGTCCAACCAAATTTAGACTTGGCAGCCGTATTTACCAAGTACCTAAGGTGGCTCCTGAGGGCGCAACATATTGAAGATTTCCTGGTAGGCAGGAATGAGTTTGAATTTTCTGATTCAGACCCCAAATCTGATAGTAGCTGCCTAAGTGAAGAGTCCTCAGATGAGGAAGAAACACCCTGTAATATAGAAATAAATACTTTGAACGAACAGATTGGAAATCCAAACGAAAAATGTGAAAACGCAGATAGTGAAGAAGTAAAGGTGCTGCAGTCCAAAGATCAGAACATACCTCGAGGTCTGGCACCTTTAGAAGACCATTTTGACTTCGATGATGTAGCAAAAAATCCCACTATAGAGCATGCAGACTCTGATGTCAAGGAATGCAACATAGGCACTGAAGATAAACCCAAGATGATCAAATTGGCTAAGTCCCTCCCTGCAAACATGAAAAGGAAATACATCGACCTATTCAAGGAATTCATTGATGTGTTTGCTTGGAGTTATGAGGACTTAAGAGCCTATGAAACAAACATCATACAGCATAAGATACCCTTGAAAGAAAATCAGAAGCCCTTCAGAAAAAAAACTTCACAGAATAAACCCAAAACAATTACTTGCAGTGGAAAAAGAGATTAAGAAGATGTACGAAGCAGGTATAATTGTCCCTGTGAGGTTCTCTGACTGGGTATCAAACCTAGTGGCTGTGAGAAAGAAAACAGGGGAGATTAGGTTGTGCATTGATTTCAGGAATCTTAATAGAGCCTCACTCACAGACAATTACCCTTTGCCAAAATTGGAACATATTCTTCAGAGGGTAGTAGGTTATAAAAGGATCTCCCTGCTAGATGGTTTTTCAGGTTACAACCAAGTCTTAGTACTCCCAGAAGACCAACTCAAGACTGCTTTTACCACTCCATGGGGCACTTTTATGTATGTAAAGATGCCTTTTGGACTGATGAACGCTGGTGCAACCTTCCAAAGAGAAATGGAAATAGCTTTTTCAGATGAAATAGGACACTTCATTGTCATCTATCCGGATGACATAATAGTCTATTCCAAGACTGAGGAAGAACACCTAGAACACCTAAGAAGAGTGTTTGAAAAATGTAGAAGGTTCAGTCTATCATTGAATCCTAAAAAGACTGTATTTGGGCTGCAAGAAGAAAAACTTCTTGGCCACATCATATCTGAGAAGTGGATTAGGATAGACCCACAAAGAGTTGAGGGAATACTACAAATCACATACCCGAGAAACATCAAGGAGTTACAGTCCTTCATTGGGAAAATCAATTTCCTCAGGAGGTTTATTCCCAACTTAGCTGAACACCTTAGGAATATGACTAACATGTTGAAGAAAGGTGTAGGAGTTAAATGGACTGTTGAGGCCAAGAAATATTTTGAATCAGTTAAACTCTCACTCACCCAAGCTCCCCGTCCCAATCAGCCCCGCATTTCTCAAAGGATTTCTTGATCTTTCATTTGCCTCCGAACATAAAAAGAGTCGCGTGCAGCTTCTATCGTTAAAAACCTTGTGAGGGAATGGAATGTTCATTTTCTTCTTTTTTTTAGCAAAGCACTCGCAAAGTTAACCTGAAATACAACATAATGGAAAAATAGGCCTATGCTCTGGTTAAGGCCTTGAAATACTTTAGGGTGTACATACTGCATTCCCACACCATAGCCTATGTGCCAAATATAGTGGTTAAAGACATCTTGTCCCAAGACCCAGATGGGAAGAGGGGCAAATGGATTGCTGTGATCTTAGAGTATGACCTTGAGATAAAACCCACCAAACTGATTAAAGGTCAGGGCTTAGCTCAACTAATGGCTGAATCAAATCTACAAGCCCTTGACATTAACATGGTAGATGCCTTGGATGAGTAGCAGGGATTGCCTGATCCCACTATTGAGGAGAAGTTTCAGATCTCTCCTTGGTATTCAAACATTATGTATGTGCTTACTCACCTCAATGCCCCTCCTGAACTATCAAAGACCAAGGCCAGATTATTAAAGCTAAAAGCTAGAAGCTATTGCATAACGAATGAATGTTTATACTGAAAAAATGCAAATGGCCTATTGCTTAAATGTTTTCCTGAGTCTAAAGCAGAAAGGATTAAACAATAGTTCCATGCAGGAGAGTGTGGAGGCCACCTGAACTGGAAATCCACTGCAAACAAAATACTCAGAGCTGGCTACTATTGGCCTACACTCTTCAATGATATCCATAAGATGATAATTTCCTGCCACAAATGCCATATTTTTGAAGGCAAAAGAAAACTCCTTCCCTTACCTCTACAACCCATCACTGTTGAAGGTATCTTTATGCAATGGGGCCTAGATTTCATAGGAGAAATTCACCCCGCTTCTTCTACACAACACAAATGGATCTTGACAGCCACAGACTACTTCACTAAGTGGATAGAGGCCATACCTACTAGGAATGCCACAGATTCAGTCATCATTAGGTTCCTAGAAGGTCACATCCTCTCTCGGTTTGGCTGCCCAAGGAAAATAATCACTGATAATGCTGCTGCTTTTGGATCCAAGAAAATGGTTGATTTTTGTCACAGGTATCAAATAGCACTCAGTCATTCAACTGCCTATTACCCACAAGGTAATGGCTTAGTTGAATCATCAAACAAGAGCCTGGTGGCCATCATCAAAAATATGCTGGAAGAGAAAAAAAAGTCATGGCATAAGAAGTTAGTGCATGCCCTGTGGGCTGACAGGCTTACAACAAAGAAGTCCATTGGCATGTCACCATATCAGCTTATCTATGGAACAGAAGCAGTTTTTCCTACCAGCCTTAGAGTACCAGTGATTAAACTTGTCCAAGAGATTCAGACAGAAGGAGACAGTATGGTGAGAAGGATAAACCAAACAATTCATCTCCAGAAAATAAGGGAAGAGGTATATAATAGAGCTATCAAAGTTCAGGAAAATATAAAGAAGTTATTTGATAAAATAACTAAGGCTTGTGATTTCAAAATTGGAGATAAAGTTCTGAAGTGGGACTCAAGGAGAGAGGGCAAAGGAAAGCACGGCAAGTTTTACAGTTTGTGGCAAGGTCCCTACATCATCCAGGACACCGTGGGTCCAAATGCATTTTTTCTACAAGAACTAGATGGTACAGAGCTGTTTGGGGGTCCTGTCAATGGCAGGATGCTCAAACACTACTTCTGCTGATTTCCAATTTCTAGTTTCCATTTCCATTGTAAATACCATCCTTGTGTTATGTTTTCAAGAAAAAGAGAAAATGTTCCAAAAAACAGAAAGAAAGGAGAGGTTCAGAAATGCTCAAAACATGAACCTCAAGAATGCAAAGGATTGGCTCTAATATGATCAAAACCTGAGCCAAAGAAGGAAAATAGTTGGTTCTAACATGTTCAAAATTTGAACCAACAATTAAGGAAGAAGAATCAGATCTAACATGCCCAAAACCAGAGCTGAATGAAGAAGAGAAAGTGACTCTAACAAGCTCAAAACTTAAGCCACAAAAGAAAGGAGGATGCTTCAAAATTTCAGATTTCAAGCCTTCAAGATTTTGTTTCTAGTTTCCTGCAAGTTTTTGTCCCTGTGCAACTGTCTTTATGCCTTAGATCCACAGCAAACTAGACTGTCTAATCCTAGTTTGGTTGTTTTTAAATTTCTATTGTAGAATATAGAGAAGAAATATGTTCGACAGTCTAATACCAGCAGATATTAGATTAGGTAGAGAAACATATGAGACCAACAGTTTAATCTGGTCTCATGGAGCAACAAGGGTAGAAATAGAATAGGTTTATTTTCTTGTTTGTAAAAAATAAAAATGATGTAAAGGGTCTTCTAGTTCAAATGCACCCTAGAAGGAAAAATGCTAGGAAATTAGGAGGGGTAGGTAGATTGTTTGGGTAATGTTTCTACTAATTGATGTCTTCACAATTGTGGCAGTTGAAAATCGAAGAAGAAAGGTGGCTCAAGCAGCAGGCATCTAGCCTACACCAAAGATCATTTTCTGGATTCTTGACTCCTTCAAGAAGAAGCCATCCCCATGTGGAGCCACTGTTAACCCCCTATAAATTCCATGACAAGCAAGCAAGGGGGATAATTTGTTTCATGAGCCTTCAAGGAATGCATTTCTCTTGAAAACACATCATCCTTGAAGCCTTTTCATGCTCTTTTCCCTCTGATTATTCCCCTATATTTTTCTTGAGTCAATAAGCCTCACTGATGATGATAAATTGTGCTCCTAAAGGCCTACATTTTCCCCTTGTATCCCTGCAAAATGTCCCATTTTAACCCTTTTCCCTTTATCAAAGTTCTCCTTTTTACCCCCAAATTCCTCCCCTAGTCCTCCTAAACCATCCTAAAATCCCCTTTAAACCTTCCAAATACATTTTGTTTGGTTTAAAATCCCCTTTTTCCCTCTACCGTTACCCTTTTTCTGGCCTCAAATCGCATTGAAAAGGTTGAGAAACCCACATTTTAACATATATGGGGTTTAGCCCCCTTCAGGCCAGCCCCCTTATTTTTCCCTCCACGTGACTCGGACACTAGAACCTAGCGCTAACCCAAAAGGCACTTATCGAAAATTTATATCGGGAGCATTTTAAACCATCGATCTGTATAGATCGGACGGTCGTCGCATCCCCATAGCATCCACCATTCAACCTTCTCACCGCTCGTTCATCGCATCTCCACCGTTCATTTACTCGCCTTGGTGGTCCCCACGCCAACGCGCCCTATTCAAAAAACGCCTGTATCTATCGCACCACTTTTTGAGGGCTGGCGGTATTTTTCCATTCGACATCGATTCCATTCACCACCTGACATGTGTCACGCACCCAATTTGAAAACCGCCCCCCCCCATCGCGTGTTATCGTTCGGCAGAAAACCCGTCGCAATATGCACGTGTGCCGTCTGATCCAGAGCTGCCCATCCAACAACGATTGCATTGTGAAGCTGCACGGGGAATAATCCAAGGCAAACCATACCCCTAGCCCACTGTCCATCGCCAGCCAACGCATTTTCAACCGTCGATCTCCTCCTGAGATCGGACGGTCCAGATTGATTGCATGTCCCGCCATTGACTGGTCCCGCCATGTCACCATTCCACGTGTTTTCGTCACATGTCCATCTGTCCCTTTTATATTTTATTTGAAGGTCAAAGTGTCAAGTCTTCGCATTTAAATCTTCTTCATTTTGCCAACTTTCACCGTGACCATCTTCCACAGTGTGCTGCATTTTCCACCATGATCCTCCACTATTCCGCCATCTCACCGATCTGCACATCCATTCTTGTCGACCCCGCTACGTTCACCATCCCCAATGCATGGTTTTCTTAATGTGTTTTTGTGTTGTGAAGGGTTACAGGTAGCCGGAAAACTGCCATGATTCATATGCACTATTGTAGTGGAATAGTGCACAAAGAAGCCGAATTCAGAGCCTGATATTACAGTAAAATGTCCAGAAAGGTGTCTGCAACATAAATTTCATCAAAGGACAGATTTCAAACTCTGCAAAACCTCTCCAGCACCATTAAAGCTCATATTTCATAAACAAAGACAGTATTGGAGCAGAAAAGAGTTCAAGGCACGTAATAGAAGATTTTAAGCCTTTTTCAGGGATCTAGAAGGCAAAGGTACTAGTTCAAAGACATCATGGATCGCATGGAAGGCCCAGCGCACAGAAAACAATACCATCAGGGTTTCACATCAGCAGTATGTCCTTTCCACAAAGGAATAAGTGCCCATACTATCTCCATTCTATACCGTGTTCCTGAGGAAATTCCAGCCCTGACAACAGTCCTATGCTATCAAAAGCATTTGTTACACAGTATGGCAGACATTAGCATCATTATTCTACCTTTTTGTTTTAGTTCATCAGAGTGTTACAACAAGTACATCAGAGACATACCTAGAGTAAATGAAAGCCTGACAAAGACCAATCTTTCATCCAAAGAGTACCAAAGATAAATGCTCAGAATTTAAAACAGAACGAGGCCTCGGCCCTCTTCCTCTTCTGAGTTTTAATGCTGCATTTAGTTTTCACCTACCTTCTCTGCTCCACTTGAGCTATAAATTTCAAGAAGGAACTCATTGTTGTTGTTGATCAGTTATCAGAGAATTGCAGCTGTTTCTTTTGAGACATAGTCTCTCTGTAAAGTTGTAAGATAGGCTAAGAAAGATGTTTTCAGACTGAATATTCAGCTATTGGTAATGTTGTACTTGACTGGTATTGCTTTTTAATATGACAAGCACATTTCTTTGGATCCTGATCTAAAGCAGTGGTGATGTTTTTCTATCTCTGTATTTTTTTTTAACTTGCAGTTCATTTCATTTTATTTCTACTGGATTGCATCATAAATCTGGCATAGGATTTACCCTTGTTAGGTACCGTATGTTTTTTCTCTCCTTGACTTTGATGTTTTCTACTAAATGTGTTATCTAAGGGCTGATTTCAGTTAATTTAACCAGTGTAGTGGATGTCATTGCCTACTAGCTGATGTATGAATTAAATGAATCTGTTCTTAGATGTTCTTGTTAGGATTTAATTGAATGAATTGGGAACACTGGGAGGTCTAGAACTTTGTCTCTATCTCACTAGGATCCTTTTCAATTGATTGAACCTTTCTAAGATCCCTCAAGATGGAGGCCAAAGAACTGAGAGTTCAAAGTCTCTCTCTGATCTTAGGTCTATAACTTTGTGTTCTAAATATTTATTTTTTTCTCCTCTCTTACTTTTTCATGCCACACTATCATCTTTAAGATCCAATGCTTTAGATGACTAGCCCAACTAAAAGCATGCACATTGAATAGCAAGTAAACCCTTTCCTGACTCCATTGCCCAATGGTCTTGAATGTTCCCTGGAATATCTCACCTCTGCCTAAAATCCTCTTCGCTCATCCTTGTCTTATATTGAACCCTTCTTTCCTGATAACCAGCAACCAAAAAAATAATCAAACAAACCAACTCTGAGCCTTATAACTAGCCTAACATCTTAATTTTGAGCTTCAAAGATATAAAACCTTTCTTATATAGAGAGATCCCTCTCGGGACCCAGGAGGGCTAGATCCTAAGGTCTGAAAGTGGTTTTGATGTTGTCTCATATTTTGGTCTTGTCAATCTGGCCAAAACATGGGAACCCCAACATGGTCGAATCGGAGTCCGAATGTGGGAGTTATCGTTGATTTAAAATCAACTATTTTTTCAGAAATTTTGTGACGACAAGACAGGTCCAGCGTGAATATGAGAGTCTAGAGTTTCCAGATAGTGGTTTCAAACACATGAGGAGATGAAGTGTTGAAGATTGCAACAAGAAAAAATGAAGGAGGCATCCTGAAACATCTTTCCTGATCCTAGTTGGAATGTGATCACCTAAACTAGGTGAGGCCCACACAGGTGATTTTTGTCGCAAAGTCTATTTTTAGACTATGTCTATTTTTAGACATATGGATCATGGTCTATGAGTTGCAAGATGTTATTTATGGATGATTGGTCGAGTTGGTAAAAATATATGGACCTCTATTTTTAGACATTGGGCGGTTTCTATTTTTAGACTGCCGGGCAAAAAATAGAACAGTCAAATATTATTAACCCTTAATAATATTTGGACTATAAACATTATCTTATCCTCTTGGAGCACTTCAGTTTGATGCTTGGATGTGGCACATGCAACTGACAGAAGGAAATATGCTTTTCCTAAGGGTTAGTTGAGCTATTGCATGGTTGACTTCAGTTAGAACTCATGTGGCAGAGTTTGGTGGAGTTGATGAGACAGTTGGTGGAGTTGTGTTCGGTTTAACTTAGTTGAACTAGTTGTATTTAGTCTAACTGACAAACACACTAGTGATGAGTGGTGTGAATTAATTATTAATTAATTCACTAATTATTAACTCATAAATCAACTAAAGAACACATCAGTTAACTGCAATGCATGGACAGTTCAGTGGAGACCAGTGTTAGAGGTGGGTGAAAGGGTGAGTGTGACTATCATTTGTGACCATGATTGTGCATGAGATTTGCACACACATTGATGGAGATTGCCAATGAGGATTGCGCAGTTGGAGCTAGTGGGATTCGAACTTGGATCTCATTCATTACTCACTTGGATTGCGTAGTAGAGGCAGGCAGACTTGTGGAGAAGATTTGAACCCATGACTTGTTCAAATCTCAGTTAGTTTGTGTGTAACTTTTTGGAGATAGTACTAAGTACTTGTGAGGAGTATTGTGCTATGTATTGTTACATGTTCTCTATCATTATACTATACAGATAGTTGGGGGTTTTCAGCTATTGCTTTCCCCATTACATACTGTGTTGATATGTGTGCTTGATTATTGTTTTATGAGCGCATGCGACTGTTTCTATTTCCGCATATTGATGATCAATTGTAGAAGAGGTTATGTATTATGCATGAAGCTTAAATAGTGTGTAATCAGGATAATCTCGGTGAATAACTTAGAAAATTATTAAAATTTCTACATGAATAATGATCATTCCATTTCCAAAAATAGGTTATAATAAATATTCTGAGTTATATTGATCGAGTTATGCTCATTTTAAATCTGGAGCAACATTCGGATCGGGTTCCCTTTGGAGACGTGCCCTCCCACCCTGATTTAGTAGGCACCTGCTTCACATTCATCAGTTTCAGCATAGTAGCATTTGGCTTGGGTTATTTGGGGGTGTGCCCTCCCACCCCAAGCTATGTAGGCACCTGCTATTTCATCAACAATCAGCATCACGGTTATGGGTCAACCGCACAAAATCATTTTCATCGAAGTCCATTTGCTAGGCTGCACACTGTTAGTAACACAGTTGGCCACAAGCATTACAGGGTATCTCTATCCTTGGCTCTTCATTTTTCATGGTTTTGGTTCATCCACAAACCCACACTTCATCGAATTCCATTTGCTAGGCCGCACACTGTCAATATCACAGTTGATCACAAGCATTACAGGGTATCTCTATCCTCGGATCTTCGTTCATCACGGTTATGGGTTAACTGCACAAAACCCTTCTCTTCAGTGGCTCTTCATATTCAACAAAGGATTCTTAGGAGGGAACTTCATGCAATGGGGACCATTGCTTCTTAAGGAGGGAGGAATGATCCGAATGGAAAATGGCATCCGCCCATGGTATTCATCTACCCATGTTATCCATCCACCCATGGTATTGTAAATGTCATCGACCCATGGTATTCATCCACCCATTGTATTTATTCGCCCATGGTATTGTAAGTGACATCTATCCATGATATTCATCCACCCATGGTATGTATCCACCACCCATGGTATTCATCCACATATGGAATTTACCCATGGTATTGTAAGTGGTATCTACCCATGGTATTGACCCATGGTTTTGACCCATGGTATCCAGCTATGGTATCTACGCATGGTATTGTAACTAAAAAAAGACTATAAATAACAAGCCTCAATTTGTAAAAGGACAGATTGTCCACCACAAAGTAGCTTCTACAGTTATTCTCTATTTTAATAAAACAAATTTCTTTGTGGTTTTATTTGCAGTGTGTTCTTTTCTGGCATTCTAATTTTGCAGATCTTGTCAGATCCATTTCAAATTTTTAGATCTTGGGGGCCTCCCCCCAAGATCTGGATCAGTAAATTTTCCCAATTTTACATTATTTACATTTGCTGTCATATTTCAACAAACTCCACCTTGACAACAATTTTCCTAATCCCTTGCCCATGCCCATTCATCATCTTTTCTCCAAGCCAAGAGAAGCAAGACACCATCTCAGCTTTTCTATTGTAACTGGCTTCGTGAATATATCTGCATGATTTTCCTATGTACATAAATTCTTGAGAACTACTTTATTGCCTTCAATTACATGTCTCACAAAGTGATACCTTACATCGATGTGCTTGGTCTTGCTGTGATAGGCTGGATTTTTAGCCAAATGAATAGCACTCTGGCTGTCACAAAATACATTCAATTTCTCTTGTGTCCTTCCAATCTCATCAAGTAGACCTTTTAACCAGATTGTCTCTTTACAAATATCTGAAGCAGCTATATATTCTGCTTCAGTAGTGGACAAAGCAACTGTCTCTTGAAGCTATGACATCCAGCTGATTGCTCCACCTGTAAGAGTAAAAACATAACCTGTAGTAGACCTCCTTTTGTCCAAATAACCTGCATAATTAGCATCCACATATCAGCAGACTGAACTTTCACGACCATCAACGCTGATGTAATGGTCACTTGTGCCTCTCAAATACCAAAACACCCATTTCACTGCTCGCCAATGTTCTTCTCTTGGATTTTCCATGAACCTGCTGACAACTCCAACAGCATGTGAAATGTCAGACCTTGTAGATACCATCGCATACATTAAGTTTCCTACCACATTTTCATATGGTACACGAGACATATACTTCTTTTCTTTGTTAGTTCTAGGACTTAAACCTGAAGAAAGCTTAAAATGGGAAGCTAATGGAACATTAACAGGTTTCACATTGTTCATACATAAATTTTCAAGTACTTTCTCCAAATACTTATGTTGTGATAGCCAAAGCTTACCATTCTTCCTGTCTCTGTGTATCTCCATGCCCAAGATATGTTTCGCCACTCCAAGATCCTTCATATCAAATGTCCTAGAGAGCTAAGCCTTTAACCTGTTGATTTATTCCATGCTTTTTCTTGCAATAAGCATATCATCAACATACAACACCAAGATAATGAATATGCCATTGAAACTTTGAAGTATACACAATGATTATACTCACTTCTGATAAAATTTTGGCTCACCGTGAAGGAAGAAAAATTCTTGTACCATTGCCTGGGTGACTGCCTCAAACGATACAATGATTTCTAGAGCTTGAAAACTAATCTTCTGTTGTGACCTTGTACAAGACCTTCTGGCTAATCCATATATATCTCTTCATCCAAATCACCATGAAGAAATTTTTTTTTTAACATCTAACTGTTCTAACTTAATATTAAGTAATGCAATTAGTGTTAACGCAGTACGAATAGAAACAATTTTAATGACTGGTGCAAAAATCTCATGAAAATCAATACCTTCAAGCTGAGAATATCCTTTTGCAACCAGTCTCGCCTTATACCTCTCAATACTTCCATAATTTTCTCTTCAACTTGAAGACCCATTTGCACCCAACAACGCTTCTCCCTTTAGGAAGTTCTAAAAGATCCCAGGTATTGTTCTTGGCTAAGGAATCCATTTCTTATTCCACAACATTTCTCCATATCTCTCTCTCTGCATCATCTACTGCTTCCTGATAACAAGAAGGTTCCCCATCTTCAGTAATCAATGCAAAAGATGAAGCAGAATCTTCATACCTTTTGGGAGTTTTTATTTCCCTTGTAGACCTTCTTAGAGTGACTGGTTGTTGAATTGGTTCTGGAATTTCTCTGATTTCCTTTTCTTCTCCACCTTCTTCATCAGAAGTCTCTCCTTCCTTTCGAATTTCTAGAAAAGTTTTAGTCTCCAATTGAATCTGCTGATTTGGTGATACCTACTCCTATTTAACTTTTCCAACATCTGATTTTAGAAGAGAATATTAATCAAATGTTACATCTCTACTAATGACTATCTTCCGTGAAGAAGGATCCCACAACCTATATCCTTTCACTACATAATCATACCCAACAAAGACATAACATTTTGATTTTGGATCTAACTTTGAATGCAAATTTCTAGGAATAAGAGCATAGGCATCACAACCAAAAATCTTCAAATGCGAATAATTACAAGACTGACCCAACCAAACTTCTTCAAGAATTTTACAGTTTATGGCTAACAAAGGTCATTTGTTAACTAAATAAAAAGTAGCAGATACTTCTTCTACCCACAACTCCTTTGGAAAGTTAGCATTGTTGATCATGCTTCTGGCTCTTTCCATAAGAGTCTAATTCATCCATTCAGCAACGCCATTTTGCTGAGGAGTATAAACAATAGTTTTTTGTCTAACAATCCCTTCATCCTTATAGAATTGTTCAAATTCTAAATAAGTAAATTCACCACCATTGTCAGTTCTTAAACATTTAATTGATTTTCCTGTTTTCTTTTCCACCATTACTTTAAATTGTTTAAAAACATTAAATACATCAGCTTTCTTTTTCAACATATAGACCCAAAATTTCCAGGATAAATCATGAATAAATGTTAAGTAATATAATGCACCTCCATAAGACACATTAGGAGATGGTCCCCACAGATCAGAATGAATGTAGTCTAAAATCTGTTTACTATTATGATTTCCAGTCTTGAACCTTTGTTTACATTGTTTTCCAAACACGCAATGTTTACAATAATCCAACTTCAAGGATTTCAAATCAGGAAGAAACTTGCATTCATTAGTACCTAAAGACCTTTCTCGCTCATGTGACCCAACCATTGATGCCATAGATGAGAACATTCTTCTTCTTTTTCTGATACAATCGTTGCTTCACTAACTTGAGTGCTTCCTTTGAGTCTGTACAGCTTTTTGACCTTTTCAGCCTTCATAACAACCAAGGATCCTTTTGAGACTTTTAGCACTCCATTCTAACCTGTAAATTTATACCCATTCGAATCCAAAAGTCCCAGGGAAATCAAGTTTTTATTTAGTTTAGGTACATGCCTAACATCAGATAATGTTTTAACTGTAACATCATACATTTTGATTTTTACATTACCAATCCCAACAGTCTGACAAGATGCATTATTTCCCATGAATACAGAACTACCATTTACAACTTCATATGAAGTAAACCAACTTCGGTGCAGACTCATATGATGAGAAGCACCAGAGTCTAATAGCCAATTTTCAGCATCTTGAGAGACATTACAAACAAGGAGAGATTCAACAGTTAAAAATTCATCAACCATACGTAAATCAACTTGATTTGCTTCCTTTTTATGGTTTTCTTACTCCTTCCATTTCCAACAATCTTTCTTGAGGTGTCCAAGTTTGTTGTAGTACCATCACTTGGCTTTACACTTCTTGTCGCCCTTTGACTTTGATCTGGAAGAACCCCTTGCTTTCTCCCCTCTTTCCTTTGAATGACCTCTGGCTACAATGGCTTTTGATGTAGATGTCTCAATAATAGATTTCCTTCGTACTTCTTCAGATAAGAGAGCACCTACAACTGATTCAAATTTCAAAGAATCGGCAGTGCTCAAACTGATTGAAGTTACGAAGTGGTCCCATGACTCGGGCAGAGAACACAACAAGGTTATTGCCTTATCTTCTTCCTGCATTTTAACTTCCATATCTGACAACTGGAAAATAAGCGTATTAAAAACATTTAAATGTTCTGCAACTTTTGTACCCTCCTTCATCCGAAGACTGTACAATTGTATTTTTAAATAAATTCTATTTTTCAATGATTTAGTCATATACAATGTTTCCAATTTTTCCCACAACCCTTCAACTGTACTCTCTCCAATAATATTAAAGAGAAATTCATCTGCCAAATTATCCTAATGGTACTAAGGGCTTGGGCATCCAAGTCCTCCCAGTCTGAAAATGTCATGCTTGCAGCTTTTTTCTTTACCCCATCTAATGCTTTGTGCAACCCTTGTTGCACCAGCAAATCCCTAACCTTCAGTTTCCACAATGCGAAATTGTTCTTCCCGGTGAATTTATCCACCTCGAACTTTGCATTTTTCATTTTGGCCATTTCTTCCTCCTAGTTTTCCCTTATTTATTTAATTTCCAACTAGGGTATAAAAAAAAAGATTTCCCCTCTTTTGCTAGGGTTCTGATTTCCCTTCTTCTACTAGGGTTTTAAAAAATAAATAAAAAATTATATTTTTCTCCCTTTTCCACTAAATCAATTCTTTAGAAATCTGAGCCCTTTTTAATAAACAATTTCTTCCACAATTTATTCTAAAAAAAATTTATGTGTTCTTTCAAAAAATAATTTTTTTTCACAGGAAAATTCCCTTCTATAAATCTGAGTCTTAATTTTTCCTGAACGCAACAAAATCCTTTAATGTTTTCAAAAACTCAAATGCAGATAAAAAATACCTTTGTCTGCTTTGTCGATTTTATTAATGGGTCTTCAAATCGATTTTATTAATGGGTCTTCAAATCAAAACAGGGCAATGGACCCATTTTCTTCAACGTGCAGGATGTGACAGCATTTTTCTCCTTCCTCCAAGGCAGCTGCATTTTTCTCTTCAGTAGCAGACCATACCAGCAGACATGCTCTTCAGCTGCATTTTTCAGGAGTAGACCTCGTCATCCTTTCCTCAACAGACACATCGGACACCAATATTTTTCTTAATGGAGAATATTTTTGAAGGAAAATGGACAACAACAAGCTTTTAAATGGATAGCAACGGATGGCTATCTCCAGCAGCCCCTCCTCTTGGAATCTCTAAGGATGGACAGCCTCTCTGAATCTTTGTGGATGGACAACAATGGCTTTTTAAATGGACATTAGTCTTTCCACGCAAACTTCTCCCTCTGTAGCCAGGCTCAAACATATGAGCTTCTTCCTTTCTCCACTCGATGGCTCCTTCCCTTGACGGCCAGGAATTTTCCTCTGGATGGTGGTTACAGTACGAATAGAAATGGGCTTTAATCCAGCAGAATTAAATTTAGGGAAATTCAACTTGGTTATAAAGCTCTGATACCACTTATTGAACCCAACAGTTAAAAACAAGAAATAAATCTATGAAACTGAATACCAAACTGAAATATAAACACACACAGATAGGTAAATGCACAGATATATGTGGTAAAACCTTGACAGGGTGTCAAGGAAACCTCCACGGGGCAAGGGATTGAAAAATCTATTAATCAACAATAATTATCCTCTTCTTACAAGCCTCTCGGGCCATCCAATTTAACCTGGGTATTTCTTTATTCTAACTTCATTTCGTTATACAACCAATTAACAGGTAATAAGTAAATTTTCCCAATTTTACATTATTTACATTTGTTGTCATATTTCAACACAAACACTCAAATGTAGCAAAGGAGTTGAAATGAGCCATATTGGCCTATATGTCACCCTTTTCAAAAAATTTGAAGGACCATAACGAGAGCTTAGAGAACCCAATCGTAGAACCAAAAGAAACACAGTGATAAAAAACTCATAATGCCCAAAAAAGGTTCCACACATTCCCGTCTCTAAAAAAATAATTTTTTCAGTTCCAACAGGTATGCCCTCTCTTATCCACTTTTCATTCCTCACATTTTATCAATAATATTTGAATGAGAAGGATGCTTTCACTTGGGGTATTTTGTTGTAGGAATTATACAGTACGAAAAACCACCTATTGCCTCATGCACCAAAGGTTCTAGAGCAGGTATCATTCTACCCTAAGCATGATAGAGTCCCAGAGAAACTCTACATATCCTGACATCATTTCTCCACAAGAAATCAACCATAGGTTCCAAACACCCAACCATGTTTATCATCTCCCCACCTCGAAAATGATGAAAATCCTCATTGGTCGGTAGAGCCTCCCCTCCATGGCGTCCATCACCGAAAGTAGACCATGCATCAAAATATATGATGCCATGCCCATATCACCTCAGACTAGGAAGCACTTCATGATCATTCGTCCACCATGCATGAAGTCAATTTTTACCATCTCAAGATAAAACCCCTTTCTCGGACTACCATTTTGGAAAGCAGATCGAATACACACCACTGCATCTCACGTTTGGCCTACCATCCCCCCAACAGCATAGCCCATCTGCGATATTTTCCATATGTTGACTATATTAGACCCTCCATTTAAATTTTTGGCCTGCTGTCCCGTTTGAATCTGTTTAAAACCCCTGTCGTGGCCTAAGACCTTCATATCCTACCTATCGTTACCATCCCCGCCCATGAAATACATTGGACAAAGGTTAAAATCTGCACTTAAAAATATATCGGTCCTAGCTCCCTCCGGCCTCAGCCCCCTTCATTTTTTTCTCCACGTAACGCAGGAGCTAGCCCATGGGCCAAAATGAAAAGCGCTTATCATACACGGCCATCAGGAGCATTTTGCGTCGTCCGATTAGGCCACAGATCGACAGTCTGCAACTTTTCCCTGTCCGGTGGTCCCCGCTGCGCCTGACCCCTAAAACCAGCCTGATTTTTCCGCACCACCATTGCTGGGTAGGCGGTATTCCTCCTTCGGCCAGCGATTCCATACGATGATCGCCACGTGTCCCTCTGTACGGTCCAAAAACCGCTCCATTTCGCGCGTTATCATTCGGTCATAGTCGCGCAGCAAAATCAATGAGAGTCGTTCGATTTGTGAGCCATCATCCGACGGTCATCGTGCGGTGAAGATGTGCATGTGTTAAGCCTAGTGTATAATGTCCTGAGCCCGCCTTTTCATCGTTCTCCAATACATTGTTAACCGTTGATCCTGATTGCGGATCGTATGGTCCAGAATTGTTTACCTGTCCTGCTGTTGACTCAAGGCCCCCTCCACGTCATACCGCCACACGTTTCCATCGCGCATCCCTCAGCCTCTCGTATATATTTTTAGGTCAAAGGTCCACTATTCACGTCTAATTTCACGTATTCCTTCAATTCTTCACCACCATCCCTCTGTGTTTTCCACCACCCCACATTGTTTTGCCATTTCGATGAGTCTGCGCTACCATGTCCATGGATCCCGTCACGTCATCGTCCCTATGCCTGGTTTTCTTTAACATGTTTGTGGGTTTTGCAGGTTGCAGTGACGTGAAATTGCCATTAATTTCTGCCTCCATTATAGAAATCGAAGATGCATCTAAGGATCGGCTTGCAGAGGAAGAATTCATAAGGAAGGATCTGGGGTAGTTTCTGAGGTATGATTGTCATTTAAGGAGCAGTGATTGAAAGATATTAAACCCTCCAGGGTCATTCAAATGCACAGGTTGAGCAGATGAATAATTAATGGCGCAGATAGATAATATCAGTGAAGAGGAGGGGATTAAAGAAATGCATTTAAGGACTTTGGGACTTTTACATAACCTTTTGAAGGCAAAGTACCAGATCGAAGGCCCTGCAGATCACTAGAAAGATCTTTTCACAGAAAATAATGCCCTCAAGGTTTATTTCAGCTGAATTGCCTTCAGGAAAGGACAGAAGGTTCATGTGAATTTCTCTCTATACCATGTTCCTGAATAGATTTTCTACTAAGTGCATTTATTTCTGTCGGCAGTAGAGTACACACAGCTCAGCATGTTCATTCAGTAGTGTGGGTGCAAAGGTTTTCTGCCATTTTTTTTTAATTAAGCAAATTAAATGCGCATCACCTACCTCATTCTCTAGAGTTTTCAGTCTCTCCTATAAAACTCCAGAAGAAAGACATTGTAAGGGTTCCAGATTTTTATCAGAGAATTGTGCAGTGAAAGGAATTTTGTAAGCATTTTGTAAAGGCTCTTGTATGAGGGCTCAGAGCCCGTAGGGTCTCAGTGAGGAGGAGTTCCATCTGTACTAGAGGATTCTGGTCTTTGGTATCCCACAATATGTAACTTCCTTTTATGTGCTTAATACAACATTTCATTTCATTCATCTTCTTGTATCATGTACTGCAATGCGAGTGGCTCATTGATTTTAGGTAAGGATTTATCCTAGTTGATACCCATACTTGGATCAGTCAAGCGCTTTAAATATGGCTCAGGCATGATATACTATTTCATGTTCATTTCTTCCATATTTCTGCTATATTAGTTGCTTTGGGAGGGTGCTTTTAAAATGCCATTGTCATGTATGGATTCTTAGAATGATAAGCCCATATATGGTTCTATTGTGTATCTGGGTATCAGTCCAAAGTTAACTAATATCTTCTCATATTTCTTTCACTGCATACACCTTCTGATATTTGATTTCTGTGGCATATTACTTGAATCATCCCTCTTTGTAGTAAATTGTCTCTTAACTGTCTGATGCTTTTGTGTTGGATTTTTTCATTGTGTCTCTGCAACATTGCTTTCCATGTGGCAGTTTCGGTAAGTTCTGGTCCCATTCAAATCAATTTCCTTGTTTACAAGAGATAGCAGGAGAGCTTTTGGATTGACACCCAAGTTTTATTATATGCTCCTTGCTATGCTAAGATGTCCTAGGAACTGGTCTATAGCAACTATAGGCTGTCTCTAGGACTGACAACTTCTGTCGACAACATCTTTCTGGTGTCGTTGCTGGGGATCGAATTTAAGAAAATCATTATCCCTGGGCCTCGACAAATCATATTCACTCTCTAATCAGGTGAGCACAAAGAGTTGAAGATTTTCATATCTCTCACCTTGGTGACTCCATTATTCCTTATTTGATAAACCTATTTGTAGTCCTGGCTCCCCGTAAGCCACATTTGAGGTCAGATACATCACAGTCAAAGACACCTTCAGTTTCTGACCCTGAGAAGATTATACATAGAAGAGGTTGGAAATAAAAGAAATCAGTCTGTGCTAAAATTCCTGAGTTTTCTGTAGAAGATTATCCATCTTCATCCTCTCAAGAAGTTCTAGAAGAAAATCTCGACTCCACTGTGGGAGACACAGAGTATTATTCATATAGCCCACCCAGGGGAATTGCTAGGATTAAAACTAATCTTCACGCCACTCCTGAGGTCGAAGAAGTTAAATAAGTCACCGAAGTAGCTGTTGTTAATCGTGAAATGTTCCCATCTACGCCTCAGGCTTCTATACAGTATATTCCCATTGTTATCCATACACAACTCCCACCTCCTCCTCTTCCTACCTTTGTACATCAGATTGTTGCACAACCCCCACCTCCTCCAATGGCTAATGTTCCAGCTTTTTTGTTAAATAAATATGCTCCCCTGGCATTACCTCAAGTGTTGAATGATATGCCACAGGATTATTTGAAGATCCTATCCAGATTCACTGGGGAAAATGAAATTGATGCTCAGAAACATCTTGAGACTTTTTTCTCTTTTGCAGAGAACTTTAATGTAGAACATTTGGATGTAGTCTTAAGACTATTTTTGCAGTCTCTGGACGGTGAAGCCAGAAAATGGTTCAAAACATTAGGAAACCATTCCGTAACCACTTGGGACGATATGGAAAATACCTTTCTCAGGAAATGGGGAGAAAAGAAAGATCATGGACAGTGCCTTACTGAGTTCAATACACTTAAGAAGAAACATAATGAAGGGGTGTCAGATTTTATCAAAAGATTTAACAAGTTATATCTAAATTTTTCTTCTGATATGAAGCCTCATCAGAATGCTGCCAAAGTTGTTTTCATAGTAGCCTTTGACTCAGATTTTGGTTTCTCTCTCAGAGAAAGAAAGCCTGCCACCCTAGATGATGCTCAGTCAGATGCTCTTGAGTTGGAAGCAAATTTTTCCTCCACTGGAAAATTAAAAGGGAAAGCTGAACAAGATATCAGAAGAAGAGGTAAAGAGGAAGTATCTACTTCTAATCAGGATAAGGATTCAGATAAAATTGAAGAAATGAGAAAAATGATTAAGAATATTTCTAATAAACTAGTCAAGCTTGAATTGGAGACCAAGAATTCAGCCTCCAAGAACTTCCAGAACGCTCCAAACAGGGGTTAAAATCCTCAGTATAGAAAGCCACCCCTGCAAATACTGCCAAGAGAATAAAAAGAGCAACAAGATCAGGTTCCACACCCATTGTACCTGGAAGGCCCAATAGATGACTCCACTGAAGATGCTACCTATGAACTGCAAGATGCAAACCTTTCTTTTTCAAATAATGATGAAGTAGAATGCCCATTGCACGAAGAAGAAGAAGAGATCAGAGACACAAAAGATGCAGAAATCGATCATTACTGCAAACAGTTTAATGATTTCATGCAAGCACATTTTAACAGAAGATATGATCTCAGATCTTCCAAGAAGAGAACTCGAATTCAGGATCAAGAAGAAGAGCCTCCCCAGAAGGAATCATATTCTCAAAAGGAATCAAAAGTGCAGAAAGTTACAGACAAAGGTAAGTGCCCTCTAAACAAACCTTTGCAATCCAATGACCAAATTTCTTCTTCTTCAAAATTAGTCACTCCTAATGCTGAGTCTATACCAAAAGAAGTTAAACCTTTAGCTGAAAATAAAGAGTCAAAAGAAGTTGTAATAGAAAAATCCCCTCCTGCTTTTAATCTGCAAAAAGAACTTGAAAAAGTCAAAATCTCTGTCCCCTTGACTGAACTGTTAAAACAACCTGCATATCAATCTCAAGTCACTTCTTTATTGCTCCCTCATGAAGCACCAATAATTCCAGATAGTCTTAACCTCCAAGAAGAAAGACCCATGGTAGTCTTTGGCCCAAATGTCGAGGAGATAGACCCCTCTACTCCTCCTTTTTATGTGTCCCTAGTGATTCATGACCTGCTATTGCACAATTGTATGTTAGATTCTGGACCTTCCCATAATATCATGCCTCTGTCAGTCATGGAACAACTAGGACTACAAATCACACGTCCATATAAATACCTTTATTCATTTGATTCCAAAAGAGTTAAATGCTTAGGGATGATTAAAGATTTAGTGGTCAACTTGGCCCAAATTCCAGCAAAAAGTGTAGTAATGGACATCGTGGTGGCTGATATCCCATCTCACTTTGGCATGTTGTTGTCAAGGTCCTGGGGAACGAAAATTGGTGGGTCACTTAAATTAGACTTAACATATGCCACTATTCCAATTTTTGGTGGCCAGGAGAGGAGTTTATATAGAGAAACCAGATTTGTCAAAATGGTGACCAAAGCTGACAGCTCAGAGAATTCACCAATCTACAGCAAGGAAGGAGATTTCTCATGTTTGATGTTAGAAGAAGATCAAAATTATGCTCAGGAACCTTCCTTCTGTCAAATTAAGACTGAGTAGCCTTCAGGGAAACATGAAGCAAGAATATGGACTCTACATTTTGATGGAGCAAATTCAAGAGAAGGTAATGGGGCTGGAGTATTATTAATCTCTCCTACAGGAAAATGGGTGCCACTATCTTTTGAATTGGAATATGAAGCTACAAATAATGTAGTTGAATATGAAGCACTATTATTGGGATTGCAAACAGCCAGGAGCATGGGTATACAAAGTTTAAAGGTCCTGGAAGACTCTGAGTTGGTGGTCAGACAGGTCAGAAATCAATGTCAAACCAAACATCCTCGATTGAGAGCTTACAGGAATGAAGTGTGGGACATGGTGGAGAATTTCTTCTCAGCATTTAATATCCAGTTTATGCCCCGAGAACAAAATAGAATGGTGGATTCTCTTGCTGTAGCTGCCAGTACATTTCGTCCTCCCCAGAATCCTCTCTTAAGGTATGAAGTCGAGGTACGTTATATACCATCAATCCCAGACAATACCAAGCATTGGCAGGTATTTGAAGATGACGAAAAGATGAAGAGATTCCTAGAAATAGTGGGAGAATTCTCTAATATGGAGATTGATGATTGTAAGGAAGATGAGGCTGAGAATGTTCCAGAAAATAAATGGGAAGAGAAAGTGGCAGGAAGTAAAGTGCTGCAGCTAAAAGGAAATGTCATTCCTAGAGGTCTGGTGCCTCTAGAAAGGCTATTTGGTAAAAATGATGTCCCGTTGCAGCCTAGTAAAATGGTAGAAGAAGATTAGGTAGAAGACCTGAATTTGCGCACTGATGTTGAGACCAAAATTGTAAAATTATCTAAGAAGGTCCCAGAGGAATATAAGGAAAAATACTTGAAATTATTTCAGTCATACAAGGATGTATTTGCATGGTCCTATCAAGACCTTAAAAATTTTGATATTAGTATAATGTACCATAAAATTCCTCTGAGGGAAGATGCAAAACCTTATAAGAAGAAGCTTAGACAGATAAATCCTCTACTGCTTCCCTCCATTGAAAAAGAAATCAAGAAGCTACTAAAGGCCAAAATAATTGTGCCCTTGAGATACTCAGAATGGGTTGCTAATTTGGTCCCTGTTCGAAAGAAGAATGGAGAAATAAGGTTGTGTGTGGATTTTAGGAATTTAAACAGAGCATCCTTAAAATATAATTATCCACTCCCCAAGATGGACCACATCCTGCAGAAATTGGTGGGAGCTTCTAGAATGTCAATGATGGATGGTTTTTCTGGTTATAATCAAGTAGCTGTGCTCCCAAAGGATCAGAAGAAGACTGCTTTCACTACACCATGGGGCACATTCATGTATGCCAGGATTCCTTTTGGATTGATTAATGCAGGGGCCACTTTTCAGAGGGCCATGGACATAGCCTTTGTTGGGGAGCAGGATAAATTTTTGGTAGTATATCTTGATGATATTATAGTGTTTTCAAAAAATAATGATGAACACATTGAGCATTTAAGAAGAAATTTTGAAAAATGTAGAAGGTATGGCCTTTCTCTCAATCCACAAAAGTCTTTATTTGCATTGGAGGAAGGAAAAATTTTGGGGCATATTGTAACTAAATATGGGGTAAGGATAGATCCCAAAAGAGTAGAGGTTATAAATAGCATCCCTCTCCCCAGAAATAAGAAGGAAGTGCAGATATTTTTAGGCCGTATAAATTTTCTGAGAAGATTTATTCCTAACTATGCTGAGATAGTTAGGCATATAACAGATATGCTAAAGAAGAATAATGAGGTGAAATGGTCACAAGAATCACGAGAGGCCTTTGCTAGAATTAAAGCTGCATTTTCCGAAGCCCCTATACTAGCTGGACCAGATTATACTAAACCATTTATGATCTTTTCATTTTCTTCACCCCATACAGTAGCTGGAGTTTTGTTGCAGAAAAATCAAGAAGGATATGGCTTGACCTATTTCAACTGCCAGTCGAGTTGTTACACCATTTTTTGGTCATCTAACTCTTCATCATTAGATGGACCCAAGTACACCATGTAAGACCAGTTTTACCCCAAGTAAAACTGCTTTCACTATGTTAATTAGGAAACCCCAAAAGGAATAATTAATTAAACCATAATTTAATTATTATTCCCGGTCATGTTTAACCCAAAAACAAAGAAATTAATGAGATAAACCCATAGTTATCTTATTATTTTCTAGGAATAATTATTTAAATAATATTCCTTGTTAAATATGACAAAATCAACCACCATTAATCAAATAAATCATTATTTATTTGATTATATCCCAACCACTTCCTTAAAAAGATAAATAAATCATTTATTTATTTATTTTTCACTAATCAAGGGATTTGACCCAAGTCAAACACCCTTTTCCTCCAACAAATAATAATAAAATATTCCATAGAGGTGGATCTAGATTTGGTTAACATTATTTTAATCATGCACCAAGATCTAGAATGACCCAATATTTTGTTATAAATAGGAGGGTTTTCCCCTTCATTCTTCACCTTTTGTTGCATACTAGATCACTCTGGATCTATACACTCGGTCTCATTTTCTGTCATTGTTGCTCCCAGTGAGCTCTACCTTCTACATTGGGTTTTCTACATCTACAAGAGAGAGAAAGCTTAGATCTGAAGTGCTGAGGACTACAAAGAACCCATCCCATTGAGGAGATCTGGATACACCTTCTTGTTTCCTCCCAGGTGCCCTGTAATATAAAAAATTCATTCAAAAAATCGTGTTCTTGTCTTGTCTGTTGGATGCATGGAGCAAACTCTTTACTTTACTGCTTAATATCTTTCCATTTATAGATCTGTTTTGTTGCAGCACTTTAACTACTAATTGCAGATCTGAAGATGTTTTGCAGCCATTATTGTTGTTAGGGCTATTAGTTATGCGTAGCTAAAGTGGTTCTTTTCGTACGCTTCGACAAAGAATTCATACTAACAAATGGCGAGATGCGACTGAAGTATAATATATTGGAGAAGCAAGCCTATGCCCTGGTGTAATCCCTTAAAGCTTTTCGTGTGTATATTTTGCAGTCTCACATCACTGCATTTGTGCCTACAGCCGCCGTAAAGGATATCCTTGTTCAGGGAGACAGTGAAGGAAAAAGGGGCAGGTGGATTGCTAAAATACAGGAGTATGGTCTGGATATCCACCCTACCAAGTTGATCAAAGGACAGGGGCTCGCAAAAATTCTATCTGAATCAAACTATCAAGCTCTGGGCATAAATTTGTCTATGATTTCAAATGAAGAGTCTGTGAGAGAAAAAGAGCAGCAAGGTCTGGAGATGGCTACTCAGAAAGTACACATGAAGTATCTCACTAGTCCTTGGTACAAAGAAATAGTTGAATATCTTTTGACACTCAGCTATCCTCCAAGTTGTGATAAAGAAAAATACAGAGCATTAAAATTAAAATCACAAAAGTATATAGTGGCTAATGGACAACTGTATTGGAGAGACCCTTCGGGCGTCCTATTATTGTGCCTCACAGAAGATGAAGTAGAAAGTATAATGATGGAATTTCATGAAGGAATCTGTGGAGGACACTACAGCTGGAGGGCTACAGCTCATAAAATCCTAAAGGCCGGTTTCTACTGGCCAAAATTATTTGGAGATGTTTTTACTTGGGTCAGAGCATGTGATAAGTGTCAGAAATTTGCTGAGAGACAGAAATTGGCAGCTCTGCCCTTGATTCCAGTTCATGTAGATGAACCATTTCAACAATGGGGAATAGATTTTATAGGTGAGATTCACCCACCCTCAAGTGGACAGCATAAATGGATATTGATAGCCATAGATTACTTTACAAAATGGGTGGAAGCCATACCTGCAAGAAATGCTACTGACATTGTTATCATAAAGTTCATGGAAGAAAACATTATATCCAGGTTTGGTTGTCCTGCTAGAATAGTGACTGATAATGCACAGGCCTTCAAATCTGCAAAATTTGTAAATTTATGCCAACAGTATAATATTGCACTAAATCATTCCACAGCCTACTATCCATAGGGAAATGGCTTGGCAGAATCTTCTAATAAAACCCTGGTGAGGGTCTTGAAGAAGACAATCAATGAAAATCAAAAGAATTAGGATTCCAAATTAAAATTTTCTCTGTGGGCTAATAGAATCACCAGCAAGAGAGCAACTGGGAAATCTCCATATGAATTGGTATATGGACGAGCAGCAGTATTTCCGGTGTAGCTGGCCTTACCAGTGGCATGTTTCCTGCAAGAAAGTCAGGAGGACCTTGATGATATGGTCAGGAGAATCAATCAACTGGTAGAGTTAGAGGAAACACGAGACCAAGTGAATCAGAGATTAGCTAAGTATCAGGAGAAGATGAAACAGGTTTTTGATCAGCATGCAAAAGACAGGAAATTGTAGATTGGAGATCTGGTGCTCAGATGGGATATCCGGAGGGCTGAAAAAGGAAAGCATGGGAAATTTGATCCCCTGTGGTTTGGTCCTTTTAAAATAGCGAAACAGAGAGGCAAAAATACCTTTATGTTGGAAAACTTGCAGGGTGATCTGCTTGACGCCCCTGTAAATGGCCAATTTCTTAAACCATACTTCCAGTTTTGATTCAGGCTGGGAACGTCTGATGTATTATATTGTAAATTAGTTTCCTTTTTGTTTTTGATTAAATAAGGCATGTGCTGACATGTTATGAAGTAGAATGCAAAGGGACTAAATGGCAGAGCCATCTAAAAGAGTATCTGAAGGTCTGTGGAGTTCTCGACATGTCTAGGGATGAACGTGTCATCCCTAGATGGAGTCGATGTTGACTATATTATCCCCTCCATTCAAATTTTTGGCCTGCTGTCCCATTTGAATCTGTGTAAAACCCCTATCGTGGCCTAAGACCTTCATATCCTACCTATCGTTACCATCCCTGCCCATGAAATACATTGGACAAAGGTTAAAATCTGCACTTAAAAATATATCGGTCCTAGCTCCCTCCGGCCTCAACCCCCTTCATTTTGTTCCCCACGTAACGCAGGAGCTAGCCCATGGGCCAAAATGAAAAGCGCTTATCATACACGGCCATCGGGTGCATTTTGCGCCGTCCGATCAGGCCACAGATCGACAGTCTGCAACCTGTCCCTGTCCGGTGGTCCCCGCCGCGCCTAACCCCTAAAACCAGCCTGATTTTTCCACACCACCATTGTTGGGCAGGTGGTATTCCTCCTTCGGCCAGCGATTCCATATGATGATCGCCGCGTGTCCCTCTGTACGGTCCCAAAACCGCTCCATTTCGCGCGTTATCATTCAGTCATAGTCGCGCAGCGAAATCAACAAGAGTCATTCGATTTGTGAGCCATCATCCGACGGTCGTCGTGCGGTGAAGATGTGCATGTGTTAAGCCTAGCGTACAATGTCCCGGGCCCGCCTTTTCATCGGTCTCTAATACATTGTTAACTGTTGATCCTGATTACGGATCGTATGGTCCAGAATTGTTTACCTGTCCTGTTGTTGACTCAAGTCCCCCTCCACATCATACCGCCACGCGTTTCCATCGACTCTCAGCCTCCCGTATATCTTTTTAGGTCAAAGGTCCACTGTTCACGGCTAATTTCATGTATTCCTTCAATTCTTCTCCACCATTTCTCTGTGTTTTCCACCACCCCACATTGTTTTTCTATTTCAATGCGCCTGCGCTACCATGTCCATGGATCCCGTCACGTCATCGTCCCTGTGCCTGGTTTTCTTTAACATGTTTGTGGGTTTTGCAAGTTGCAGCGACGTGAAATTGCCATTAATTTCTGCCTCCATTACAGAAATCGAAGATGCATCTAAGGATCGGCTTGCAGAGGAAGAATTCATAAAGAAGGATCTGGGGTAGTTCCTGAGGTATGATCGTCATTTAAGGAGTAGTGATTGAAAGATATTAAACCCTCCAAGGTCATTCAAATGCATAGGTTGAGCAGATGAAGAATTAATGGCACAGATAGATAATATCAGTGAAGAGCAGGGGATTAAAGAAATGCATTTAAGGACTTTGGGACTTTTACATAACCTTTTGAAGGCAAAGTACCAGATCGAAGGCCCTACAGATCACTAGAAAGATATTTTCACAGAAAACAATTCCCTCAAGGTTTATTTCAGCCAAATTGCCTTCAGGAAAGGACAGAAGGTTCATGTGAATTTCTCTCTATACCGTGTTCCTGAAGAGATTTTCTACCCAGTGCATTTATTTCTGTCGGCAGCAGAGTACACACAGCTCAGCATGGTCATTCAGTAGTGTGGGCGTGAAGGTTTTCTGCCATTTTTTTTGAATTAAGCAAATTAAATGCGCATCACCTACCTCATTCTCTAGAGTTTTTAGTCTCTCCTATAAAACTCTAGAAGAAAGACATTGTAAGGGTTCCAGATTTTTATCAGAGAATTGTGCAGTGAAAGGCATTTTGTAAGCATTTTTTAAAGGCTCTTGTATGAAGGCTCAGAGCCCGTGGGGTCTTAGTGAGGAGGAGTTCCATCTGTACTAGAGGATTCTGGTATTTGGTATCCCACAGTATGTAACTTCCTTTTATGTGCTTAATACAACATTTCATTTCATTCATCTGCTTGTATCATGTACTGGAATGTGAGTGGCTCACTGATTTTAGGTAAGGATTTATCCTAGTTGATACCCATACTTGGATCATTCAAGCGCTTTAAATATGGCTCAGGCATGATATATTGTTTCATGTTCATTTCTTCCATCTTTCTGCTATATTAGTTGCTTTGGGAGGGTGCTTTTAAAACGCCATTGTCATGTATGGATTCTTAGAATGATAAGCCCATATATGGTTTTGTTGTGTATCTGGGTATCATTCCAAAGTTAACTAATATATTCTCATATTTATTTCACTGCATACACCTTCTGATATTTGATTTTTGTGGCATATTACTTGAATCGACCTTCTTTGCAGTAAATTGTCTCTTAACTGTCTGATGCTTTTGTGTTGGATTTTTGCATTGTGTCTCTGCAACATTGCTTTCCATGTGGCAGTTTTTGTAAGTTCTGGTCCCATTCAAATCAATTTCCTTGTTTACAAGAGATAGCGGGAGAGATTTTGGATTGACACCCAAGTTTTGTTATATGCAGCTCCTTGCTATGCTAAGATGTCCTAGGCACTGGTCTATAGAAACTCTAGGTTGTCTCTAGGAGTGACAACTTTTGTCGACAACACCATCCACTTCACCATCCCTGCACCGAGACCAAATAATGGAGCCCGCACCCTCAGCAAAAATAGCTTCCTCACATCATCAGTGAGAAAGCCTTTTCATGTTTTTTAGGCACCCGTCTCTGTGTTTTGTACAATCCAAACCCATTTTTTATTCTTTTGGCAAGTGTACAAATATTTTTAATGGAGAACATCCCCCACTCATCCATCTATTTTTCTCCCATGGTAGCAATCCATAATCACCCTTGGTAGGAGCATCACACCTTTCACGCAAAGCCACCATGACATTCATAACCAACATATACCCACCCTGGACATCCTACCAACTCCAGGGCTTTCCTCATCAGAAATATTTATGACTGGTGCCAAAATGCTTTTCTCATGCTTTGACCTTGGGCCGCTGAACTCCCACCATTAGGTTTTACTCATCCCTCGCCATCATGCCTATGTTAAAACTATCATATCAGAGACTATGGTCCCTTGGATCAATATCTCCCTCTTTCAGTTGAGGCTTCCTTTTTGTCGACTTCAACACCTATTCTCCAAAGAGGAAGCAGTACCTTGGATGGCTCCTCATCACAATAGGGGCATCCTCGAGTGGCACTATGGGAATCATCATTGCACATAGATCTCATCTATCCTCTAGACATTTGACTACAATGCAAGCTTTCATGTCAAGATGGTATCGTACTTTACAACCATTGTACTTTGTCCAAATTCGTCGAAGACCCGTGCCATTATAAGCATTTATTTCAAAAATGCTTACACTGGAAGGTCCTAGTCATACACCCATGCATACAATGATGATTTATATGTCATGCCAATATCACACATGTGGGCACCACATTCAATCTATTATCAAAGAAAAAATTCCCCTCAGGGCACCAGCAATCGTCATCATCAAACAAATCAGTAGATCACTACCATATCAGTGACACAGATATAACCTTTATTTGTCATATAAATTTTTTAACTAGCCAAAGAATCATGATCATGGGACATGCCTGCCTCATAGAAAAATTATATTTATTGTATCATACTATCTCTTACAGGTTTCCGATAGAACATGATCACTCTTTTACCCACTGTAAGGGGTCTCCAAACTTGGGTTGTACGCAAATCTCCCTCTCTCTCTCGACATAGGTTACACAGAACAGAAACTATAATGTATTTTGGCTATACATTTATTCATAGAGATCGCACATTAGGGGGAAACTATTATCACTGGAAAATCAGAAAAGAAAAATGACATTATGAAATGTCAAGCAGAAGGATTTACAGGGCTGAGAAACATTAGGGAATCTAGAAAATTTAAAAATATCTAAGGTAAAGAGGAAAAATATCAAATTTTGCATAGAAGACACATGCAAAATGTTCTCTGTATGCATTTTTCTTCGATAGGCGTGTTGGTCTACTCGGATTTCCCTCAAAAATCCATGCGGTCTAGAGAGTGCCAAAAGTCACCATCCAGGACCACTTGACACACTTCAGGAGAAGATTCTCCACTTGAGACCGCACAAGGACAACCATCTAGAGCCACCTTGAGACATCAAGTGAGCACACAAAGGAATCAACCGCCACTCTTGGGTCACTATCCACAAGTGTACCAAGACAAGGAAGAAGGATTTGAATTTTCTTATAAATTCCCACCATGAGAAGAACAAAATGAGAACACATTGTTATGTTGGCCAAATTTCCCATGAGAAAACTAGAAGTGTGTAATTTGGAGCAACAATAGAGTTAGAGGATTCAGTTTTTGGCCACCCAACAACTCAAATCCCTTAGGAGAAGAGAGAGGCCTTGCAGAACCAAGGGTAAAGCCCTCCTTGCATTGGGTATTAGAGCTCCATAGCTCTAAGGATCCTTTGCAAGTGTGTAACGTTCTACCTTTTCTTTACTAATAGTTGTCAATAAGAGGGGATTAATCCATCATTCATATTATTGTCTTGTTTGACTCATTTGAGATTTTGTTTGTGTTTTATTGTATTTGTGTTTCATATTCTTATTTGCAGCATACTATATTCCATAAATTAGTGTGTTTTGTATGTTAGCATGTTTCCACTAACCAGCTAACAATATTTTCTTCCTGCGACCATTACTTGTAGGCTACAGCCATTCCTACCAAGCACCTTTTTTTTATTCCACTCGTGCATGAAACACACCATAACACCTGACATGGTATGATTTGTTGGGATTTTTGGAACAAGAATTGGTGGATTGTGAAAAATAGATGATGAAGCACCAAATTTTGATGTATATATCTTTTATTGGCTGGAAAACAAGGGAGGTACAAAAATTTCTTCAAAATTAGGGGATAGAGTTTGCAGGGATTCTTTAGGGATAGCCTTTGAGAAAATAGTAGCAGATGCATCAAACTTTCATTTACTCTTTTTCTTGATTATATTTTCAGGATCAAGGACTGGGATTCTCAAAGGGGAATATAGGTTGGCCCTGGTTCTAGCCCTTCTACGAGCCAGAACTTCAACAATGTAGTCGCTAGGTGTAAAGCAGTCTAAAAAGACAGTTGGAAGTGTACACCTCAGAACCAGACATATAACTTTGTCATTCACCCAGGGATAAACTTCAATTTTCCTCCCCGGCAACGATGCCAAAGATGTTAGCGCAAGGAGTCACTCCTTGAGTGGTGGGATGGCTTCTTAAAGAGTTTGAATTTTTTTTATTCTTTAATAATTTCATGCATTTGGAAAGTTGTGGAAAGTATAAATTGTATCAGTAAATTGGTAGTATAGGGAGTAGATTGTAACAAATGAAAGGAGATAGATGGTTGCTACTTACTCCAAGAAATATGCATATCCTAAATTAGTCACACAGCTACAATAGTGGCTCTTTACATAAACTATGTTTTATGTAAAGTAAAAAACATTTATAAAGTAGCATACATGTATAAATAATTTCATAAATCCTTCATGAAACCTTCACTAACATGCTCTACAACATACATATGATTTTGTAGAAGACTAAAAAGCAGATAATTTACTATTAGATCCTCTAAAATTTTTCTTATTCACACCTTACTAGCTGCTACAACTCATAAATCAGAAGAAATAAACAATGAGAGAAACACACCATACATGATATATTCCTTGAATCACAAAATCCTCCAGCATGAAGTGAAAAAAGGAATTTTCTTTATTATATTAATTCTTCAGGTAGACCAACATCCAACCCTGAAATGGTATTTATAAATGATATATATAGAGAGAGAGAGGCACCAACTCCATCTCTCATAAAAAGAAGGAACCACTCTTCCTCACATTACATAGGTGCTATAGGGCATTAAAGATATATCCCATCGAAATATAACTAACATGACAGATGTAGATGAGAGAAGAGAAGATATTTTGGACTGTATTGCTGATTGTGCTGACATGATGCCTCTTTTTCTGTTGATTTGTCTCCTCGATACTTTGGTTCTCTAACAAGCATGTGTCTTCATTAAATGTGACCTTCAACAACCTCATAACCACTTATCAACCATCACTTGTTATATCCATATCATTATGAGTCCTTATCTTTTCTAAACTTCCACGAAAAATCTACTGACAGCTGTAAAAAATCATTTAAAATAGGTGCTACCGGAAATTCCAGTAAAAACCTGTAACTGCGTAAAAACTATAATGCTACCGGAATTTCCAGTAGCGCTCTGTTTCTTTTTAAAAAATGCACAACAAATACTTGAAAACCCTATGCGGACTTATACACCCTAAAACTTGAGCTGATGTCAAAAAATTTACTTAGTAAGAAAAAGGTATTTCATTAGGAAAACCCTTTTTACCTTTCTTCCATATGGGTTGCAGCTTCTGCAAGCTTGTCCAAGTTTGATTTGTTTTCAATAGCTGATTTTGATCTTATGGCCCTTTTGGATGTTTCTCTATCAGTGGTATTTTTATCTTTTGAACCCTTTTGAATTTTTCTTCTTTTTGAGGATTCTCTTTGTTGGTCTAAAGGGTCTTTGCCTTTGTCTTTCTTCTTGGACTCATTAGTCTCTGCAATTGAAGGATTTACAGTCTGTAACCCTTCATATTGTCCTTCTATGTCTATGACCTCTGTTAGCAAACTTGGATTATGCAGGGCCTTAGATTTGAGCCTAAAATTGTTGTTGTCTATTATGCATATTTTTCTGCTATCAACAACAGGTTTGGCCTACTTTTTCTTTCGTTTTCTACTAATATCATACCCCGCATATTTTAGGAGCTCTTCATCAGACTTAGTGGGTTGATATTCTTTCTGAATTTTCTAGTCAATGTCTAATTCTGAAACTTTTGGTAGCACGTGTGCTTTGGATTTTTCTGCAGTTGCAGACTTTTCTCTCCAAGCTCTGGTATAAAATTTGGGAAAAGGAGGAATGGCAAGCACCATCTTCATTTATTTAGTATTATTTGTTGATGAGCCTTCTCCTTTCTCCAACCTCTTCTCAACCTTGATTGAAGGAGTCTTTTATTTTCTACCTTTAGTCTTTTATGGATGTTCTCATTCTTAGCCTTTCTCTTTGTTCTCTTATCAAGCTAAAGTTGTTGCTTTGAAGCTAGAGATGGTTGAGATGGAACATATGGTGTAGGTGCAGGTTGGCCTACCCTATAAAATAGAAAATGGTCCCATGATTGGTTTATTTTCCTAAGTTCTTCCTCAACCAACACTTTAATAAGAGCTTGATGATATAACTTGTATTCTGATGCAGCTATGTGTCTTTGAATCCTAGATGAAATCTTTGTTAATCTCTTCAGTAGAAAGAATGGTAAGTTGAGTGCCTTCATACCTGCAATATGAAACAAAAATCTCATATGATAAAGAAAAACCACAGTATATCTCATCTCACAGGTGAGGTAAATTTTGATGAGCTTGAAAGTCTCATCCTATTGATTTTTGAGGTAGCTGTTGGGAATTCCTTTAGCCCAGTTAGGATCTCTATGTCCATCTTTAAGGAAACTGTTCAAGTCTCCTCTAGTGATGACTTGGCCTTTAAACAATTTTTCTTCTTCCCGTGGAAGGTTGAAAGCCTTAGCAATTGATTCTGCTGATACCTGCAATCTGATACCATAGATAGTTGCTTCTTTTCCATTGAAAGAGTATGCAAACTATTGAGCTACTCCTAAATGAGAGCTTCTCAGTCTTGAACACAGTGAATACCACCCTGCTTGAACAAAAAATCTTCTCAGATTCAGATTAGCATAAACTAGATCAGCTCCTTGGTGTTTAATTCATTTTAGCTTTCCTCCTTTCTTAGTCATATTCAGTAATAAAGAAGGTTTTCTGCTAAAATATGATAGGTGGAAAAACTAGAGGAGCTCACCTAACAGGTGTTGTTGTGTATTATATGAGATCTTGTCTGAAATATAAGACTTCTTTCTCAAGCTTCTCACTGGAATATCTCATTCACCAACAGTTAAACTCAATACTAATGGTCTTCCTTTCTTTTCAATGGTTTAAAACATATATGTTGTTTCACCTTCCCATGCATGAGATTTTTCATTATGGTAAATATCTTAGATAGTAGAATGCACCCTATGGTATTCATGATGAACTTCAGTTGGCAATGGAGTTTCAGATGGTATGCTATAGGTGGTTGGATATGAGCAAAATTGGAGCTAGTAGTCACGTCCACTGAATCTTTATTACATGCCTATATTTTTGGCAGTGTCCATCTATGATCAACCAAATGGTCATCACACTAAAACTAAAAACCCACGATTTATTTTAACACATAACATGAACTTTGACATGTGGATTAAATGACTCATAACATGGAGAGGAAAAACAATGTTAGGCTTTTAAAAAATGTGGATTGACACCTAGCGTTCACCACATATAACCACAACTTCAACTTAACATCACTCAATGTAAACCTTACCTATCACATGAACTAACTCATGATAAAAGGTTTTTAAAAAACGTAGTCGATAATGGGAACACATGGCTTAACACAAAAGCAGATACGTTTTTTTATATTTTTAAAAATAGGGGAAGTAACCAGAATTTTCGGTAGTATCGGGTTAAAGAAAAACAAACACAAAACAGAATTAAAATACATTGTCTGAAAATGGATAAAACACATGCTACTCGAAATTTCGGTAGTGTTCATTTTTTTTTTTGAAATTTACAAATTCTATCCAAAAAAATAAAAAATTTAAAATAGACTCATGACTTAGCATAGAACTGTGCTAATATACTGGAGCAACATATGCTAAAAAAACATCTATAAGTGCATCATATTTTGCCTAGACAACTTGAATCTTCCAGCTCTAGACAAACTGGAGAATACATTCTATGTGACTTGTCACTGATACAAAACTATATTACATGTAACAGTGAGCCTGAGAAAGAATACAACTTAATACATCCACCATCTTGCAAGAATGGAATCTTATGGAAACTATCTACATTAGTTCTCTAAGTGAAAAGGAAACAATTTCACATTTATGTTTCACAAAACACACTCAGAAACCATTTTGAGGCTTGCAAAACCTCATATATTAGTTCGACTACTCTTTAAAGTTCCACATGGTCACTCACTTAGTCCAATATTTCTCATCCTTACGCTACAAACCATAGAGTACAAGAAAAGTGAGAGTTGGAATTTACGTCAAACATTATAGTTATTATCTAACCATTCCACCCTTGTTATTTTCACCATTCATCTCGCCTTTGCACTCCACTCCATCGATTTTAATTCCACCTAGCCCAACCATGTGCTATATTAGCCTCCACGTTTTCCTCTACAATATGCCACTCATTTATTCTTAAATTATCTTTGAAGCCAATTGTTAGGGTTATATTTAACATTGAGTTACTAAATTAACGCATCTAATTGTTAACACAAAAGCTTTCGATCGATATTTTAGATTTGCATAGCAACAAAATCTCTTAATAATATTGATATGCATTATTTCCAATATGGAAAGAATTGAATACTTTAATTAACGTCTACAGTGAGAGTGAGCTATTTATAGCGAAGGAGTGTAGTGAGATTGAGCTATTTGTAGAAAAGGATCGTAGCTCATGATGTTCACATGCTTTATATAGTGAAAAATTTTGTGGCAACGACATTGAAACTGATAGTGCAAAAAGGAACACTCAACTCAAGTAGCACACAACTTAGACCTAAGACCCCGAGCACCACACTTCTGTTTAACTCTACCTGCAGGTTACTTTCACTATGCATGAGCCAATACAAATCGAATGGATATGAGGGGTTGAAATCAAATTATGAATCATATTTGTGTCAACTGTATCTGCAGTTTCTCATTTCTTTCTTATAGAATCTAGCCAGCTCAAGAACTTGGCTTAGCCACAACATCTGGGGCCACCATTATTATACTAATCTAGGTGGATATTGGTAGCCACCTGCCTATTTCACTTGAGGCCCCACCATTGTTTTTTTCATTTTTTCAGTTTCCTTAATTATAGCATAGTTTACTATTTTTAGCAGTTTTTCAGGTCCTGAAGTTCTGGAGCCGTTTTGAGGCCCTAAACGAATTTTTTTGGGCATCTCTTCTCCTGCAAATAGGAGTATATTCTAGAATCAATATTTGTGGCCAAAAGTTGTATTCCTTGGATATATATTTCTAACGATGTATCATGTGCGTCAAACAGAGATAGTATGCCAAATTTACTACCTCGAGAAATTGATGTACCAATTTACCCTGACGGGCCCCATATCCTAGCGTTTCATCTCCTAGGGTTAGGATTTTCGATGTTTAGGGTTTTCCATTGTCTCTCAATAATATATAGGCCTTCAAGCCTCATTGTAACATAGATTTCAGAGGCTTATAGCCACCACATCTCTTCTCAGAGATAAGCTACCAACGCCCTAGCTATTTTATTTCCATTCTATTTGTAAACAAATTTCAACTCTTTGATCTTAATGAAATGAAGTGTTATTTCCACTAAATTTTTATATTTATGGTTATATGTGTATTCTTTTGCTTTCATGCATAAATCCAGATTAGTGGTATCAGAGAGGTCTGCTCTTTCTCAATCCTTCTTTGCATGTCCCCAACGAGGTCGAGGTATAAGGAATTAGAGCTCAATATGGTTGAACCTTTGCAAGATCAGCCTCGAAAAACCAAATAGCCACCCATGGGGGATGAAAATAAAGATGAGGGAATAGGAGATCCTATCAAAATATTGCTTGAGGAGGCCCTCGGAAAACAAAGGAATGCGATGATGGATAACTTTTCCCAGATCCTTCAACGACTGCCCACTAGCGGGGCATCTACATCGAGTAGCCACTTTAGAGGCAAAACTCCTTTTAAGGTACAAGTAAAATTTGACATTCCCATATTTGAGGGAAAAATAGATGCAGATGTCGTAGATATATGGTTGAATCTATTAGAAGGATATTTCTCATTTCATGACTTTTCTGACTGGGAGAAGATTATTTTTTCACTCCTCAAAGCTACCCCCCATGTCACAAACTGGTGGGAAACCTACTGTGAGAAAAATGAAAAGGGGGAACCCTCTCTGTTCTTGGTCGTACCCACTTGGAATTCTTTCCGAGATGCCATCAAGGAACAATATTATCTCATGGGGAGCTATGAGGACAAGTACATACAATGGACTACGCTGCGGCCAACACGCCCTTATGGTTGTTTCTCCTCTTGATGTTTATGATGTATTATTAGGCCAACCATACTTTTGGAAGCGACATGCTATGTAAAAGTCCCAACCTCATGTTTTTATTATTTATTTTGGAAATAAGTTGTATAGGATACCAGAGGTACTACCGCATGTGGCTATCTCTTTGGTTACTGTAAAAAAATTTAGTAAGCTCATTTCCAAAACTGAGAAATTTATTTTCCTGATGATCCACCCCCAGGGAAAGAAGACGCTTTTGGCCACAACCTCTAGACAGGGCTCCTTTGCACAACAAAAAAAAATTTACAAGGTCGAGGAGTAATACGGGGACATCTTCACCTCACCCACAAGGGTTCCCCTGCACTGTCAGGTCAAGCACCCCATCGATCTGACCCCAGGTGCACCACTGCCCAATGGAATGATCTATCGATGCTTTGTTTTGTAGAACGATGAAATCAACAGGAAGATTCAGGATCTGCTGCAAAAATGTTACATTTTCTTGAGTTCATCGCCTTGTGGGAGTCCGATCATGTTAGTGCAGAAGAAGGATGGGCCTTTGAGACTCTATATTGACTATCGAGCGCTGAACAAGATCATTTTCTAGAATAGGTACCCAATCCCACAGATTGATGACCTTCTGGATCAACTCAAAGGGGTGAAATATTTTAGCAAGATCAACTTAACGTATGGGTATCACTAGGTACCAATCGAACCCTCTGATGTGTGGACGGCTGCCTTCAAAGCCAAGGAGGGCCTTTTCAAATGGCTGGTCACGCCTTTTGGGTTGACGAATGCTCCCACAAACTTCATGAGGCTGATGTATGACATCTTACAACCATTCACCAACTCATTTTAAGTAGTTTACTTGGATGACATCATGATCTTCACCCATAATTTGGAAGAGCACCTCCACCACATCCGACAGGTCCTCCAAACACTGCAGCAACACAAGTTATGTGCCAATTTGGAGAAGTACACTTTTGGCATGACCCAGGTTCAGTATCTAGGATACATTGTTAATGAACGGGGGGTGCATGTGGATCCAACCAAGATCCAAGTAATTTGGGATTGGCCGACCCCAACTACTCTAAAAAAGCTTCGTAGCTTTGTGGGTCTTGCTAATTTCTATTGCAGGTTCATGTTGGGATTCTCTCATATCACTTGGCCCTTGAGTCAAGTCACTAAGGGAGGAGCAAAAGAAAAATTATTTTGGTCAGAATATCAATAGAAGGCGTTCATAGAATTGAAACATTGACTCTGCTCTGCCCTAGTTCTCACATTACCAAACTTGCAACAACCATTTGAGATCAAGACAGATGCCTATGATTACACTATTGGGGCAGTTCTTACTCAACAGGGGCATCCAATGGCATATCACAGTGAGACATTGTCTGAAAAAATCCGCAAGTATCCCACTTATGACAAATAAATGTATTCCATTGTGTAGGTTTGTTACCAATGGAAGCATTAAATTTTTGGGAAGGAAACAGTCATCCACACAGACCACCAACCCCTGCAGTTCATACAGACACAAGGGAAGTTGCAGAACGATCACCATCAGAAGTGGTCCACATATCTGTAACAATTTCATTTGAACATCAATTATAAGAAGGGCAGCACCAATAATGTTTCATACTACCCCAGCCGACCACTGATCATGGTGCTAACCACCGTTCTCAACTCTTATGGTCATGAGACTTCTGATTGGATGCTTCTCTACAAGAGTGATCTAGAATTCGGCCACACATAGAAGCCATTGCTAAACTCTTCTTTGAAAGAGTGTGAGCGCACTTTGGGATCCCACAATATATCATCTTAGACGGGACAACAAGTTCCTCAACACATTTTGGTCTAGCATCTGGTCAATTCTGGACACCAAGCTCACCAAGTCCACAACTTTCCATCCCCAAACTGATGGCCAGATAGAGGTCATCAACAGGATGATTGTACACATTCTGCACATGTACAATTCAAAGCATTCACACACATGGGATGAGAGCCCTCCCTATGTACAACACAGTTATAATCGGGTTCTCCACAGATCAACTGGCCACAAGCCATTTCAGGTGGGCCTGGGGTTCCAGCCACTATGTCCCATTGATGTATCCATGCCATTTGTGGCTACTCAGAATGATTCGGCTCATGTCTAGTCTGAAGCTGAAAAAGCGAAAAAAATCATTGAGCACATTCAACACATCCACCAGCAGGTTCATGACATATTGAACAGATCCAATGCTAAGTACAATAAATTACATGATCAACATTAGTTGCCACACCACTTCCAGGTGGGAAACAAAGTGTGGCTACATTTGTAGAAGGAGCGCCTCATTGGACCCCATCACAAGCTTCGCCTACTTTGATATGGGTCGTACACCATCACCAAGGCTATAGGTAACATTTCCTTCGAGCTCAATATTCCCCCATTCCTTGGTCTGCACCCAGTATTCAATGTTGACCACCTTCGACCCTATTTCCCTCCTCTACTAGACACCTCTGACATTGCAGAACAACTCACACCAACAGAGTTAAATCCAGACTGCATAGAACAGGTCACCATAGATTGCATCATGGACATGCAAATCAACAACACTCACCAGCAGAAAATCCAACTGTATCATGTTTTCAAAGCTGGCCAACTCCTGCACCAAGGCAAGTGGTTCGCCAGGAACCAAGTTCAGCAGAAGTTTCCTCATCCCATGGAGGAACTCAACTCAATGGGGACCATTACTTCCTAAGGGGGGAGGAATGATACAGGTGGATATTGGTGGCCACTCGCCTATTCCACTTGGGGCCCCACCATTATTTCTTTCATTTTTTCATTTTCCATAATTATAGCACATTTTACTATTTTTAGCATTTTTTTGAGTCCTGAACTTCTGAAGCCATGTTGAGGCCCTAAACAACGTTTTTCTGGCATCACTTCTCCAGAAAATATGAGTCCATTCTAGACTTAATAATCTTGATCAATATTGGTATTCCTTGGTTATATATTTCTAACAATGTATCATGTGCGTCAAACGGAGATAGTATGCCAAAGTTATGACCCCGGGAAATTGATGTACCAATTTACCCTGACGGGTCCCATATTCTAGTGTTTCATCTCCTAGGGTTATGTTTTTGGATGTTTAGGGTTTTCTATTGTTTCTAAATAATATATAGGCATTCGAGCCTCATTGTAACACAGATTTCAAAGGCTTATAGCCACCACATCTCTTCTCAAAGATAAGCTACCAACGCCCTAGCTACTTTATTTCCATTTTGTCTGTAAACAAATTTTAGTTCTTTGATATTAATGAAATGAAGTGTTATTTATGCAGTATTTTTATATTTATGTTTATATGAGTATTTTTTTGCATTCTTGCATAAATCTGGATCATATACTCTCAGGCCTGGTGTTGTGGCTCATTTTCATTTTCTTTATTCTATTTTTAAAAATACTAAAAGAATCATATATTTAGAAAATATGACAAAATGTAATCTTTCATATGCCGGAAAATCATTTCATTTTTGTATTTCAATCGATTAATATGTTTTTCGAGAGCATGTGAAGGTGGTACTGACTATTGAATTAACACTCGTGCTAATCATCGGGTAGGATTAAAATAAATTCGAGTTAATGAAAATCAGCAGAAACCTGTGGGCACAAATAGCCCACAGGTTAGCAGAGGGGGTGCCTCCGTATTTGACTTCGTTGAGTTCCTGCTGACCGAGATAGACAGTTCACAATCATTGCGGGGGAATAACCCTAATGGATGCTTTGTACCCCATAGCACCCCAAGAGTGACGTATGCATCTAGTTGGCAGACAGATCATCTGTCGCGTCAGGGTTTCGTTACCTATCCGATCAAACATTGAATTGGCATTAATGTTTGAAACTTTGTGCCATGTATATAAGGGTTGAATTTTTCCTTTTCCCTATCAGTTTCATTCCCAGTTGTGCAAGAGGTCATCCTAGTCACCGTAATTGCTTACTTTTGTGTTTAATTGTTCACCAACCTGAACTATTGCATGGCTAAGAAATCATCTTTGTATGCCTCTTCTATCCATATCCCTCTTATGGACACTGAGAAAAAAATTAGAGATACTATGTGCACCATTGAGCATTTTCCCTTCTACCAACGAGTTCTTCTGAATGAGAAAAGTTTCACCATCTATTCAGCCATGGTCAATTCCGATGTTTTGTCTGCATATGTTCCTAAAATCCATCGTTTTCCCAAATTTGTGCATTGGTTAGTGTCTACATTGTATTCCAGAAAATGTTTTGTAATGAATTGTTTAGGGGAGAATGTTCTTCAAGTCATAGCTCACTTAGTCCGTTAAGCCCTTTGTTATCCCAATTTTGAATCTTATGTCCAGTTCACTGATGAATCATTGGCATCATTTTCTGATAATCTTGCAGGATAGGAGTTTATACAAGTTATCTTCTTTTTGAAGCTGGACACAAAATGTTTTTCAACATATGATAAAGAGTTCCCATTAGAGATTTTCGATGCAGAAGTCAAGCCATTACTACAATTTATGTCAAATATACTTGGAAAGGAGAATGTTGCTCAAATTGAGACGTTGGTGCTAGGATTATTTTCCTTGACTATGAAGCCTAACATGGTGTTGGATATTCCCTCCTACTGGCAAGAGAATGTTAACACTCAGCTTATGAGCTTGTCTCTCACTAGGTCTTTCAGGTTTCCTTCACTAATCACTTATTTATTCATGTATCAAAATGTATAAGAATTTTTACATTTGGGGCTAAATATTATGGATGAAAATAAGAAATGACAATCATTAATATGTTGGACAGATATAATAAGAAATGAACCAAATGAGGGAGGGGTTTTTTATTTTTTTACTTATTTCATGCCAAATTCCTATGATTTTTTGAATGGAGTTCCTCCTCCATGTTTTCTGCCAAAATCCTAGGAGTTTCTTCAGTTAAGTGCTAATTGTAAATTTGGGGATTGGTTTGTGTATGATGATCATTCATAAATTATATTATATGGAGCTGAGATTGAACCTTATAGATTACCAATCATTGTCCCCGTGATATTGTTTGCGTTGGATTTTATTAGGCAGAGTCTGAATGTAGATCATGTACATTTTGTTCCAATGAAGAAGGGTCATTTATTTAATTTTCCTATCTTTTTGGGACCATTCATAGTGAATATGAGGCAAGCAACAAATGAAGCTAACAGGATGTTAGAAAACATGCACTTGTTACTAGGTGAGAAATGGGCATATGATCCTCACAAGGTAATATCTAACAGAAGAGCTGAAAATGGTTATTCTGCTTTTGTTCATGACGGTAGGCTTGAAGTAGAGAATTTGGCTAACAAAGGTTTTGCAGACTCTGATAGTTCCAAAATTCAGACTCCAATTATTTCTAAAAAATTAGGCAAAAGAAGCAAAGAGAAAGTTATTGATTCTAAAGATGAAGAAAAAAGTGTTGAGAAGAGAGCTAGATTGACTGAAGAAATACTAAGCACCTAGCCTAGTTTCCTTCTTCAATTAGGAGATGCTCAGAATGCACCAAATTCACCGTCATGCCATGGAGTTGTTCAGGATCAAGTTTCGTTGATCAAGTAATTTTTACTCAAATTGAAGAAAAGAATCAGAATTTTAAGGCTAGTATGGAGGCTCAAGCTGAGTATCAGATTACTCCTGACCAAACCAAACTGTTGACTACTATGGACTTATAAAGGGACTAGTTTAAGATTGATTTTTCTGACCCATCTAAAATGACAGTGGGGTCATCCAACAGTTTTAAAACTGTTAATTTAACTATTGATGTTAAGAATATCCCTTTACTTGAAAAATTTAATTAGCATATGCAAACAGGCCAATTGATTGTTAATGACCTAACCAAAACTAGTGCAGTTGCTCATAAGGTAGAAAATATGTTAGGAAAAGTGATAAAATAGCTAAAATTAGAGAAGGATAATTCCAAGGCTCTTTCAACTCAGAATGAAGAGTTGAAGAATATAATTGTAAAAATTGGAGTGGATCCCAATAATAAATCAACTGTATAGAAGTTATTACAAAGTGCAGAGTCAGAAATAAATGTGTTGAAGAAGAAGTTAAAGTTACCTACTAGAGAACATCCCATGGCAGTAGAGGTAGCAGAGGTAGATAATGAAAAGGAAAGTCTTTTACAATAGTTGGTGTAGAAAGAGGAAGAGATTTCTAAGTTAAAGGAGTTTGTACTTAACTTGCAAAGTCAAAATGAATCTCATTCTTGCACCATATTCATGTCATCTGGAACTGGTGATCCAGCAGCAAGATTTTCCTAGTTGAGCACAGAGTTAAAAATGGCAGATGTTATTATGAATCTTAATTGCAAGCATACGAAAAAGGCTCACTTTAGTTGCGCATAAAAAACTGCCCTAATAGAAAATATGGCTGCCAATATCTTCAGGTCTGCAATTAGTTGACCAAGATAAATGCTGCAAAATATAGATCTATGCATTAAAATACATTAAGCAGTAAATAAAAGCAAGAGTTGCTTCATGCATCCAATAGACAAGACAAGATTGTTTTTAAAAAAAATTGTATTTTTTGACACCTAGGAAGGGAACATAGAAAGATGTTACCAGTCCCCCTCAATGGGATGGGTTCTTATAAGTCCTCATCACTTTAGATCTAAAATCTTTATCTCTTGATGTTGTATAAAACCCGGAAAAAAAAATGGAACTCAAAGGGAGCTCACAAGAAAAATGGTAGCAAAATATGACAATAATGGAGGATCAAAGTCAAACTAAAAGTATAGATACAGAGTGATCTTTAGGCAAAAAAAGGTAGTGAATGAATGGAAATACCCTTCTATTTATAAGAAAATATTGAGTTAGTCTAGATATTGGTGCATAATTAAAATATTATTAACCAAATCAAGATCCAACGTTTATGGAATATTTTATTATATTTGTTGGAGGGAAAAAGAATTTGACTTTGGTCAAATCCCTTTATTTGTAAATAATAAATAAATAAATGATTTATTTATTAATTTAACGATGTGGTTGAGTAATAATAATAATAAAATAATGATTTATTTAATTATTTATAAATGATTTAGTCAAATTTAACAAGGAATATTATTTAAATAAGGTTTAAATAATTATTCCTAGAAAATAATAAGATAAATAATGATTTATCTAATTAATTTTATTGTTTTGGGTTAAATATGACCAGGAATATTAATTAAACTATTGTTTAACTAATTATTCCTTGAGTAAAATCAGACAAATATGGATTTATTCGATATTTCCTCGTGGGGTTTCATGTTTAGACCATAAACAACTTAATAAATGTGGTTTACTAAGTTATTTTTCATAGTGAAAGCAATTTTACTTAGGGTGAAATTGGTCTTACATGGTGTACTTTGGTCCATCTAATAGTAATAGGTTAGATGACCAAAAAATGGTGTAACATATTTCCCTCCAGCGTGTGAGCGTTAGGAGCTAATCGTATGACCAAAGTACGTTGTAAGAACTTAATCACTAGAAACCGAAGGGGAACCCAGAGAAAGAGAGAAATATAAGGTAGACCAAAGCGCTAGAGGACTAGACCCTGAGGAGGTGAGACTTACAGGTGCAACAAATCTCTTTTATGAGTGAGTACCTGTGCTATAGGAGGTGGGGGAGGCATACCTATTCCCACGGATACAAAGTACAAAGAATAATGCGTCCAGTAAACAAGGGATTAAAATATATAGTACATGTTGGCATAAACATGAGCCAGATAAAAACATGATAATGAATCCCACATACATACTGTGCCTGGGATAATAGCTAGGATACAATAATATTTGAGTACATGGAAATAAATACAACCAAAGTGCTCTTGTAAACAGGAAAGCGATCTGAAAATCTGACTGATACATGCAAACAAAAAGGCGCTACAAGCAGCTGAGGCCGAAATCATCAAATTGATGGAGCTACATCAAGATGTCATCCGGGCATTTGGGGGGCTACCTAAAGGGCCACCCCCTCATGAGGTCTGAAACATCTCATACGCCCTAGAATCATAGGTCCAATCTACTGCATCACTGAACCATCAAGTATATGGATCTTGATCATGTTGTAAGGAGCTGGAGCTGAGAAACAATCAAGTCAAAGAGCTATAAGGATTCGCTTTGCCTGATCTGAGGCACTAAACAAGAGTGGAAGCTGAAACCAAGGTACACCACCCTCTAGACCTGTCTTATGGAATGAATAAGTTGATGTCAACAGAAGGAGGTCTGCCATAGGTGAGGCAATAAGGGATCCTCAACTAAGGTGCGAGAGAAAATAGTAGAGCAACTGACAGAGTGACACCAGGGATGATGATGAAATGGGGGCTACTAACTAGCAGATGGATGACTTCCCTTGTTAGAGCATAAATGGCATGGATGACTTGGCAGTGACAGAAACAATATCAAAGGGGATAGGGGACAGTAGGACTGAAGGCCATAATGTGTGACATGAGAGAGGGACCAAGCAATGAAGGATGGAGGACTAAAGCGGGATACAAAGGGAATCGAGATAGACTCCATGAATGCGATGATGACTCAACTTGGATGCTCTAAACAAGGGCGACTTGATGATGATGCCACATAGAAAAGGTCTAATGGGGACCATAAAAACATGAGTACAATATGGTTACTCATGATGAAAATCAACACGAGCATGGACTAGTATGGTGGCAAAGTGGTGCCCCAACTAAAAGTGTTGTAGGTGAAGGAATTCAATTTTGAGGAGTGTTAAAGTGACCCTTTTTGGAAAAAATGTGTCCTTGTGAAGTATCAAATCATGAAAAACTAACAGATGCCCATTTGAGGGCTCGGTGAGATCTTTCCAACGGTACAAACGATTTGTCAAACTGAGCTACGGTTTCGCCGCAGCAGGCGAAAGAAAAATCAGGGGTTTCTCTTTTAATAAGGCATTTTCCCTCAAAATTCACTCATTTGCAAGTGTAGCTGTGGTGAATGTAGAGAGGAAGGAAGGCCCTAAATCTTTCAGCGATTTTAGCGGAGAAACCGACCATTGGAATCGATATCCGTCAGTTACAGGTAAGAGGCCTAACCTTAATCTTTCATTTCAGTGAATTGAAAGTTCATTTTAGGTGCCTAGGGCTCAAGAACAAACCCCTGCTCCTCTTCACGGATAGGTCGCACTTTTTGGGGCAATATCTGTGACCTAGGTAGCAGGTTTTGGGCAGAAAAGTGTGACCTGTACTAGGATTTTTCCTAAAATGTGCAACCTGTAAAAGAGGGGTTTTTCTGTGATGTTTTTGGGCTGAGAGCTCGTTTTTTATGGTTAAATGCAGTCTTTTATTTCTGTACACTGAAAAAGATAATGGTTTTGTGCAGATATGGAAAAATTACGGATCAACTGGAGAGAGAGAGAGACTTGGACACATTACAGTCGAAGATCCGAGAGGATCAAGGTGTCCGTAGTGTTTGGGGTTCTGAATTTTTTGGAGAACCCTCTGATGAGAGCTGAAGAGCCCTTATTGGCCCAGATTGTCAGCTATTGGGATCCAAATGATGATGTCTTTATAGTGCAGGGGCACTGGATTGAGTTGACTGTCCAGGATATATATTTTGTGACTGGTCTCCCACCACTTGGGATGGTAGGGAATACTCATCCAGTGTTACCGTGAGGATGAAACATCATAGAGTTTGTAGAGCACCATTGTCGACCAGGTCTCCATATCAAGGGGACAAGGATAATCATCGGGGATCTAGAGAGGTTAGAGAACCGTGTTGTGGCCGCAGTGGTGCTACAGATCCTGGGCAACCAAGCTCTCCACCACATCACTGGAGGGCAAATGATGCTTGTGGAGAGTGTGTTGAGTGGGACCTACTACAGGTGGGCCCAGATGATGTTGTTGTTGTTGAAATGATAGTTGTTTCTATGCAAGCTGCAAGTGAACCATGATTGTGCATATGGTACAGTGTTGCGCTCACTACTCTTTGAGAAGATCCTGACACTTCGACCTCATATACAGCTCCAGGATGGGGGCCCGAGGGAGCCCAGGATGCACCAGTGGGGATGACTACTGTGTAGAGGAGGAGGTGTGGGGTCGAGTGGGTGTTCCGACCCAAGTTCTTTGCTCATTGGGATCAAATTCCATTGTACATAGACAACTATCCCTATAGTGGGATGAGTTATTGTGAGGACCTAAACTTGCCACTGCCTCCTGGTCGAGTATGGGGACCCGATGGTAAGTGACAATGTTGCTAATCTTTTATGTGCATTGTAAAGTTTCAGAATATTTTATATGGCATTGATTCTTTCACTTTTGGTATGTAGATACATCACTGGTGAAACCGGCTGGGTACATGGGATGGCTTGTAGTATCAGGAGCAGCATGACCTAGTGGATCAAGAGCACCACAAAATGAGGATGCAGCGGCCCTCCTTGAGGATATCCATCATAGATGTGAGAGGCTGCTGCCTGGTGTTTCAGATCGTGGCTGGCAAGACTTAGATGACCAGTACATAGAGCCATGTATTGGTCTACTCTCGGAGTGGCGAGGGGTCATGCGGTGCATGGCGATGGCCAGACAGGGTATGTGTGATCTACGAGCTACAGGAGCAGAGCCATTGGCTTGGGATCCTCTAGATAGTGATTAGGTGTAGGGGCAGGTGGTGCCCCCAGTTTTGATTTTTGTAACATGCTATGGTCATGTCATATGTATCATATTTAATGGACTCTGAAACATTTTATGCAGCACATATTATGGATATGCATCGTTTTTATGGTTTTATGTTATTGTCTTGTGTTAAATGCGTGTGCTAAGTACCAATCTAGAATATTGTTTTCAATGTTATCTGCATAGTGATTTTGTGCTCTAGGTACATGACTGAATGTAATGATTTCAAATTCATGTATCAAAAGCTTCACTCATAAATATCTTCTAAAAAGGATAGGATTATGCACACAATAAACACCATTCAATTGCATGACAAGAAGCAGGGAATCTAAACAAAAATGAAGGTGGAGGATTCGATGGGAAAGAGCATCGGCTAATAAACCTCGTACTGTGTCATATTCAGCTTGATTATTGGTGGCAGTACCAATGCATACACCGCTTGATAGAACAATCGAATGCAAGGGGGTAAAAATGGCCCAACCTGTCGAGGCTAGATTCCGGGAGTAGCGGCTTGCACCATCGGCATAGCCGATATGGGGTGTGGACAGGAGGTCCATATGAAAGGTGCCATAAGACAAAAAATGGGAGGATGATGAACACTGCTAGAAACCTGAGCACAAAGTATAAATCAAACAAACACTGCTAGAGGAAGTGATCCAAGTAGGATGTATACCACCCGCACACTAACAAGAAGGTGGTGTGTGGGAGCTACCTTGGGTGTAGCTTGTGCTCAGGCTACGAAATTTACCATAGACATAGATGGTGCCATTTCTCTTATGCACGGGAAAGATGAGATCAGGGTTGGACAAGGCTTCCATGATGTCATCATCACAATAGAAGATGGAGTGACTGGAGGAAGAGAGACCACATGACATGACGAAGCTACCTGACTCATCACCATGAGAAGAAAGGTTCACATGCACATCGTCACGGGGGATGACGGAAGAACAAGCATATAAAGGATCTACTGATGTTAAGCCTAGGGTGATCGCTGAAGGGAGGTTGAGCGAAACAAAAGGGGAAGATGCAACGAGAGCTTCCACCAAAGGTCTCATGGAAGATGATAGGTAGAGGATGGCGGCCGTAGGCTCTGTCGTCTTGACATCAGGAGGGGGAATGTCAATGGGAGTGGGTAAATCCTCAGGTTGGCCCGAATCATACTGCGCAAGGACGAAAGAGGCGGGCTAGTTCTGTTCAATATCATACTCCCGAACTACCTCCAAAGAGGCGTGGTAATGCATGAGGCGAGGACAATGGTTGGAATAATGGCCATGGAGATCACACAATTCATAAGGTTGGTTGGTGTGAATAGTCTTAGGGTTCTTGGCTAAAGTCGAGGAAGAAATAGAGGCTTCAGGGACCATAGACTCAAGAAACGCAACATTAACCATGGGCTTGATATGAGGCAACTCAGGACAAGTATGGGTGGCATGACCGAAGACATCACACAAAGAACAAGGCTTTAGAGGTGGAGGAGGATCAGGGTCAGTCGGGGTGGCCTTATCTTTCGATGCCCTCTTGCGAGAATTTCCCTTTTTACCCGAAGCTAGCGCAATAGGAGAGGGTTCCTGTTGAGGTGGCTGAGGCATGGTAGCAGTGGGAGGAGTCATGGGGACCAGTTGAACCGGGGTCAAATCAAGATAAGCTTTGGGCTGACCAGGCAAGGTAGCAACTGGGGACCAATGTACTAGACGAGAATCCCCAGGGTCAGGTTAGGAAGCGATAGGGTAGCCATAATAGGTACCGAGAACACTCCAGGAGGGGGATCTAGGAACGGTATCTGACAAAAGGGGTAATGGCCAGGCGGGACTGCTCCGAGATGGTTAAGGCCTGGAGGAACCGTTATAGGAGGGTATAGAGGCTTATGGATGCCAACTGCAAGTGAAGTTCCAGGAGGAGGGGGTCCAAAAGGCTGAGTCAAAGTGCTAGGAGTTGGTTGTAGAGGGCAGGGCTACTGAATAACCGAAGCAAGCTGCTTGAGGGAAGCCCGAGATGACTGCATCATGAAAACATTCAATGAGCTTGGATTAGAGACAGGAGGAGGAATAATAGGGAATGAACCAAGCAAAGAGGAGTCTTTATATACTCCAGGTGAAACACTGGTCAAGCGATCAGTGGTTTCTTATTGGCCACCGAAGATATGATGGACTCAGGGGAGATCTGAGACTTCGGCTCGTAATATTTCAACTATTCAATGGTGACAATATTTCCATTATGGGGAAAGGACACCTTGCAGTGAACCATAGATGGGATAGCATACATCACATAGGTGTAGCTACGACCCAATAGAATGTTGTAATCTAAGGGGGCATCAATGAATTCTACATCAACACAAACAGTCTTGCCCACAAGAGTGATAGGAAAATTGTGGAACATACCAATGGGCTTGGAGGAGTGGCCATCCCACGCTCGAAGAGTGATAGTGGAAGGGTCCAACTCAGGTGATCCGAGTTGCTTCCAAACTGAAGCAGAAATCACACAGGTGGATGCCCCCTCATCAATGATATAATGGGAAACGATGGCGTTCCAGATCTTGACTGGGATTTGGAAGGCGATGGAAGCAGGGAGAGGAGGATGTTCTGACCGGTCAACATCGAATATGATCAAGCGATCATATGAAGGATCTACAACACCCATGGCAGATAGTATATCTTTTCATTGTGAAGGGCACAACTAGAGGAGTTCCAGCATTGAGATGGTAGCAGGAGATTGCACCAAATCATCTGCTATACTATACAAATGGGTATCTTTCCCAGAAGCAACATTTTGGCTTAATGGTCCCTTAGGGATCTTGGTATGAACTTTTTCCTTAGGCTAAGGGATCTGCAAAGGACCATTAGTTGGAAAAAGAGGCTTTGTAGGACCTGAAGAAGGGAGCTCAGGGACAGACGTAAGAGGAGGCTTGTTGTACTGACGGACCGAGTCTGAAGGTTGAGGTCAACGGTAATAGGTTGGTCAGAGTTCATCATGAGAATCTAGTAATCGGAGGTACCAGATGGAGGAGGTTGAGTGGCCGCCGGACCTTCTGGCGGTTCGATAGCCACAAATCCTTGCTGAGGGAAAGGATTAGTAAACACAGCCAGCTGACTAGTCGCAGCATGGGGAGGCACGGAAGGTGAGGCTTGGTGTCCTTGCGATGTTGCTTGAGTCTCCCACATCTACCTCATATGTGGTAAAAGAGGGCAATCATGGGTGTAATTTCCATAGACACCACAACATGAACAAAGCTTATTCGTGTGAATAGGCCTGTCCGGCTTGGGCTGAGTGCCCTGTTGTTGGTTAGTAGTGTTAGGAGCATTACCTTGGGGATTAGGTCCAGGATTACTGGGAAAAAATTGATTTTGAGTGCCTTTCCTCTTCCTTTTTGAGGGAGGAGGATTACTCGCACCCTGTTGTGCATACACCTGCCCCTGAGGGGGTGATGGCTGTTGTTGAGGGGGATGAGAAGGAAAGGGAGGTGGAGGTGCTAATGCTAGAGGAGTTGGAGCACCAGGTTGCAGATATAGATAATAAGGAGGTTGGGTAACATTGTGGTAAACAAGAGGATGGGAAAAAGGAGGGTGATTGTTGAACAAGCATATAAAGGATCTACTGATGTTAAGCCTAGGGTGATCGCTGAAGGGAGGTTGAGCGAAACAAAAGGGGAAGATGCAGCGAGAGCTTCCACCAAGGGTCTCATGGATGATGATAGGTAGAGGATGGTGGCTGTAGGCTCTGTCGTCTCGACATCAGGAGGGGGAATGTCAATGGGAGTGTGTAAATCCTCAGGTTGGCCCGAATCATACTGCGCAAGGACAAAAGAGGCGGACTGGTTCTGTTCAATATCATACTCCCGAACTACCTCCAAAGAGGCGCGGTAATGCATGAGGCGAGGACAATGGTTGGAATAATGGCCATGGAGATCACACAATTTACAAGGTTGGTTGGTGTGAATAGTCTTAGGGTTCTTGGCTGTAGTCGAGGAAGCAATAGAGGCTTCAGGGACCATAGACTCAAGAAACACAACATTAACCATGGGCTTGATATGAGGCAACTCAGGACAGGTATGGGTGGCATGACCGAAGACATCACACAAAGAACAAGGCTTTAGAGGTGGAGGAGGAGCAGGGTCAGTAGGGGCGGCCTTGTCTTTCGATGCCCTCTTGCGATCTTTTCCTTTTTTACCCGAAGCTGGCGCCATAGGAGAAGGTTCCTGTTGAGGTGGCTGAGGCATGGTAGCAGTGGGAGGAGTCATGGGGACCAGTTGAACCAGGGTCAAATCAAGATAAGGTTTGGGCTGACCAGGCAGGGTAGCAACTGGGGATCAATGTACTAGACGGGAATCCCTAGGGTCAGGTTAGGAAGCGATAGGGTAGCCATAATAGGTACTGAGAACACTCTACGAGGGGGATCTAGGAACGGTATCTAACCAGAGGGGTAATGGCTAGGTGGGACTGCTCCGAGATGGTTAAGGCCTGGAGGAACCATTCTAGGAGGGTATAGAGGCTTATGGATGCCAACTGCAAGTGAAGTTCCAGGAGGAGGAGGTCCAAAAGGCTAAGTCAAAGTGCTAGGAGCTGGTTGTAGAGGGTAGGGCTACTGACTAACCGAAGCAAGCCGCTTGAGAGAAGCCCGAGATGACTGCATCATGCAAACATTCGATGAGCTTGGATCAGAGACAGGAGGAGGAATACTAGGGAATGAACCAAGCAAAGAGGAGTCTTTATATACTCCGGGTGAAACACTGGTCAAGGGATCGGTGGTTTCTTATTGGCCACCGAAGATATGATGGACTCAGGGGAGGTCTGAGACTTCAGCTCATAATATGTCAACTATTCAATGGTGACAATATTTTCATTATGGGGAAAGGACACCTTGCAGTGAACCATAGATGGGATATCATACATCACATAGGTGTAGCTACAACCCAATAGAATGTTGTAATCTAAGGGGGCATCAATGACTTCTACATCAACGCAAACAGTCTTGCCCGCAAGAGTGATAGGACAATTGCGGAACATGCCAATGGGCTTGGAGGAGTGGCCATCCCACGCTCGAAGAGTGATAGTGGAAGGGTCCAACTCAGGTGATCCGAGTTGCTTCCAAACTGAAGCAGACATCACACAGGTGGATGCCCCCTCATCAATGATATAACGGGAAACGTTGGTGTTCCAGATCTTGACTGGGATTTGGAAGGCGACGGAAGCAGGGAGAGGAGGATGTTCTGACCGGTCAACATCGAAGATGATCAAGCGATCATATGAAGGATCTACAACACCCATGGAATATAGTAGATCTTTTCATTGTGAAGGGCACAACTAGAGGAGTTCCAGAATTGAGATGGCAGCAGGAGATTGCATCAAATCATCTACTATACTATACAAATGGGTATCTTTCCCAGAAGTAGCATTTTGGCTTAATGGTCTCTTAGGGATCTTGGTATGAACTTCTGCCTTAGGCTAAGGGATTTGCAAAGGACCATTAGCTGGAAAAAGAGGCTTTGTAGGACCTGAAGAAGGGAGCTTAGGGACAGACGTAAGAGGAGGCTTGTAGTACTGACGGACCGAGTCTGAAGGTTGAGGTCAACGGTAATAGGTTGGTCAGAGTTCATCATGAGAATCTAGTAATCGGAGGTACCAGATGGAGGAGGTTGAGTGGCTGCTGGACCTTCTGGTGGTTTGATAGCCACAAATCCTTGCTGAGGGAAAGGATTAGTAAACACAGTCGGCTGACTAGTCGGAACATGGGGAGGCACGGAAGGTGAGGCTTGTTGTCCTTGCGATGTTGCTTGAGTCTCCCACATCTGCCTCATATGTGGTAAAAGAGGGCAATCATGGGTGTAATTTCCATAGACACCGCAACATGAACAAAGCTTATTCATGTGAATAGGCCTATCCGGCTTAGGCTGAGTGCCCTGTTGTTGGTTAGCAGTGTTAGGAGCATTACCTTGGCGATTAGGTCCAGGATTACCGGTAAAAAATTGATTTTGAGTGCCTTTCCTCTTCCTTTTTGAGGGAGGAAGATTACTTGCACCCTGCTATGCATACACCTGCCCCTGAGGGGGTGATGGCTGTTGTTGCGAGGGATGAGAAGGAAAGGGAGGCGGAGGTGCTAATGTTAGAGGAGTTAGAGCACCAGGTTGCAGATATATATAATAAGGAGGTTGGGTAACATTGTGGTAAACAAGAGGATGGTAAAAAGGAGGAGGCATGTCGTATCCTGGATACATGGTAATGGGAGGGGGAAAAGGGCTAGAGGTGCTGGCCCCTCCCTGAGGAAAACTATAGTTCATAGGAGGCTGAGTGTATGGATGTGGAAGAGCTCCAACGATACTGTCGGTGGCATGAGATGCCCCCAGTTAGTTGGCACCACCGGGTCTAGGAAGATCAGGTAGAACGGTATAAACATAACCCGACTAAGCATAGATTAGGTCATATTTTAAGGCAATCTGCAGAGCAGCTTCTTCAGTTTGAGGGAAATATGATGCGATATCTTTGATGATAGTAGGAAAAAGGGATCTAAGGAACCAGTCCATGTAGACACGGTCTTTGAAGGTAGGGGCTCGACATAGGCTCTTTCTTCTTCGTCATTCCTGGACATGATCGGATAGGTGGGTCACAAACAATTGACAAAAAGAAGTCAAAAGTTCGGTACCAATGTCATAACGAAGGGGAAGCTAGAAATAAGACAGAAAATCCCGGGCAAGAGTTGCAAAGGTGGTATGAGAGGATGAGGCCTGATCAACATACCACTTAGAAGCTTTGCCATTAAGCGTACGTTGGAACAACCGAAGATGAACAGAGTCATTGGTAATGGAGTTAGACAAACACTACATGTGGAAAGATCGAACATGATTTGTAGGATCTTCTCCAGCAATACCTTAAAACTTGGGGATGTCATAAGGGAGCTTGTTTGGCATAGCAGGCCAAACAACATCATGGCGTATAGGGTCATTGATCAACTGGTTAAAATAGGGAAGACTAAGGCCTGCCATATAGGGGATCAAGGGAGAAGCTAGGGTAGTTCCTGTTGCGGTCCCACTAGTAGTATTCCCAGCATTATGGCCAGGGCTACCACCAGCATTAGGTCCTAAACCAGACATGGTGAAGGTGACAGGGGGAGAACTGGGGGTGGAACCAGAAGGAGAACCCAATGAACCAGAAGAGGATTCGAAGTTCAGAATCACTAAAGGACTAACTTAAATCCTATGCGGAGGAGTAAGTCTTCCTACCAGAAACTGAGGATGAAGTTCAAGAAGTCTCCAGGATAAACGCCTTGGTGGCGCAATGATGAAGGCACAAACACGGCACAAAGGGAAGAGAGACCAACAAGGGCAAGGAGGTGTAGGATCAACTGATTACAATGTTGAAACAAGGGCAGAAAGGTGCAGGATCAATTGATTACAATGTTGAAGTATTTGCCTCGCGGTGTTTACTAGGCTCTTCTTCGCTTAGGGTGTGTGTGTTAAGTGTGTAATTTTTAATTTTTAACCAAGACGTTTGTAGAGAAAAATAAAAAGTGTGTTTTATAACTGTAAATAAACCTACAGATAACAGTATATGAAACTGAAATAAAAGAAAATAAATAGCGAATTATGCATTAATCTAAACCCAAGGAGGCGGGCCTCTCAAAAACTAGTCTGTAGGTGGGTAAAAATCTAGTAAAAACACACCAAAATAGCCAATAGATCTAAATTCGGGAGGTACAATGATCTAAAGGTTAGATCTATTCGAAACAGGTGCAGAAAAACACCAAAAACTCAGAGGAAAAACTGTTGTAAATGAGGTGGCGAAAGGCTGCAACCTAGAGGGAAGCAGAGGGGACCCTAGAGGAAGACCCAAACAAAACTAAAGGAGGTGTTTTGGATGGATGAATAACCAATCTGAAGTGGATCTGATGGTAAGGGATCAGATCTGAAAAATAGCTGAACACACTGAAATTTCAGACGACCTGCAGTAGCTAAAACTCTTCCAGAAAAGGTGGAGGGTATTGAAGCCCTAGAGGGCTAGGTTCCCGCTTTGTTGAGTAAAACAGAACAAGTACAGGTCGAAAATGGGCGGAGATGGAGGTCAGACAACCATGAATAGAGGCCCAGACAAACCTAGTAAAATCTCAGAAAAATTCCCGCAAAAAGTTCAGGTTACAGTTTCTGACTTGTGTTCTGTAGAGGTCACAAGTTTTGGCCCAAAAAGTGTGACCTACACTTTTGGCACTCTCAAGAGCAGGTTTTAGAAAAATGTGTCATCTTAGCTACGGATGATGCCTGTCACCTGTGCAATAGGTCTGAAAACACACAGAAGTTAAAATTTTCAATGTTTTAGGGTTTTATAGGTTAAAAAAAACATCAAGAAAAGAAAAACAAGGAGATGAAGATAAATCCTAGGGTTTGAAGAAAGGGGATATGCAGGGATCTAAAAAACGATAGAGGTCATAATTATAAACCCTTGTGGAGTCATCAGTTTTTAGTATGAATCTTAATCGCAAGCTTAGGAAAAAGGCTCACTTTAGCTGTGCATAACAAACAGCCCTAACAGCAAAGATCGCTGCCAATATCTTTAGATATACAATTAGTTGACCAAGATAAATGCTGCAAAATCTATATCTATGTATTAAAATACATTAAGCAGTCAATAAAAGAAAGAGTTTCTCCATGCATCCAATAGACAAGACAAGATTGTTTTTAAAGAATTTTTGTATTTTTTGACCCCTAGGAAGGGGACATAGAAAGATGTTACCATTCCCCCTCAATGGTATGGGTACTTGTAAGTCCTCAACACTTTAGATCTAAAATCTCTCTCTCTTGATGGTGTAGAAAACCTGGAAAAAAACGGAACTCAAAGGGAGCTCACAAGAAAAATGGTAGCAAAATATGACAATGATGGAGGATCAAAGTCAGACCAGAAGTATAGATCCAGTGTGATATTTAGGCAACAAAATGTAGTGAATGAATGGAAAAACCCTTCTATTTATAACAAAATATTGAGTTAGTCTAGATATTCGTGCATAATTAAAATATTATTAACCAAATCAAGATCCAATGTTTATGGAATATTTTATTATATTTGTTGGAGGGAAAAATAATTTGACTTTGGTGTTAGAAAATTATATATTACAGAGCAATGCAACACATAAAATATGTGGAAAAAACAAGCACACAAAACACATAAAACCATAGAGACATAGATATACGTGGTTCACCCAATTTGGGCTACGTCCACCCCAAACAGGTAGTCCTTCCTTTCTGTTATCCAGCAAAATGAAGAGACACAACCTACAGTAGATCCGTTGTAATATCCTCTGTTCTCTCTCACAGTCTCCCTATATGTTTCTCGTTCTGAGAATACACATACAAATACACATCCACAAGACAATACCCTCATACAAAGCGAAGGGTTTACTTCTAGGGAAAAAAACCCTAAACTAAACATAACTTCCGTCAGATCATCCCCTAATGAACGACCCAGATTGACTAGAAATTATTATACTTTTACAAGGCAATTTGACATCTGTTTTTAGCTTCGGGGGCGCTGCCCCCGAAACCCCCCACCAGGGGAAGGGGGGGGCTCCATAAAATCGCAACCGCCCCCCTTTGGACCCCCCAAGCAGCGTTTAATTTCGGGTGGCAATGGGTATAGGGGTCCAACACTGTGATACAAAATAAACAAGATAATTAGGCTCCACACCCAACAATCTCCCACTTGGAGACTGATTGTAGCAACTGGACCGCTGCTTCATTTTCTAGACAATGAATCCTCTTTGGACCTGGCTATTTCTCATCTTCATCGTCATACTTGAAGACCAACTGAAACTGATTATAATCTCAGTTTCTCCCTAGTTACAACTTTTGTTAGCATATCTGCAGGATTTTGGCTAGTGTGTATCTTTTCCAGCTTCAATTTTCCATCTTCCAATACTAACCGTATGAAATGGTACTTGAGCTATATGTGTTTAGTCCTGGAATGAAATACTGAGTTCTTTGCAAGATGAATGGAAATTTTTCTATCACTGTATAATGTGCCCATACCATCCTTCTTAACCAATTCATCCATAAACCTTAGTAACCAAACAATTTCTTTACTAGCCTCTGTAGCAGAAACATACTCTGCTTATGTTGTTGAAAGTGCAACAACACTTTGGATTTTTGAAACCCAACTGATAGTTGTTCCACCTACAATAAATACATACCCTGTAGTGCTCCTCCTGCTATCATTTTCACCTGCCATATCTGCATCAACATATCCCTGTAGAGAAATGTTTGAACCACTAAAGCATAATTCTTGATTTGTGGTACCTCTCAAATATCTGAGAATCCATTTCACTGCCATCCAATGTTCTTTTCTTGGATTGTTCATGTAACTGCTTACAACTCCCACTACATGTGCAATATCAAGCCTTGTGCAGACCATTGCATAAATTAAGATTCCAACTACTGATGCATATGGAGCTTTATACATATAATCCATTTCTTCTTGGGTCTTGGGGCACATCTCCTTACTAAGTTTGAAATGGCTAGCAAAAGGTGTACTAACTGGTTTTACATTCTGCATATTAAATCTTTTCAACACCTTTTGTATGTACTCATTCTGAGACAGTGTTAATTTATGATTTTTCCTGTCTCTAGTTATTCTCATACCAAGGATTTGTTTTGCAACTCCCATATCCTTCATTGCAAATGAATTTGCCAATTTTCTTTTGAGCACATTTATTTCCTGTGTGTTAGACCGTGCAACAAGCATGTCATCTACATACAATAACGATATAATACAATTGCCATCATTTTTCTTTTTTAGTTAAACAGAATGATCAAAGTGACATCTAGTATAACCTTGTTCAGACATAAACTGTCAAATTTTAGATACCACTGCCTTGGAGCTTGTTTGAAGCCATACAAGATCTTCTTTAACCTGCACACTAACTTTTCTTTCCCTTTGACCTCATATCCTTCTGGTTGTTGTATATAGATCTCTTCCTCCAAATCTCCATGGAGAAATGTTGTATTTACATCTAACTATTCGAGATGTAAATCCTCTGCTACTACAAGACTTAAAATAGTTTTGAATGAAGTCATCTTAACAACAAGAGAAAATATTTCATCAAAATCAATACCTTTCTTCTGTGCAAACCCCTTCACCACAAATCTAGATTTGTACCTCTATTTTCCTCCATATTCTTCCTTCAGCCTGTAAACCCATTTATTCTACAATGTAGTTTTACTTGCAGGCAACTTGACTAAGTCCCAAGCCTAGTTATGCATTAAGAAGGTTGTCTCTTCTTCCATGGCTAGCTCCCACTTCTTCCTGCTTTCAACCTGCATTGCTTCTTCATAAAATTCGGGTTCACCATAATCAGTCAACAATAAATAATATAATGAAGGAGACTATTGTTCAGCGGGTCTACTTATCCTAGTAGATCTTCTAACACCACTTTCAGGTGTTTGAGGTGCCTGTTTCTATTGTGGTGTTTGTTGTTGTTGTGGTTGTTGATTATTATTATTTTCAGGCACCTTTACTTTTTCAGTGATCTCATCAAGAACTGTGTATTCTTTGTTTTCTTTTTCCTATTTCTTTTCTTGCAACTAATTCTTATACAATACCTTTTCATTGAATATTACATCTCTGCTCCTAATGATTTTGTTATTTTCATAATCATATAAGAGATAACCAAAATCATTAACACCATATCCAATAAAGGTACATTTATTTGATTTTTCCTCAATCTTTGTTCTATTTTCTTTATTAATATGTACAAAGGCCTCAAAACCAAAAGGATTTAAAAAAGAGTAGTTTACCTTTTTACCTGTCCATGCTTCCTCTGGAATACCACCATTCAAATAACTTGAAGGCCCTCTATTTATTAGATAAACAGTGGTATCTACATCATCTGCCCAAAATTGTAAAGGCAATACTGCATGCAATCTCATGCACCTTGAACACTCCATGATTGTTCTGTTCATCCTTTCTAACACACCATTTTCTTGTGGTGTTCTTAGAAATGTCTTCTCTCTACAAATTCCATGCTCTAAATAGTACCTATCAAAAACATTGCTGCAATATTCACCTCCATTGTTTGATTTGAGACACTTCAACTTCTTTCATGTCTCAATATCAACCAAACCTTTCCATTTCTTGAAAGTATCAAATACACCAGATTTATTCTAAATACAATAAATCCAAGTTTTTCTAGTTGCATCATCAATAAAAGTAACATAATAATGAGAGCCACCGAGAGATGATACCTGAGTAGGTCCCCATACATCTATATGCACAAGCTCTAATTTTTCGCTCTTCTTTTATTTCCCAACTCTGAGAAATCTAACACTCTTTAGTTTTACATAAATGCAACTCTCACAGAAATCTAAATCAATATTCTTCAAAACCGGCAACAAATTTCTTGAGTGAAGAAGCTTCATCCCCTTCTCACTCATGTGTCCAAACCTATGATGCCATAATGTTGCATCTACTCCTTTGGAAGTTAAAGCATTAACAGAGTTAGAAATAACATTGCATAAATGCAATGTACCAACCTTTTCACCTTTTGTTATTACCAACGCTCCTTTGGTGACCTTCCATGTTTTATCTGTGAAAGTTGTCACAAAACCTTCACCGCCTAATTGCCCTGTTGAAATCAGATTTTTATTCGGATCTGGAACATGCCTTACCTCCTTTAATAGCCATTGGTTTCCATTCTGTTGTTTTACAAGAACCTTACTCATTCCAATAATTTTACAAGGTTTATCATCACCCAAACGGACTTGTCCAAAATCTCCTTGAACATAGTCATGAAAATATTTCTTATCAAGTGTGGCATGGAATGAGGTCCCTGAATCTACTACCCAAGAATCAGTAACATTTTCGAAAGAAAGAATCGAAGCATCTTGTAACACATCACCTATCACATTTGCTTCATGTTTTTTCCCTTTGTGCTTCTCCTTCTTTTCCCTTCCGAGATTTACAGTCTTTCTTTAGGTGTCCTTTTTTTTCCGCATTTCCAACACACTATCCCCGATCTGGACTTGGATCTACCTTTCCTTGATTTACTATGATATCGTGAGCTCTTTCCTATTTCCATTCTTCTTCCCCTAGACTCTGCACTCAAAGCATTACCCGATGTCTCACTGGATCTTTTCTGTCGCATTTCCTCGCTAAGGATAGCACCAAAAACATCATCAAACTTTAAAGTACTAGATCTAGAGACAGAGTTACTAATGGCCATAAATAAGCTGTTCCAACTTTCTGGTAATGAGCACAAAAATAACAGAGCTCTAAATTCATCATCAAAGTTTACCCCTATAGAACTTAACTGATTGGTAACTATATTAAAATAATTTAAATGGTCTGCAATAGATCCACCTTCTGACATCTTCATATTAAATAAACGTTTCATAAGAAATACCTTGTTTAAGGCTGAGGGTTTTTCATATATTTTCGCCAACGCCTTAATCAAACCCTCTGTTTTTGTTTATTTCGAAATATTCAAGGCTACCAACACCGCGAGGCACAACCATACTGGTCTGAGTGCCTTTCTATCGAGAATATCCCATTCTGCGTCTGTCATAGCCGTCGACTTCTTTGTTTTTCTGCTCAACGGTAGGTAAAGATCTTTCTGATATAGATAATATTCCATCTACATCTTCCATAGTGGGAAGTTTTGGTCGTTAAAATTATCGACCCTAAATTTACCATCTTCCTCCATTTCCCCCACTTGAACCAGGAACCCTTCTTTCCTGTGAGTTTATCAGCCAAACAGACCTTCGGCTCTGATACTAGTTGTTAGAAAAATATATTACAGAGTAATGCAACACATAAAATATGTGAAAAACACAAGCACACAAAACACATAAAACCAAAGAGACACAAATATACATGGTTCACCCAGTTTGGGCTACGTCCACCTCGAAAAACCAGTCCTTCATTTCTATTATCCAGCAAAATGAAGAGATACAACCTACAGCAGATCCACTATAATATCCTTTGTTCTCTCTCATAGTCTCCCTATCTATTTATCACTTTGAGAATACACATACAAATACACAACCGCAATACAATACCCTCATACAAAGCGAGGGGTTTCCTTCTAGGGCAAAAATCCCTAACCTAAACATAACTTCTACTGTCAGATCATCTGCCTAATGAACAACCCATATTGACTATAAATTACTATACTTTTACAAGGAAATTTTACATCTATTTTTAGCTTCGGCCCCCCTGGACCCCCCAAGAAACATTTAATTCCGGGTGGCATTGCCCCCCCATTAAGGTACAGGGGTCCAATATTGTGGCACAAAATAAACAAGATAATCAGGCTCCACACCCAAAATTTGGTCAAATCCCTTTATTTGTAAATAATAAATAAATAAATAATTTATTTATTATTTTAAGGATGTGGTTGAGTAATAATCAAATAAATAATGATTTATTTAATTATTTATAAATGATTTAGTCAAATTTAACAAGGAATATTATTTAAATGCGGTTTAAATAATTATTCCTAGAAAATAATAAGATAAATAATGATTTATCTAATTAATTTTCCTGTTTTGGGTTAAAAATGACCAGGAATATTAATTAAACTGTTGTTTAACTAATTATTCCTTGAGGAAAATCAGACAAATATGGATTTATTCAATATTTCCTCATGGGTTTTTCTGTTTAGACCATAAACAACTTAATAAATGTGGTTTACTAAGTTATTTTTCATAGTGAAAGAAATTTTACTTAGGGTAAAATTGGTCTTACATGGTGTACTTTGGTCCATCTAATAGTAACAGGTTATATGACCAAAAAATGGTGTAACAATAGAGATTGATCTTAAGAAGACTCAGAGAGAACTTGACACAATGATGAAGATAATGCAGACCAAAGAAGGAGAAGTCAATAAGTATAAATCAGATTGCTAGATAGCCTATGACGACATCAAGAGGCTTAAAGAAAAGCTGAAAGGAAACATAACTCTAATTCAATTGAAGGATATTGTGTGGAATGAAATCATTGAAGTCATGAAAATAGCTTGGAAGTCCTTGATATTAGTGTCAGAGGAAAATAGCATAGTTAGAGATTTACAGGAACTTGTTGTGGCTGACAAATAGAGGACTCTCAAAAGAGATTTATGGGCAAAGAAATTCATTGATTTTATCAATTCAAAGACAGATCAAGAGCTGGAGGAAAATGAAATCAAAGATAAAAAATTGTGTGTTCTAGATATAAATAATTTTATTGTGAAAAATTCTTGCAGGAAGTCAACAGAGAAGAAATTGGCAGAAATTAAATAGGTTGTAAACAAATTTGATAATATATTTGACAAAAGGACTAGAGCAGGGCTACCATCATGCTGGGATCTAAAAGGCAGTCTTCTATCATGGGATTCATATGAGCCTCTATTAGTGATAGCTAAGAGAAAGATTGATAATACTCATGAGAAAACTACAATATTGAAAAGAGCTACAATTTTTAACTTCTTATAGAGGCATTTTAAATTATTATGGATGTTAAAGGCTTTGTTCACAGAAAGGCCGACTTTCAACAAGATCACTGCCTTCAGATTAGAACATCACAATTTGATCAATTCTCCCAAAACCAACATTGAAATCTAGAATAAGTGCAGATCATGGATGATTGATTCACCAGGTGACACCTCGACATCTCAGAAGGACACATCAGCAAATCAGGAGAACACAGTGACAGCCAATCAAATTTAGATTCAAAAAATAGATTGACGCTTTAGTTTTATTTATCTTTTTGTTAAAAGATCAATGTTGTAATGAAGTCTTTAATTTCAATGCAATAGGTAGTTTACGTAGTTCTAGGTAGTTTAAGTAGTTACACGAAGTTCCAACAGTTAGAAACTACTTTTGTATGTATTTAAGCAAATGAGGAATAAAGAGCAGGGTCCGAGTTTTGGACCTCTCGATGACTGCAAATTTTGTACTTATTTTTTTGAGAAATTAATGAAAGAAGATCAAGTTTCTTGCACCTGTTGATGTTGATTTGTCTTTCCAGTTTCATTCAATGTTTATTCTTATTTGAATGAAGTGAAGTAATGTAGTTTTCGGTCTCTTTATTACATATGTAAGTAAGAGTTAAATAACTTTAATATGTGCTCCTTCACTCCAACTATTCTATCTACATAAATTTCTTCTGATATTTAAAGTGATAGATTCTGTTTTTCAGCATATCATTTTGAGTTTCTCTTTCAGTTCTTATTTTCATTCAAATATCAACAGTTAATGGCATTGTGAAGTCTTTCATTATATCAGATTATTGAAGGTATTAAATAATTAATTTCCAAAGGTATTAAACAAAGACCATCTGATCTTATAATTTTTGTGACATATATTTCTAAAATGTCATAAGCACTGATACCTTACTATAGCCAAGCGATTGTCTCTTGAGATACAAAATTTTTTGCACCATTTCATGGGATGAAAAAGAGAATTTCATTTACCCTGGGTTTTTGTTCTATTTCCTCTAGCTTTTCAGTGAGGAGGAAGTATTCATTTTTGTCTGTTATTTTCAGAATTCTGTCTTTCAAAAAGCCTCACACAAGGTTAGATACCTCCGAGAAGAAAGTTCCAACTTTGTCAGATCTAGAAAAAATGGTTTCTAGAAAGGCTCAGAAACAAAAAACCCCTTCAACACCAAATCCTACATTGTCTGCTCATGGAAGCAGTTCTCATAACCCTTTGTTTGAATATATCTCCAAGTAACTCCCTTTCTTGGAACAAGATTCACCTTTCACACCCATTCATTTTCAAGAACCTAAGTTGGAAGAACATTATTTTGAGTCTTTTTCTTTTACCTTTGCACAAGCTCAACAAAATATAGTTGTTGGTTACTCTGTCTTTTTTCATCAATGAACTCCCATATTGGTTTTTTCACCACTGTCATTCACTTTAACAGCAGGTTCATCAACCTCATCCACCCAAGGATCAGTTAATCAAGGTGTAAATAGGCAACACCAACTTTCTTGATGAATAGTTATGCACCACTAAATCTTCCACAACCAATGAATGCCACGCCTCAAGAATACCTCAAATTAATTCCTCATTTCACTGGAGAAGATGAAGTAACTGCAGAACAACTTTTACCCCTATTTTTCAATTTTTCTGAAAATTTAAATGTAGAACATCTTGATGTTGTAATGAGACTTTTTGTGCAGTCTCTAAATGGAGAGGCTATAAAATGGTTCAAAAATTTTCCAAATGGTTCAATTAATAACTTGGAAGAGTTAGAAAATAAATTCACTCAGAGATGGGGGAGAGAAGAGAGATCACGGTTATTCCTTAACATATTTTAATGCAATTAAAATAAAGCCTAATGAAAAAATTTATGAGTTTGTTAAGAGATTCAACAAATTGTACAATAGTTTACCTGTAGAGATGAAGCCCCCTCCTGTTGGAGCAAAGTTAGTTTTTTCTGGGGCTTTTGAAGCTGATTTCAGTTTTACATTGAGAGAGAGAAGATCCCAAACCCTTGAGCAAATATAGACAAATGCTTTAGAGATTTAAGCTAATATGCATGCATCTAGGAAAATTAAAGAAAAGCATTCAGTTCAAGAGAAGGGAAAAACAAAAGAAGAATTACCACAGGATCAAAGAATTGATGATATGACAAAGGTGATTAAAAATTTGTCAAACAAGCTAGTGAAGATGGAGTTGGAAAGTAAAAATTCCAAAAGACCAGTACAACAAAACAGAGGAGGATTTAATCCTCAATTCAGAAAATAACCCCTACAAATTTTGCAGAGGGAGAGAAGAGATGAAGAAGCACCTAGACAGTCAATGGAAGATGATAAAAAATAAGTTGAAGATAAAATATTTACGATGTACACGAGAGAAAATGAAGAAGAGGAAGATTTTGAGGGAGAATATGCTGAAGATGAAGTGTCTTTTGATCAAGATGAGATGGATGGATACTGCAGGAAATTTATAGATTTCATGCAAGCTGAGTTGCATAAGATGTATGATTTAAGATCTAGAAAAATATCTAGGGTGCAAGATGATGAAGGTGAACAACAAGATTATGTTCCTTCTCCAATGGCGACTCCACAACAAAAGAACTCAGTAAAACAAGTAGATAAAGGGAAACAACATGTGAATCCAGTAGATAGAATAGAAGTGCAGCAGGTTGAATCTTCCCAAAAAATATCTGTTGATACTAATATTTTGGAGAAGGTCATTCATGTGCCTGAACAGACTTCAAATCCTAGAAAAAATGAAGAAGAACCTGAGAAGAATTTCAAGAAAAGTCAAGTTTTCAATTTATCAAAGGAGTTGGAGAAGTTCAATATTAAGGTGCCTCTCCTTGAATTAGCTAAGACACCATGTTACAAAAGAGAAATTTCAGAATTCATTAATCTCTCACAGATTGAAGATATAGGTGATACTGTGAACTTGCAAGAAGAAAAACCAGTAGTCACTTTTGGTCCTCACGTAAAAGAAGTAGATTCTTCTATTCCTCCGTTTTACATTTCATTGCTTCTTCATGATTTTATTCTCCATAATTGCATGTTGGACTCGGGTGCTTCTCACAATCTTATGCCATTTTCTGTTATGAAAGAGTTGTATTTAAACATTACTAAACCATACAGGGACTTGTACTCATTTTATTCTAAGAGGGTGAAATGTGTTGGGCTAATCAAAGACATGGTAGTATCTTTGGCATAGATTCCAGCAAAAGGTATTGTTATGGATGTAGTGGTTATTGACATTCTAGCCAGCTTTGGAATGATTTTGTCAAGATCTTGGGGAGAAAATTTGGGAGGATTTTTAAAATTAGATTTCACTTATGCTATCATTCTTGCTTTTAATGGGGAAGAAAGGAGATTGTACAGAGAAACAATATTTGTGAAAACCACCACAAAGAAATATGCAGGTAATTCCCCCATTTATTGTCAGGAAAAAGAAGACCTTTCTTGTTTTATGCTACATGAAGATGCAGAATTTTCTGAAGACAATGAGAAGCACCTCTCTTCAACAATTGTACATAACGAACTGTATTCAAAAAATACTAGGAAATTCTATTTTTATGGTGCCTACTCCAAGGATGGCACAGGAGCTGGATTCTTACTAGTGTCTCCAGAAGGTAATCTTATGCCTTTTTCTTTTAAGTTGGAATTCGATTCAATGAATAATGTAGCTAAGTATGAGGACTTGATCTTAAGTCTTCAAACTAATAAACAAATGGGACTACAGTGTACTTCCAATTTTTGGTGATTCTGAGTTAATTATAAGGCAGATTAAAAATATTTGTCAAAACAAGCATCCGAGGTTAAGATCATATAGGAATGAATTTTGGGATCTGGTTGAGAACTATTTTGAAGCCTTAATTCTTCATTTTATTCCAAGGGAGGAGAACAGGTTGGAAGATTCATTAGTAGTTGCATCTAGCACCTTCAAGCCACCTATGAATCCAAGATTGAGGTATGGGATTGAAATTAGACACAGGCCCTCTATTCCTAACAATGTGAAACATTGGCAGGTGTTTGAAGATGATGGGCAAATAAATAATTTCCTAACAATGATTTAAAATTTTGAAGATGCTGAGATAGATCAAGAAGAAGAATAGACAGAGCAGAAAGGAGAAATAAGAAATATTAAGATGTCAATAGGTGAGCAGAAAATTATCCAATTAAAAGATAATGTACTTCCTAAAGGATTAGTTCCCCTTGAAATATTATTTTATTCTAATGATGTTATTGTTAATTCAAAGAAAATACATCAAGAGCGAGATATGGAAGATTGTAATTTGGGAACCCAGCAGGAGCCAAAGATGGTGAAATTATTCAAAGATGTTCCTAAAAATTATAAATAAAGGTACATTGATCTCTTTAATAAGTACATGGATGTGTTTGCTTGGTCGTATGAGGACTTGAAAACATATGAAAAAAGAATAATTCATCATAAGGTTCTATTTAAAGAAGGAATCAAACCACACAGACAGAAGCTCAGGCAGATTAATCCATTGTTGCTATCTCCAATTGAAAAAGAAGTGAAGAAATTGTTACATGAAAAAATCATAGTCCCTCTCAGATATTCAGATTTGGTTTCTAATATGGTTACTGTGAGGAAGAAAAATGGAGAGATAATATTGTGTGTATACTTCAATAATTTGAACAGAGAATCTCTAAAGTATAATTATCCTTTGCCGAAAATGGATTATGTCTTACAGAAGGTGACAGGAGCTTATAGGATGTCTATGATTGATGGATTATCTAGGTATAATGAGGTGGCAGTTGAAAAATAAGATCAGAAGAAGACATATATCACAACCCCCTTGGGAACCTTCATGTATGCAAGGATTCCATTTGGCCTTATGAATGCACGGGCAACATTTCAAAGAGCGATGGACACAACGTTTTTTGGTGACAAATATGTGGTTATATATATGGATGATGTAACTATTTTATTGGGATCATGTGATGAACACTTGGAACATTTACAAAATACCTTTCAAAAGTGCAGAAAGTTTGGTCTGTCACTAAATCCCAAGAAATCTTTATTTGGCTTAGAAGAAGGTAAATTATTGGGTCATAGTGTTTCAAAACAAGGAGTGAATATTAATCCAGCAAGGGTGGAATCAATTCAGAAAATTCCTTTGCCTAGAAGCAAGAAAGATATTCAAAGATTCTTGGGAAAAATAAAATTTCTGAGGAGGCTTGTGCCAAATTATGCTGAGATTGTGAGAAATATAACAGACATGCTAAATAAAATGCAGAAGTAAGATGGGATAAGGAAGCAAGAGAAGCATTTACTAGAATAAAGGAGGCACTGCAAGAAGCTCCAGTTCTGATTATTCCATATTATCAAAAATCCTTTCAGGAATTTTCATTTTCATCCCCCACTACTATTGTTGTTGTTTTGTTGCAGAAAAATGAGGATAGTAAGGAGCAGCTAGTGGCATTTTTCAGTAAATTTCTCAAAGATGTTGAGATCAAGTATAACGTTTTGGAGAAACAAGTGTATGCATTGGTCAAAGAACTGAAAGCCTTCAGAACTTATGTGTTGTAGTCCCAGATAACTTCTTATGTCCCTAATTTTTTTGTTAAAGACGTGTTGGTCCAAATTGATGTTGAAGAAAAAAGATGAAAATGGATAGCGAAAATCCAGGAGTATGATTTGGACATTAAACCCATCAAGTTTGTCAAGGGATGGGGTTTAGAAAATTTTTTGACAGAAACAAATTTCCAAGCATTAGGAATTAATCTGTTGGCACCAATGGATGGAGTTGTCAATGAAGAATATCAAAATAAGTCCAACATGGGTATTCAATAAACAAAAATTGTGTTCGGATTGGTATAAATGTATTGTGCATTACCTATGTTTATTTTCTTGTAAAACTTCACTAAATAGAAAAAAATACAGAGCTCTCAAGCTCAAATCTCAGCCATATGTTATAGTACAAGCAAAGCTATACTAGAAAGATCTTGCTAGTACTTTGTTGTTATGTTTGACTGAAGGTGAATCTATTGAAGTCAACAGGGAATATCATGAAATTCTATGTGGAGGTCATTATAATTGGAAGTTCATTTCTCATAAGATTCTCAAGTTAGGTTTATATTGGCCCACCTTATTTGTAGATGTATATAAACTGTTCAGAAGTTGTCAGAAATGTCAGTTGTTTGTTGAAAAGAAAAGACTTGCTCCATTACCTCTTATCCAGTATTCATTGAAGAACCTTTCAAGCAATGGGGATTGGATTTTATTGGGAAAATAAATCCACCATCAAGTGGACTGTTCAAGTGGATTCTAACTGCCCCTGATTACTTTACAAAATGGGTTGAAGAAATACCCACTAAAAAGGAAAACGACCAAGTAGTGATGAAGTTTCTAGAGGAGAACATTTTTAGCAGATTGTAACTAATAATTCTCAAGTATTCAACTCTGCTCGATTTATCAATTTCTGTCAAACATACAATGTAATTTCATCACATTCTATAGCATATCATCCCTAAGGGAATGGATTGGAAAAATCTTCAAACAAGACATTGGTTAGAATCTTGAAGAAGACAATCACCAAAAATCAGAAGTACTGGTATTCGAAGTTGAAGTTTTCCCTTTGGGCAGTTCAAGTAACTACTAGAATTTCTACTGGTAAGTCTCCCTTTGAATTGGCTTATGGAACTCAAGCACCATTTCCCACTCAGTTGGCCAAACCAGTGATTTATTTCCTTAAATAAGCTCAAGAAGAACCTAATGCTCTGGTGAGGATATTGAACAAAGTAATTAAGTAAATTGAAAAGAGAAATAAATTCAAAGATAACTTGATTTCTTATCAAAAAAAGATAAAGTCTATATTTGACAAAAAAGAAAAAGAAATCCTCTTCCAAGTAGGAGATTTGGTATTAAGATGGGACACCAGAAGAGAAGAAAAGGGGAATCATGGTAAGTTTGATCCTCTCTGGTATGGTCCATACATAATTACTGAGGTAAGGTCAAATAGCACATTCATTTTGGAAGATCTAGATGGAGAATCAGTACAGTTGATTGTGAATGGGCAGTATCTGAAACATTATTTCTAGCATAAAAGTTTAGCATTTCTCCATTATAAATACCAGACGGTCCACTCTTCATATATCACCAAACAGTATTTGACTCCATGCCTAAAGTGAATACACTAATCTGCAATTCTTAGTGTTTCCTGGAAAAAAAAAACTATCCCCGGGTGGAGCCAGATGTTGTGGCTCATTTGCATTTTTCTTTATTCTATTTTTAAAAATACAAAAAAACATATATTTAGAAAATATGAAAAAATGTAATCTTTCTTATGCCAGAAATTCATTTCATTTTTGTATTTCGGTCGATTAATATGTTGTTCGAAAGCATGTGAATGTGGGACTAACTGTTGAATTAACACCTATGCTAACATCGGGCGGGATTAAAAGAAATTCGAGTTAATGAAGATCCGCAGAAACCCACGAGCACAAATAGCCCACAGATTACAGTGGGTGCCTCCGCAGTTGACTCCGTTGAGCGCCCTCTAGCCGAAATCAACGTTACAAAATCACTGCGGGGGAAGAACCCTGATGGATGCTCCGTACCCCAAAGCACCCCCATAGTGACGTATGCATCCAGCTAGAAGACAATTCATCTGTTGTGTCATGGTACCATTACCTGTCCGATCAAAAATTGAATTGGAATTAATGTTTGAACCTTCGCACTATCTATATAAGTGTTGAATTTTTCCTTTTCCCTAACAGTTTTCATTCCCAATTGTCCAAGAAGTCATCCTAGTCACTATAATTTCTCACTTCTGCGTTTAATTGTTCGCCACCCTAAACTATTTCATGGCTAACAATCGTCTTTGTCTGGCTCTTCTAGCCATATCCATATTATGGAAACTGAAAAATACATTAGAGATACTAACTGAATCGTTGAGAATTTACCCTTATACCAGCAAGTTCTTCTTAATGAGAAAAGTTGCCCAGTCTATTCAGCCATGGTCAATTCTGGTGTTTTGTCTACATGTGTTCCTAAAACCCATATTTTTCTTGAATTTGTGCATTGGTTAGTGTTTGCATTGTATCCCGACAAATGTTTTGTGATGAATTGTTTAGGAGATAATATTCTTCAAGTCACAACTCAGTTAGTCTATCAAGCCCTTTGTTATCCCGAGTCTGAATCTTATGTCCATTTCACTGACTAATCATTGGAATAATTTTATGATAATATTGTAGGACAAGAGTTTACTCAGGTTGTAATCTTTTTTAAGCCGGACAAAAAAAGTTTTTCAGTAGATGATAAAGAGTTCCCATTGGAGATTTTCGATGCAGAAGTCAATCCGGTACTACAATTTATGTCAAAGATACTTGGAAAGGAGGATGCTACTCAAATTGACAGGTCAGTGCTGGGATTATTTGCCTTGATGATGAAGCCTAACATGGTGTTGGATATTCCCTCCTACTGGTAAGAGAACATTAACACTCAGTTTATAAGCATGTCCCTCATCGGGTCTTTCAGGTTTCCTTCACTGATCACTTATTTATTCTTATATCAAAATGTAGAAGAATTTTTACATTTGAGGCTAAATATTATGGATGAAAATAAGAAAAGATAGTAATATTTTGGACATATATAATAAGAAATGAACCATATGAGGGAGAGGTGTTTGATTTTGCTGCTTATTTCATGCCAATTTCATATAAGGTTTTGAATGGAGTTCCTCCTCCATGTTTTCTACCAAAAGCCCAGGTTTTTCTTCATTTAAGTGCTAATTGTAAATTTGGGGATTGGTTTGGGTATGATGATCATTCAGAAATTAGATTATATGGAGATGGGATTGAACCTTATATATTACTAATCTTTGTCCCCATGAGATTGTTTGCATTGGAGTTTATTAGGCAGAGTCTGAATGTAGATCAACTACATTTTTTTCCAATGAAGAAGGGTCATTAATTTAAGTTGCCTATGTCTGTGGGACCATTCATAGTGAATATGAGGCAAGAAGCAAATGAAGCTACTAGGATGTTAGAAAACATGCACTTGTTACTAGGTGATAAATGGGCCTATGATCCTCACAAGGTAATCTCTAACAGAAGGGTTGAAAATGGTTATTCTCCTTTTGTTCATGATGGTAGGCTTGAAGTAGAGAAGTTGGATAAAAAAAATTTTGCAGACTATGATAGTTCCAGCATTCAAACTCCAATCATTTCTGAAAATTTGAGCAAAAGAAGCAAAGAGAAAGTTGTTGATTCTGAAGATGAAGAACATAGAGATGATAAGAGAGCTAGATTGACTGAAGATATACCAAGCACCCAGCCTAGTTTCCTTCTTCAATTAGGAGATGCTCATAATGCACCATCTTCACCGTCAAGACATGGAATTGTTCAAGATCAAGTTATGTTGATAAAGCAAGTTTTTTCTCAAATTGCAGAAAAGAATCAGAAGTTTAAAGCTAGTATGGAGGCTCAAGATGAGTATTAGATTACTCCTGACCAAACCATATTTTTTACTACTAAGGACTTAGAAAGGGACCAGCTTAAGATTTCTTTTTCTCACCCATATGAAATGACAGTAGGTTCATCCAGCAGTTTTAAAATTGTTAATTTAACTTTTAATGTTGAGAATATCTCTTTACATGACAAAGTTTATTTGCATATGCAAACAAACCAATTGATTATTAATGATCTAGCAAAAACTATTGCAGCTTCTCATAAGGCAGAAAATATGTTAGGAAAAGTGATCAAACAACTAAAATTGGAGAAGGCTAATTCCAGGGCTCTTTCAACTCAGAATGAAGAGTTGAAGAAGATAATTGTAAAAATTGGAGTGGATCCCAATGAGAAATCAGTTGTACAGAAGTTATTACAAAGTGCAGAGTCAGAAATAAATGTGTTGAAGAAGAAGTTAAATTTACCTACTGGAGAACATCCCATGGCATCAAAGGTAGTAGAGGTAAAGAATGAAAAGGAAATTCTTTTACAGTAGCTATTGTAGAAAGAGGAAGAGATTTCTAAATTAAAGGAGTCTGTAATTAACTTGCAAATTCAAATTGAATCTCATTCTTACACCATATTCATGTCATCTCGAACTGATGATCCAATAGAAAGATTGTGCTAGTTGAGCACAAAGTTAAAAATGGCAGAGATTGATCTTAAGAAGACTCAGAGAGAGCTTGACATGGTGATGAAGATAATGCAGGCCAAAGAAGAAGTCAATTAGTATAAATCATATTTCCAGACAGCCTATGACGAAATCAAGAGTCTTAAAGAAAATATGAAAGGAAACATAACTCTAATTAAATCGAAGGATATTGTGTGGAATGAAATCATTGAAGTCATGAAAACATCTTGGGAGTCCTTGATAATAGTGTCAGAGGAAAAGAACATAGTCAGAGATTTACAGGAACTTGTTGTGGCTGAAAAACAGAAGACTATCAACAAAGCTTTATGGGTAAAGAAATTCATTGATTTTATCAATTTAAAGACAGATCAAGAGCTGGAGAAAAATGAAATCAAAGATAGGACATTGTGTGTTCTAGAGATAAATAGGTTGATTGTGAAAAATGCTTGCAGGAAGTCGGCAAAGAAGAAATTGATAGAAATTAAACAGGCTCTAAATAGATTTGATAATATATTTGACCAAAGGACCAGACCAGAGTTGCCATCATGTTGGGATTTGAAAGGAAGTCTTCTATCATGGGATTTATATGAGCCTCTATTAGTGATATCAAAGAGAAATATTCATAATAATCATGAGAAAACTGCAATCTTGAAAGGAGATATAGTTGTTAATTTCTTACAGAGGCATTTTCAATTATTATTGATGGTAAAGAATTTTTTCACAGAACCACTTTCAACAAGATCACTGCCTTCATATTAGAATATCAAAATTTGGTCAATTATCCCAAAACCAACATTGAAATCTAGAAGAAGTGCAGAGCATGGATGACTGATTCATCGGGTGACACCTCAGCATCTCATAAGGACACATCAGCAAATCAGGAGAACATAGTGACAACCAATAAAATCCAAGTTCAGAAAATATATTGACGCTTCAGTTTTATTTATCTTTTTGTTAAAATATCGATGTTGTAATGAAGTCTTTAATTGAAATGCAATAGGTATTTTATGCAGTTCTAGGTAGTTTCATTAGTTACAAGAAGATCAAGATGTTACAAACTACTTTTGTATGTATTTAAGCAAATGAGAAAGAAAGAGGAGGGTTCTAAGATTTGGACCTCTGGATGACTAAAAAAATTGTACTTAATTTTTTGAGAAATTAATGAAAGAAGATCAAGTTTCTTGCACCTGTTGATGTTGATTTTTCTTTCCAGTTTCATTTTGTGTTTATTCTTCTTTGAATGAAGTGAAGTAATGTAGTTTCTGATCTCTTTATTACATCTATAAGTAAGAGTTAAATAACCTTAATATGCGCTCCTTCACTCCAACTATTATGTCTACATAAAGTTCTTCTGAGATTTAAAGTGATAGATTATGTTTTTCAGCATATCATTTTGGGTTTCCCTTCCAGTTCTTCTTTTCATTCAGATATCAGCAGTTAATGGCATTGTGAAGTCTTTCATTATATCAGATTATTGAGAGTATTAAAGATTCAATTTCCAAAGGTATTAAATAGAGACCATCTAATCTTATAATTTCTGTGACATATATTTCTAAAATGTCTTAAGCATTGATTCCTTACTACAGCCAAGGGATTGTCTCTTGAGATACAACACCTGGGAAGACTTTTCCACTCTTTCTCAACTAGCTCCTGGTGACAAGCAAGCCCATTATAATGATATTGAGTTGAGTAACTATCCAAGTATTCAAGTGCCTGAACAACAAGCATAGGTCCAACATATATGGTTTTTCACAACCTCCAATACCACCACTGTTCTGTTGCAAAAAATATTTTATGAATTTTCATCAATAACTGAGACTAAACATTGATTACAGCACGTTGATAAAATGCTATAAATTAAATTATAGTTAGGAAAATATAAATCAGTGAGAGTGGTCTAAAATCATGAATGACAATCCAAAAATTATATGAGAACTAGCAGCATTGTCAAAAAGGAATTTACTAGAGTAACAATCTACGTACCTGGGTTGATTATCAACAGAAAGAGGGTATATACGTCCCAATTTCATGTGTAGTGTTCAAAAAAAACCCTAGAGGCTACACCAGATTCTTCCGAGAGGAAAATGAGAGTAAGTTACAGTAACCAGGTTCTTCTGAGAGGAAAATCAGAGTAAGTTACAGTAACCAAATTCTTCCAAGAGGAAAATGAGAGTAAGTTACAGTAACCAATGTGAATTATGTTCTGGGAGAAGAACATATAATATTAACTTAAATAAATAAAAACCTTAAATCAATTTATGCATTGTTGTTTATTGATAGTGGCCTCAAATTTAGTCTCACTTGAGAATTCGTTGCTACTTCCAGCACCACCTGAAACCCTCCCACGCCATCCTAGTTGCAGAGCTCGAATCCAATGAATCTTTGGTGCAAATGACTAGGATCACAAGGAGGATCACACAGCTTTTGGCTCAGGTGCAGTCTCAATCTCAGGATCACAATAGAGACTTGCAATAACTCAAGCGATGAATCCAAGGCTTTTTATTGCTATTTTGGTATTAGAGGTTGTATTGATATTTTGGTATTAGAGCTTCTATATCATATCCAGGGGGAAGAGATATTCGTAGAGGTTAGAGAATTAGTTAGGTAGTTAGCTTAAATGAAGGAGGTGGTGGATGAATGGCCTAAAACATTTCAATCGTCTAACATTTTACCTCAGAGTTAGTTAGGTATTTTACTTGAGATTTAGTTAGGTATTTATCTTAAATGAAGGAGGTGGATGAATGGCCTAAGACATTTTGATCATCTAACATTTGACCTAAGAGTTAGTTAGGTAGTTAGCTTACATGAAGAAGGTTGTGGATGAATGACCGGGGCCTAAAACATTTCAATATTAAATGAAGGAGGTGGTGGATGAATGGCCTAAAACATTTCAATCATCTAAAATTTGATCTGATGGTGCAGAGAGGTACACCGTGGGGGAGTTGTTTTCAAAGAGGAACGTCTTACAACGTAATTACTAAACTATTTTTTTCACAAAATTTGAAATTTTGTAAAAAATTGATAACTTTTGTTTGTGATAATTTTCCTTTTATATTTAAAATAACATAACATAAAAATACACAGTGGAGGAGTTGTTTTTAAAGAGGAAAGTGGAGGATTTATTTTCAAAGAGGAAAGTCTTACGACGTAATTACTAAAATATTTTTTTCACAAAAATTGAAATTTTGTAACAAATTGAGAACTTTTGTTTGTGATAATGTTCCTTTTATATTTAAAATAACATAACATAAAAATTGAAAATTCGAATTTCTGACCAGCACAATAGGATTTTGGACATAGACATGGTCAACACATGAAGGAAAGTGGTGAATCATCTATTAAATATTAATAATATATCAAATATTAATAAATTTATAATCAATAATGTAGTTTTAGAATCACCCATACAATTTATATTAAGTCATATAATGACCAATATTGGGATCCAATATTGAGCATCATACAATTGTTCATTACATTTTAAAATTAAATTATATTCATTGATAGATTTAGAAAATATTTTACATGGTAAAAATAATTAATTTCACTTTCAATATTGTCACCTAAATATTCCATCATATTGTTTTAAATTTTACGGTTTACTATGTTGTATTCAAAGAAGTTAAATACATTACAAATTAACAAAATAAACGAAGCATAATATTTTATCTGGAAATGATTTGGAAGACTCGTATTTGTTCTTCATTAATGAAGCTGAAATCTACATGAAAGAAATTATATTAATTATTTTAAAATTAAATTACATTCTTTTATAGATTTAGAAAATATTTTTCATGGTAAAAATAGATAATTACATTGTCAATATTGTCACCTAAATAGTCCATCATATTTTTTCCAAGGAAAAAAGTCATAATTTTATTAATGAAATCAAAATTACATGTTGCATCAGCTAGTAATTGTCCAATAATCAGTCAAAGCAGGTATTCGAAATTACAAGTAGAGAGAAAATAAAATACAGCTAAGGAGAAAAACACTAAGTTTTTCTCCCCTTCTTATTTTCAACCTTACGCCAAGCACCTTGTGATTGTGAGGCGGTGACAAGGGCGAGTTGGTTTCCATATATGAGTACTCCATTGTCCTTGTCTGAATCTGAGGTATCTCATAAGTGCCTTTTGTTTCCACCAATAATGTTTGTATCCCCTGTTTCCTTTACCAGCTAATCCTGAATTATATGGTCCAAAGGTTCTTGCATTCGATTTCCTTGTGCCACCGATTTGGTAGGTGTCTGTATGATGTCATTTGGTATGGTATGTTCTGCTCCTTGTTCTACCTCCTCCTCTGGTCCACATGGGGGAAATTTCCACCCTTTGGTTTCTTTCCCTGTCTTCTTCTTTTTTCTATTTTATATTTTAGCATCGGGGCATGTGTTTTGTAAATTCCTTATCTTCCTGTAGATTCTTCATCGGAAGGTGATGTTTTCATAATCTAAATGTTGTGACCATTTTTTTTGTTTATGTACCAATTGTATGCTTTCTGGTAATCCTTTGTTGAGATCTACTTCCATGTAGATACGTGCAAAAGTGTAGATTCTCTCCTCCAGCCATTGTGTATCTGTTTTGATGTATCACTCAATGATGTTCCTAATATCTTATAATACACCTTCATTCCAGAAATGTAGCGGAAGGTTGTACAATCGGACCCAAACCGAAATTATGGTAATAGCCATAGTATTTGCATCGAAATCCGGAAACCATGGTGTAATGAAGAGTCTAGTAGATCCCCATAACCATGGCCATTCTTTGAGGATAATGTCTTTGGCTTCCATGGATGGAAATTTGAATATGAAGAAACCTTTGGAGCAGAGGTGAATTTCACAATCCATAGTCCAATTTGTGAAAATACAATGGAATAGCTCCATTGGTTTGGGCCAAAAGCAGTTAAATCTGTATATGATTTCTTGAGATTCATATGTTGTGCAATGTTCATCAATCTCTGGTATGTTTATGTTTAGTTCTAGTGTGTGGTTTAATTTCTCTACTATTTAAGGGCTAGGGGTGCTTTTGGTTGTTTATGTTGGTGCAACTGCTTTTTTTTTCCCCTGTAAGATGTTCTTGTATGAGGGGCCTCCTTTGGGGGGTTCATGTTTTGAGGTGTTTCCCCCACTTGAGCCTCCATGGCCATAGGGTCTGCCATGTTCTATTGTTCCTACTCTCAGTATCAGTTTGAGATTAACGGTAGACCCAATGCACATGGAGTATTCCTAGATTGTGCAGGTATCTTGTAGAGATTTACCTCCACATATCAATGATTTCATGTGAACTGGGTATCCTAAAGTTTTCCTAATGTTCTGCTTCAAGTTTTTTACCCTCTTAGTGTCTTGAACCCATATCAAAATACTCTTCCATATAGGGGGCTTTATAAAACTTTGAAATTGAGAAGGGATTACCTGATTCATAGTATTTGTTGCATGTTCTAGATGCCTCCCTACTGTTGGGTGGCTACCTTGAATTGATGCCATCTGAAGGACAATTATTGTTTGTAGTAGAGCATTCATTTCTGTCTTATGGAAATGGTTGCTGCATGATCTTCTTCCTATCTGACCCTGAGTAAACGACTTCCCTTAACTAAAAGGTGTCCCATTATCAAGCATATCAGAGTTGTGGCTCATTCCCAGCATTGTTCCAGCTTGTACCAATGGACATTTGGGTGTCCAAAACCACATAAATTTTCCAGGAGTTATGATGGGTTTCCTACTGAAATACCTGCCGTCAATGAGTGCCCTAGTCGGATCTACTGTATATGGGAGGCTTTCCTCAGTAAAACCCCATCCCCACCAAACGATTTTTCTCATGCTCTGTCACCAAGAGTGTGTGTTAATACCATTCAGGGGTTGAGAAGCAATGTAGAAAAGCAGAATCTGATGTCGGCGCAGGTGGGAGAGGGTCCAGAGTCCGTTGGGACCCCTAAACTCCATTTTTCATGATGAACCATTGTATTGTCGCTGCCCAGCCGCCTGCTCTTGGGGACGAAAGCCTCCATATCAGAGTGATGCCTTCCTTCATTTGTGCGCTTGTGAGAGGCTGTCGCGGTGTTGCCCTGAAAGCTAGGCCTACAAACCCTAAATCCTCCGCTCTCCATTTCTCTCTCCAATTTTTTTACCTCCCACCTCTTAAATAGCCCATCATATTTTTTTGATAGATAAACCCAATAAATGAAGTATAATATTTTATTTAGAAATGATTTGGAAGACTCGTATTTATGCTTTATTAATAAATCTAAAATCTACATGAAAGAAATTATATTAATTATTTTACAATTAAATTATATTCTTTTATAAATTTAGAAAATAATTTACATGGTAAAAATAGTTAATTGCATTGTCAATATTGTCACCTAAATAGTCCATCATATTTTTTTTAATTCTAACACTTACTCTGTTGTATTCAAAGAAGTTAAATCTACTACAAATGAGCCCAATAAATTAAGTATAACTCCATAGGAATTTTCCACCACTAAATGACTTTATCCCACTCATTGAAGGCTATAGGCGATTACTTTCGTTCATTATAGGCATATTTCATATAGTCAGTGAAGGTATTCATTCATTCGTCAAATATGGGCCACCATTAAAATACTACCCTGGGCCATAAATTTCAGGTTATCCCTTATACTCTTTGCATTCGTATAATTATTTAGCGTGTAAGATTTGGATGAATAATCCTTAATCTACAGCATTTCTGTGAAAGTACGAAAACATTCAATCAGTTTTCCTTCTCAATATTTTGGTCACTGCCAACCCATTCTCCATTACTCACTCATTAATGACCACACCTTCTGTTCAATGGATTCCCTCTTTACTACAGTCTCAGGATCACAATAGGATCAAAATAGGGATCTGCAACAACTCAAGGAATGAATTCATGGATTTCTATTACTATTATGGTATTAGAGGTTGTACATCATATCTAGGGGAAGATATATTCATAGAGTTTAGAGAGTTAGTTAGGTAGTTAGCTTAAAAAAAGGAGGTAGTAGATGAATGGCCTAAAACATTTCAATCATCTAACATTTGATCTGATGGTGCATTAGGGGAATTTTGAAGTCTAAAATGGGCCCCCTAAGAAAAATGTACAACCAAAATAAACTTTATGAGAACCAATAGGATTCAAGATGATGATTTCAACCATGAGGGATGATTCACCATAAAGTAAAAAGATTAAAAAACAATAAAATAATAAAACTACTTTTTCAACTCGTGTTTTCAACTTATCATCCTAAGGGTTTACTCAAATTTTGAGTGGGAGTACTCGTTGGATGAACAATTTAATTCATCATCCAAGTAGTACCCATGTTGCATACTTTTGATGGACCCTACTACACAAAAATTGAGAAATACATGAAAAATGTGATTGCAATCACGTTTTTCATGTATTTCTCATTTTTCATTTAGCAGAGTCCATCAAAAGTATTCAACATGGATACTCCTTGGATGGGGAATTAAATTTTGCATCCAACGAGTATTCTTGCTCGAAATTTGAGTAAAACCTTAGGGAGATAAGTTCATAATACGAGTTGAAAAAGTAGTTTTTTCTTTTTTCCCTCTAAAATTTGATGATGTAATCAAATCTTATTTTATTATTTCCACTATTATTTTATAATTTCCTTAGGAGGCCCATTTTAGACCTCAAAATTCCCCTAATGTAAACAGGTACACCGTGGCACCCAGGGGAGTTGTTTTCAAAGAACACCTTATGGCGTAAAAAATAGATAATAATATTTAATCCTTCATATTTATTATTATTATTATAAATCTATTTATTTAAAATAGATAGTCTCCTAACAACCCCCTTTATTAATAAATAAATAAATAAATTTTTTAACCATTGTTTAAACCTTATGGTATTATTTGTTTAATTTAAGAATTATTTATTAAAATTAGCCAATTTAATAAATATATAATCTTTTAATAAATATTTCCTAACAACCAATTTGAATATTATTTACCTTAATATCTAATTCACTAACAACTAGTTTTTAATGGCTATCTCTAGGAAATGATGCATCCATACTACTTATTCATGAAGATCAATTGGCTTTTTCACCTTGTCCTGAGGATGAACCACATTAGTTGGTTCAAAACTTTGACCAAATCCTAATGATGTGACTAATCCAAAAGAAATTTATTTACATTATGGATCACAAAAGTCTTAGATCTAACATATATTTGTTTATTTTTAATTTTTATTATTTTTTTAAGTTAATTTTATTTATTTTTAAAGAGATTATATTTGGAAGGGTTTTTTTCCAAAAAGAACTAAGGTCACATTCCAACGGGACTTTTTGGTTATCCAATACAAACAAAAAGACATTGATAAGAAATTCCCAAAACTATGAGACCACATATAAATGGCCTAAATAGCCAAAAAATAATCAGATACCAAAATCCATCCCACTCTCATTATTATCCTTTATCATTATTTGGATCATGGGTTGCATGTCTACCCTCACCTAGATGGTGGAAGGCTTCATGGACATAAGATTCCATGTGTTCCATACATCCCTCAAATTTGTCCATCTAGTCTTGGAGCCTCTTCATTCCTCTACAGAGAGAATCCTGGTTGTTATAGGTCAATTTGGGCGCCATTCCCAATGACTTGGTTAACTAGTCATCATCTCTAGGACCAATGATTAAGGGTCTATCATTCCCTATCATTTCAGTTGCTACATGCCCTAAGACAAAGAACAAGATAAATCATACATGACTTTCATATGCAAAGGTTTCCAAGATTTGAAGTTTATAATATATCATATGAGAGCTCATCAACTCTGCCCCTAAAGGGACTAAGGGTGTTGCATATGCAGTTAACCCCATGCAAGGCTGCTCTGCAAAGCACTTCCCGACACTCACAGGTGCATTGGTCACATTGGGAGCGAAATTCTCATTGTTCTGGAATCTCCACTTGGCCAATGCCTTCTAGAAGAGTTCACATGTGTCAAACTTCGAATCCATGTGTACATTTGACATCTACAAGATTGGGAACATGTCTTACCTATTATTGGAAAGTCATTGATTTTAAAACTACCTTCAGCTCCTCTATAAATTGAGCACATATCTTAGTGTTTGATAAGGAAGAATTTATGTCGAGAAATGATGGTGGAATTTCAATTAAGGAGTTGATTTAGTGACATATTGTTGGAGAGATGTGCATTTTGATGAGGCTAGGATGCTACTGGAGATGGTGACACTAAATCAATCACTGGGTTGTAACCTCCCCTTCTATCATTAATAAAGATTACTACTTATCTTTCCCTATATGCATCTGTATAAGCTTTGATTTTCTATATTATGAGTTCTTAGTTGATTTATATTGTTTATGCTTTATTGATTTAGCTAAATCACTTGAATATACATCTGTATTATTGCTATCTCTTGTTTTTTAGTGTTCATTCTTGGAGGAAATATTTTTCACAGTCGGCTAGAATTTGAAGCTATAGAAAAAGCGACAGAAGGAGACTTTGGAAGCGCTTGGAGTCCAAGTAAGCTTCTTATTTCATTCTGTGTGTCTGTTCATAGTTAGGAAAGGTAGTCGTAAAGTCTTTAACCAGTTGTTCTAGATAAGCACATGTCTAGGGAATGTTTTATATGTAATATGTATATAAATTAGATACATTAAGCATGCATATTCCCTATATTCCCCTGATCTCACAATATTTAACTTCTTGCAAGATACAGAATCATTCCACTGTTAATCTATTGCGAAAAATTAATTTCACACACATGTGAAGCATAAATAAAATCAATCGCACATAACATAGTTGTTTTTAACCGGGAAAGCCTGAAGCTGAAAACCCCAATTATATATTATGTATCATGGAGATCATATGAAAATCCTCATAAAAATCTTATCAAGCTCTCAGTATAGTACAATCATCATACACTAATCAGGAACAATCTTGCAAATCCATGCACCGGTCTCTGCCCCCTGCTAACCTGCCTCCACTGCACAATCCTTGCTGAAGAATAGCTCTGAATGAATTCAAATTACTCTTGCCTTGACTGCGCAATCCTCATTGGAAACTCCAATGTGTGTGTGATGCAATCAATGCATCACTATAGTTACAATATATAGTCTATCTTTCCCTTTCACCTATCTCTCCATTGGGTCTCCACTATAACTGCCATGCACTGTAGTTAACTATTGTATTGTTCAGTTGATTAATGAGTTATTTATTTGTGAATTAATTAAATAATTAATTCACTCCACTCTCACTAGTGTATCATTCAGTTAGACTGGATACAACTATCTCAACTGAGTCTAACTGAGTTAAACTAAATACAACTCCATAAACTACTCTTCCAACTCTATCATAACTCTACCACTTGAGTTCTAACTGAATCCTCCATGCATGAACTCCAGTAAACCCTTGGGAATTGCGTAATTCCCTCATTCCACTGATCTACCACATCTGTGCACTAAAACAAAGTGCTCCAAGAGAATAAGTTGTTTTTTAGTGTCTTATTATTATTAAGAGCTAATAATAATCAACATGCATCTATTTTTAGATCGACGGTCTATAAATAGACTTCGCCCAATATTCTAAAAATAGAATTTCATCTATTTTTCCAACTTGATCAACCATCCACAAATAGCATCCTGTAACTTTTGAAATGTGATCACCATGTCTAAAAATAGACTTGCGCCAAAAATAGTCTACGGGCCCACTTAGTGAAGGCAACTCTTTTCACTAAGCTCATCATCTTGTTGAATCTCAACACTCCCTCTCAACAAGATAGGGATTATCCTTCACCCCGATCCTGTCTCTATGGTATTCAAATTTTCTCTTTGTGAGCACCTTCGTCAGAATATCTGCATCCTGATCCTCCATAGGAATGTACTGAAGCAACATGATCTTCCACTGCACACAATCTCTGATATGATGATACCAGATATCAATATGTTTAGATCTATCATGAAACACAGTATTAACCAAGAGTTTAATGCAACTCTGATTATCACAATGTATCACTTTGGGATCTAAATGTGAACCGAACAAACCAACCAGAATCTTCCTCATCCAAATAGCCTCACATGCAACTTGACTTGCTACCATGTATTTTTCTTCCGTTGAATTGAGTGCGACGGATCTTTGTTTCCTGCTGTACCAAGAAACTGTCGTAGATCTGATACTGAAAATCCCTCCTGATGTGCTCTTTCTATCAGTTGGGCTCCTTGCCCAATCTGCATCCGTGAAGCCATGCAATTTCACCTCATCCGTCTGTCTGTACCGTAAACCATACTCAGATGTGCCCCTGAGATATCTCAGGACATGCTTGCCTGCCTTCCAAAAGATCTTGGTAGGCTTAACCATTGCTTGTGAAATTTGGTTCACCGCATAGAATATGTATGGTCTTGTATTGACTAAATACATGAGAAAACCGACCAACTGTCGATAAATAGTGGCATCCACTACCTCTGCCAATGTAGCATCCTCTTTCTTCCAATTTCCTAGAAGAGGAGTTTCGATAGGCTTATAGCCTTGCATGTGAAACTTCTCCAGTATCTCCCGGGCATACTTGCCTTGAGACACAAACAGTTCACCTTCCTGCTGCCATATTTCCAATCTAAGGAAATAATAAAGGAGGCCCAAGTACTTCATCTCAAACTCCTTTGCAAGATCTGCCTTGCATGAGTGTATCAACTGCTCATCACCCATTAGTATTAAATCATCAACATAAATAACAATGATTAAAAGCTTACCCTCCACCACAATCTGGTACAGGTTTTCATCCGCCTCACTCTTGGTGAAGCCAAGTCCATTGAAATAGCCATCGATTCGAGTGGACCAAGCACGTGGTGCTTGTTTCAGCCCATACAGCGCTCTTTTGAGCCTGCACACATGCGACTCGCTGCTAAATATCTCAAATCCTTTAGGCTGCTCAATGTACACCTCTTCCTCAATTATCCCATTAAGGAACGCAGTCTTCACATCCATCTGATGAATGTGCCAACCCATATGCGCTGAGAGAGAAAGGATGGTCTGTATGGAAGAATACCATGCAACAGGTGCAAAGGTTTCTTCATAGGAAATCCCCTTGATCTGTGAGAAGCCCCGGGCAAAAAATATTGCCTTATACTTCTTGACACTCCCATCAGCAGCTTGCTTTACCTTGTAGATCCATCTTGATCCTACGACTGATTTTCACACCGGCCTTAGAACAATCTCCTAAGCACTGTTTCTGACAATGGAGTCATACTCCTCCACCATGGCATCTACCCATGTGGGCTGCTGCACTACTTCTTCAAAATAAGATGGCTCTGTCACGATACACTTGCTCATAAGAGCCATGTATCCAGTAAATCAGTCAGGTGACTGTCTCTGTCTGCGCTATGATGTAGGGACTCCTACAATCTGTGCCACATCAAGCTTCAGTCTCTCAGCTTCTATGGTACGCTCTTTGCCTTGTCTGATGTTTGGTTATGCATGAGTGGACTCCTCCACTCCATGAATCTCGTCCTGTGGCTGATCCACATCTAGTAGCTCATCTTTGGGAACAAGAAGTTCCTCCTCTACATGCAAGTGTAGCTCCCTCTCAAGTGACAACTTCATGGCTTTCACCTCATTGAATTTTATATCTTGTCGCACAACAGTCATCCGATTGTCTGGCAAATACACACGATAATTATGGGGTGTTTCTATGTACCCCACAAATATCCCAACTTCTGCAGTCGGATCCAGCTTCTTCCTGGTGTCCTTTGTCACATGACTGTAAACAGATGAGCCAAAAATCTTCAAATGAGAAATATCAGGCTTCTTACCAGTAAAAGCTTATTCAGGTGTACTCATGCCAAGTAATCTATGAGGACAACGGTTTTACACATAAACTGCAGTGTTGCATGCTTATGCCCACAAGTGCATCGGTAGGCCCTAGTCATGCAGCATCGCTCGTGAAGCACCCACGATTATTCTGTTATTTCTCTTAGCATCCCCATTCTGTTGTGAGTTATGAGGCGTTATGAGTTCTCTTCAAATTCCTTCTTTGCTACAGAAGTCTTTGAATTCACCTGAGATGTATTCACCACCATTATCGCTCCATAGAGCTTTCACTTGCTTCCCCGACTCCTTCTCCACCAATGCTTTGAACTCACAAAACTTTGAGAATGTTTCACTCTTCTTCTGCATGAAGAATATCCAGCATCTACGAGAATAGTCATCAAAAAATATAACATAATACATGTGTTTTGTTGTTGAAGCAACCGAGAAATGTCCACACATGTCTGTGTGAATTCTCTCCAGGATCACGGAAGCACGGTTCTCCTTCTCATGAAAGGTTTTCTTCACAAACTTACCCATGGTACATCCCTTGCACTGATCTAACTACGCAAGAGTGCCCTTGGGAAGTCCAGTAGAAATCTGCTGCAAAATATTCAAAGCACCATGGTGAAGATGCCCAATCTCCTGTGCCATAATTCGCCCTCATCCCAGATCACCACTTCTTTTGTTTTTCCCACCATTGCAGCGCAACCATCTACCTCCAACTTGTAGAGATCCTTAATTCAAACCCCTATCTTCTTGTTTTGACCCATTGTTTTATGTCTAAGGAAATCTTTTCCCTCACTGAAAACAACATCATAACGTTTGTCTTCCAGCATTGCGACTGAGACCAAGTTCTTATTCAGACCTAGAACATGTATAACATTCTTCAACAAGAATGGATTACCAGACTCCCTCTCAAAGGTAATGGTCCCAATGACATTCGCACTGTACCGACCATCATCGCCCATCTCTATATGCATCTAGAGGTCCTTCTCCTCCAAGTCACTAAACAACTCCTTGTCTCCTGTCATATGGAAATATGCACCACTATCAAGATACCACACCGATCCCATACAGCTTGAAACCAAGCATGTGATCAAAGAGAAATCAAGTTCAAATTGTGAGGTTAAGGCCTCTCCAATTGTAGCTCTAGCAACCTTCTTGTTATTCTTCTTCTATGGACAGTTAGTGGCGAAATGCCCATGTTCGTGACAGTGAAAACACTTCACTTTGGACAAATCCTGCTTCTTGCCTTTAGCTTTAGATTTTGAAGGAAATTTCTTCCCTTTCCCTTTCCTTTCTTTGGCAGCCAAAGAAAAATTCTCTTCATCTTCATTCTTCGATGAAGAGCTATCCCTGGTACCCCGCCTTATCTCCTCCTGCACAAGATCCGACCAAAGTCGTTCCCATCTCGACAGTTTCTCCCATCCATTGACAGAGTCTTTGTAGCTATGCCAACTCTTCAGAAGCCCAAGAAAATCCAAGCTCACCAAGTCTTCTTCATCAACAGTAACCCCCACACTTCCCAGTTCATCCTTGCAGTGGAAAAATTTCGTGAGGCATTTTGGAATACTATCGCCCTTCTCCATTTTTATTTTTCTGAGCTTGTCTTTAAGCACCAAATTCCTCTGGTCACTTCTGCTTTGGAAAAAATCTATCAAAGCCTTCCACATTAAGAATGGAGTGGCTTTCCCGTGAAGGCTAGACACAATATGGTCCTTCACACCTTCCAACAGAATTATTCTCATCTTTGCTGTCTTCTTTTGCCATGCGTCAAGTAATGTAGCATTGCTAGATCCCAGCTTAGGAACATCGTTATCAATGAACTCCTTCAGCCCATTATCCTCCAACACTGCCTCCATCCTATCCTTCCAGGCTATGTAATTCGAGCTCCCATCAAGGGAATACTCCAATCGCAACCCATTGAAATCCATTTCAATGTATACTCAACTTCTGCACCAAGAATATTTTGTAGCAAATTCGAATTGTCCACCAGCACAAACTCACTTCACAATTGCAATCTTCAATTAACAATTCTTTGATACCATGTAGAAATTATATACATTAAGCATGCATATTTCCTATATTCCCCTGATCTCACAATATTTAACTTCTTGCAAGATATAGAATCATTCCACTGTTAATCTATTGCAGAAAATTAATTGCACACACATGTGAAGCATAAATAAAATCAATCGCACATAAAACAGTTTTTTTTAACCAGGAAATCCTGAAGCTAAAAACCCCAACTATATATTATGTATCATAGAGATCATATGACAATCCTCATACAAATCTTATCAATCTCTCAGTACAGTACAATTGTCATACACTAATCAGGAACAATCTTGCAAATCCATGCACCAATCTCTGCCCCCTGCTAGCCTGCCTCCACTGCACAATCCCTGCTGAAGAATAGCTCTAAATGAATTCAAATTATTCTTGCCTTGACTGCACAATCCTCATTGGAAACTCCAATGTGTGTGTGATGCAATCAATGCATCACTATAGTCACAACAGATAATATATCTTTCCCTTTCACCTATCTCTCCACTGGGTCTCCATTGTAACTACCATGCACTGTAGTTAACTATTGTATTGTTCAGTTTATTAATGAGTTATTTATTTTTGAATTAATTAACTAATTAATTCACTCCACTCTCACTAGTGTATCATTCAGTTAGACTAGATACAACTAGCTCAAATGAGTCTAACTGAGTTAAACTAAATAAAACTCCATAAACTACTCTTCCAACTCTGTCATAACTCTGTCACTTGAGTTCTAACTGAATCCTCCATGCATGAACTCCAGTAAACCCTTGGGAATTGCGTAATTCCCTCATTCCATTGATATACCACATTTTTGCACTGAAACAAAGTGCTCTAAGAGAATAAGCTAATGTTTAGTATCTGATTATTATTAAGAGCTAATAATAATCGACATGCATCTATTTTTAGATCGACGATCTATAAATAGACTTCGCCAAATATTCTAAAAATATAATTTCATCTATTTTTCCAACTTGATCAACCATCCACAAATAGCATCCTCCAACTTCTGAAATATGATCACCACCTCTAAAAATAGACATAGTCTAAAAAAATACTTGAGCCAAAAATAGTCTGCGGGCCCACTTGGTGAAGGCGACTCTTTTCACTAAGCTCATCATCTTGTTGAATCTCAACAATACACAATCCCACATAAAAAATTGGTGACTCTGCTAGGGATTTTACCCTTCATTCTAGGTGTATTTGCCTCTATTTATCTTTGTTTATCCACCCAGTAGCTTTCACTCATAAAGAATAGGTTTTTTCAAATCCAAATTTTCATTGGAAGTGTGTTAAACAATTGTGTTTCTCATTGTAAATTGTGCCCAACGCAATGTTGGACAGGACACAGTGCTTTGCATAGCACTGTCTCCCTTACAGGCCTACGTTGCAAAGCACTGACTCTCTTTAGGGACTTCGTTGCCTCTTGAAACCATCCAAATTCCCTTGCGTTTGTCATTACAATTTGTTTCAGTTTTTTCTCTGATGTGTTTTGAAAATCCTAAAGCCTCATATTGACCAGTGATCTTATCTACTTCTTCCTCCTTTGAAAGAATAGTTTGTTCAATGTTTGTTTAAATCATTTTTCTTTATCATTGGCGAATCAATTTCAAAGTATTTTCATTGCTGCATTAGATCTATTTGCTTTTGAAAAGGAAATTTTCGTAAATTCTTTGTTTCCTAATAGGAGAAATCGTTCTTTAATTCCTCATTTTTCTTTCAAAAGGGAAATTGTTGTTTATATTCCTCATTTCTCAAAAGTAAAATCCATTTGTTTTTATGGATTTGATGCACTTAGTTTCCTTTTCTAAATTCATAACATTAAAGGGACTGAAAAGAAAAATTTGCATTTGCATCTAGTGGTGTGTGTGTTTTGCAAAAGTAACAATTAAGAAAGATGCATTTAGTTTGTGCTCTTTGATTTGTTTTCTCTCAAATTGATTGCTCTTTCTCTTTAGTAGCTATGATTTTCATTGAAAAACTAAAAGTGAAAGGTTTCTTATCATTATTAGTTTGCATTTTCGAAATTTCCAATACGTCATCACGGTGAACCTTTAAAAGGAAAATTGATAAACAAGATCAACTTAAAATTTATCTCAATTTACCTAAAAAAGCATTGGAACCATAACAATAACATTTAGAAGGTCTCGGCTAGAGACGTGTTCTAGCATCGTAAAATATAGTAGTTGTCGTTAATTGTCTGTGATACATTCTGAGTGTGATACCTCACTCCACATACATAAGTATATTGTAGCTTGTCCACGTACTTTCGGGTATATCGGGTGGTGTTACAATACGAAAAGTATAAAGGGGTTCTCTCACTGTGCGGTTTCGCATCAGATAGTGCTAATACGGACTTGGGCCTCCATTTACCTTCGGTTATATTTGGGAGGATAACGTTTAGGTTGTATCCATCCATAGTGAATCGAGTCGGTTTCCTTGTAAATTGTGATACACTGAACACAGCATTTGGGGAGATTGCATGCCCGTACTTCTTGGTTCGCCAAGAGGTATTCTGCAGTTCAAAGTTTCTTGGTAAACCTTTTGCCTAGCATTACCCTTTTATTTTTTATTTTTTTTGGTTAAAATTAATTAGTAATCTTGGAAGAAAAAATCATTTCCCTTATCATTCACGTAGATTAGCATTAAAACCACCATTACCACCAGAAGTTACTTCTAGTAGGCGAAGGTGATCATGATGTGTCGAATCAAGTACAATTCGTACCTCTAGTGAAACATCATCTTCCCATATAAAAATTCCTTATGATGGTGCTCAAAGACCTGTTGCTTAAGCAATTCCATCATACACTGGCTATGCTCAACCTGACCTTAATAGACAGTTTCCCTTTGTTGCAACTTTAGAGTTACCATATTTAAATCGACTAACCAATGATCCAATCAACTATGCTCCTTGGTGGCCAGTGATACCTCACAAATTACCCTCGAATATTCCTAAGTTCAATGGAAACCCTTTGGAAGACTCTTCGACTCATGTCATGACTTATCATTTGTGGTGTTCATCAAACTCCCTGAATGATGATTATGTCCAACTACGTCTTTTCCAACGTACGCTCATAGGTCCGGCTGCAAAATGGTACATTGAGTTACCTAGAGCATCTTTTGATAATTTCATTACCCTAGCTACTGTTTTTTCGACTCACTTCCAGTTACCCATATGATATGAAACTGGAACGGAACTCTTGACCAATTTCAAACAGACTAATGCTACTCACATTTCTGATCATATTCATGAGTGGCGTCATCGTTGTAGAATGGTTAAGACATTTTTTCCTGATCAGCACCTTGCTGAATGGTTCATTAAGTCTCTGTTACCATCTATAACTAAGGATGTGGCTAAGGGTGGTGTCGTCACTGAAGAGCAAGTTATTTCTCATTCCAAGTATTTAGACTTGATTTATACCCAGTCTTCCATGCTCTTTAAACACTTCCTAATGCACCGAGATCTAATTTTACCGTTCCTCCTCAATTAAAGGAATCTCATGTTGGAGACGGCTTGATTGGTATTGCAAGCACACATCATACTACTGCATCTGATCCTACTCCTGCTTCCAAAATTAATGTCATGTCATTTGACAAAGGCAAAAGTGACAAGCAACCCGGAAGTAATAGAAAAGGGAAATCTAAGAAAAATAAAACTTCTAACCCATAGGAAAGATCATCAGATCAATTGTCTGGACCTAGGAAACCTAGTTATCCATGCATAATATGTAATGAGGAAAATTTTATTAGGGATTTTCCTCACCACGCTGAATTCTCAAAAATCATCAAGACTTCCCATGCCTCAGCTGTGTTGATGGACCCATTTCCAAATCCGGACACCAATTTGGTTGCCATGGATCCAGCTCCTAGTTCCCAAGTGCTAATGTTATCTGTCACAAAACCTTCAATAGATATTTTGGTGTCAACACATAATAAAGACTATGGTATTCAAGCCACTGATCAACCTACTACCTCGAATACGAATCTATCTATGGAAACAGTACCGCCTACTGCTATTCATTCATAAATCGACATATAATCCTCGAGCAAGAGTTGCACAAAATTATAATATAGTTGAAGATTTGGCTCAATCCCCTTCAGCTATGTCTGCTCTTGAGGTATTACAAAATTTTCCCTCCCAAAAATAGGCTTTATTGTCGGCTATTGGTGGAATTGATCCGACTGATTCTAATCTCATCGTCTTTAATCATATAGGCTATGTGCCGCAACTACCAGCAGAATTGGCATTCTCCATACAATTAAATGTTCTCAATCACCTTGTTCATCGTACTATTATTGATGAGGGAGCATCTACATGCATTATATCTCTAAATTGTTGGAAGTCACTAGGCTCACTGCACTTATCTCAATCCTCAATGACGTTGAAGGCTTTTGATGGACGTACACATAAGCCTTGTGGTATTATTAATAACCTACATGTTGAACTAGGGATAAAAATAGTGAATGTTGATGTTGAAGTTGTTGACGGACCATTTGACTACAATATTCTACTTGGAAGGCCACGGGTATATTCTATGACTGCAATTGTTTCTACATGTTTGAGAATGATCGCCTTTCCATATAAAGGTACTATCACAGTCATCAATCAGATATCCTTATTTTCCTCCACTTCGCAGGTAACTAGAAGCATTATGTTCATTCACATACCCCAACTAGAACTTCAGAACATTGTTGTAGGACTCTTAAAGGATTCTACTCTCATGGGAACCTTTGCATTATTGCCGCCTACGATGTTGGAAGAAATTGCAAGTATAGATAACTACTACATGATCTCTTCCACTCCATCTGGCTCAAGGAAGAGTACGAATGATTCTGCAATTTTTACGTTGGATGAGTTTTTTCCTCCTAGCCCTATTGAGCTGGCATAGCAATCAATCTATCTGGCTTGGGTGGAGAATCCGAAATTAGTGTCGCCGGTTGTTTGGGTTGATCGTTCCTTAGATTTTGGTACTCCTTCTGATCCTTTTTCCTCAATGTTCTTGAAAAATGAGAATATTTTGGAAGCCATGATGTCGGAAGGTGAACCATGGGAAGATTATCATCATCATTCCCATCTTCCTGATTATGAAGAAAACCATCTTTGTGAACTATATCACCCATCAATCCAAAATTTATTTTCGAATTATTTACCTATTAATGCAATCGATTCCGAGCGAAATCTGTCAAATATTGAAGAAACCATTTCTATTGATATTTCGACCAAACCTGGCGTTGTAGAAAATATTCATGTCGGCGTATCTTGTTCTCCATCAGAACTTGAATCATATCTCTCTCTATTTCATGAATTCCGTGATGTATTTGCTTGGTCTTACGAGTAAATTCTAGGCATAGATACTAGTATAGTTGAACACACTATTAATATGTATCCTGATGTCAAACCGTTGTGTCAACACCTTCATCCTGTTCATCCAAAGAAGGTTGCTACCATCAAAGAAGAAGTTGAAATTTTTTTGCGTGCTGGTTTCATTTACCCTATTCTGCTAACTGAGTGGGTTTCCAACATTGTTCCTGTAATGAAAAAATAAGGAACCATTAGAGTGTGTGTCGATTATTGGGACATCAACATTTCTTGTCCAAAAGACAACTATCCTACTCCCTTTATCGACCAGATTATTGATGATTGTGCTGGATGCAAAATATTTTCGTTCATGGCTGGATTTTCCCACTAAAATCAAATCAATATCCACCCAGAGGATCAACATAAGACAACATTCATCTATCCCTGAGGCACATTCTCTTATAGGAAATTTCTGTTTGGTTTAAATAACATTGGGGTAACTTTTTAGAGAACAATGTATTATGCTTTCAATGACATCAAACACATTCTTCAACCCTATCTAGATGATTTACCCGCGCATTCACGAAATTGGATTAATCACCCAATGCATTTGAGAGCCATCTTTTTACACTGTCGACACTACAAAATTTGCCTCAATCCACATAAATTTGTGTTTTGTGTTGGTTTTGGTCGTTTTCTTGGATTCATCGTCTCAAAAGGAGGAATTCGAATTGACTCATTGAGGGTTCAAGCCATTCTTGATTTGCCTGCACCATCAAATTTACTTCAAATACAGAAACTTCAGGGAAATGCTAACTTCCTAAGGAGATTCATACCCAACTACCCTGAAATGACTAAAGGATTTACTAGTCTTTTGAAAAAATGGGTTCCCTTCCATTGGTACCAAGTTGTGCAAGCTTCTTTTGATGATGTTAAGGATACTCTTGTCCAGGCGTCATTAATGTATCCCCCTAATTATCAAAATGATTATTTCCTATATATGGACACGACAGTAACGAACATTTCTATGGTATTGGTCCAAGTAGAAGATGGGATAGAACATCTAATATATTATTTGAGTCATAATCTCAATGATACAGAAGTTAAGTATTCATATGTAGAAAATCTTGCCTTGGCAGCTGTTCAAGTTGTCCAAAGATTTCGCCACTATATCCTGCTCCGCAAAACTACTATAGTTTCAGATTTCAACCCCATGACTTATATCTTATCACGTCAATTGTTGGGGGGGGAATATTCAAAATGAATTGTCATTTTGTAGGAATTTGATTTAGAATTCATCAAATCCAAGTCAAAGAAGTATTTAGTTTTGGTTGAGCTTCTATGTGACCTTCCCTTTGATAGTACTGCAACTATGTCGGAACCATCAATTCCTGATGAGTCTCTGTTTCTGATCAGATCATCTGATCCTTGGTATGGAAATTTCATCATTTATCTCCAAACTCAAACTTTTCACCTTGATACCTCTCGCTCTAAACAGCGATGTATTCGATACCAAGCCAGAGATTATTTGATTTTTGGTGATACACTTTATCGTCTTGGTGTCAATACAATTTTAAGGAAGTGCCTCACTCATGAGGAGGTCGAAAAGGTTTTAAATGATGGTCATGTTGGGGCTTGTGGTGGAAATTTATCAGGATACACTACCGCGCAGAAGATACCCCACGCTGGTTACTTTTGGCCTACCATATTTCGCAATTGCATTATTACGGTCAGAAGTTGTCATGCGTGCTAGATTTTTTATCATAAAATCCACAAACCGCCAACACTAATGCATCATTTTGTCTCTGTGGGACCATTTTCGAAATGGGGTATTGACTTCATGACTTGTAACCCTCGTTCGTTTGGGGGGCATGGTTATATTATTGTCACAGTGGACTAATTTACCAAATGGGCCGAAGCGATGCCCACATTCAACAACACAGGATAGATAGCTGCATTATTTTTCTTTAATCATGTTATTGCATGGTTTGGGGTCCCGCAGGCTATAGTTACAAATCATGGGAATCATTTTCACAACCACATGATGGCTGAATTGACTACCAAGTTAGGATTGTCAATTCTACTCCTTATTATCCACAATCAAATGGACAAGTTGAGGCTATCAACAAAACTCTTAAACGTATGCTTCAACGAATGATAGGATTTTGTAAAAGAAATTGGCATTTGATCCTGTACTCAGGCTTGTGTGCATATCAAACCTTAGTGAGAAACGTGACGAGATTTACTCCTTTTCAATTGGTGTATGGTCTAGAAGCTATCTTACCTATCCAGTGTGAAATACCACTGTTAAAACTTGTAATCGACTTGTTACCTGACACCTCAAAAGAAGAAGTGTGTCTCCTTAACCTCATCCATCTTGATGAAATGTGTCATGAAGCTCAATTTTCCAACGAAGCGCATAAGAGACGTATAAAGGTGCAATACAACAAAAATGTCCATCCTCGCATTTTCTCAGAGGGCGACTTGGTCCTTCTTTACGATCTAGAAGTTGATGCAATAGGTACAGGAAAATTTGAGCCATTATGGCATGGCCCCTATATTGTCAAAATATTTCTTGCTAAGGGTGCCTATGAGTTGGTTGCTTACGATGGAATTTCGTTGGCGCAGCCTAGAAATGGGTTGTATCTAAAACATTACTATGCTTAATCATGAGCATAGTAATATTTTGTATTATATTATATTATATTATATATATATATGTGTGTGTGTGTGTGTGTGTGTGTGTGTGTGTGTGTGTGTGTGTGTGTGTGTGTGTTGTTGATTTGCATTCACTATCTTGTTTTTATTTTAGCATTTTCTTGACGTTAGTAATCTGCTTTACATTTCATCACAGATGTCTGAATCTTTGGAACCTTTTGTTTGATATGATAATGGTGCTAGCCATAGTACATAGAATCTATCCTCTATAGCGTGGGCCATTTTCGCTACGAACGACGAGTTAGTGAGTTTTCAAGGGATTTGTATTGGCAGATCGACGAACAATATCACTGAGTATAGTACGTTGATTGAACTTCTCTCTGATGCCATTTCATTTGGTATTAACTGCATAATCATAAGGATGGACTCACAACTTGTGGTATTACAACTTACCAGTGTTTATATTGTTAGAAATCCAACACTGCTTCGTTTGTTCCTAAGAGTTCGACTTTTGGGAAGACACTTTGATTTTATTCAATATCAACACATTTCCAGAAATTTGAACATATTAACTAATTCATTGGCTAATCAAGTTTTAGACAGAATTTTGCAACATATGTAAATAAAAAATTCACATCATTGAATAGGATTGCACAATAAACATAGGAAAACACTTAAATCATATAGATAAATAGTTATAGGTTTTTACAAAAATTTGTGCCCAAGACACATTGGTAATCTGACCTCAAAATGTATGCAAAATGTCAAAAGTAAACTAGTGGTGCTCATGGTAACATGCTATAGATCTAGCTATCCTACGCAGTAACTGCATCCAATGGTTAGGAAGCCCAATAGTGTTTCGCTGCAAATGCATGGGTAACTCTTCGATCCGGAAATCTAGAATCTCGAAGGTCAAACCCTCTATGTGTTGTCGAAGCTCAGATAGAGTCTCAGCCATATCAAGTTCCTGAAGGACTTCTCTCTCGATGGCCCTCTCTGCTGGCACATTTTCTTCACACTCTGGTTCCTCTACTGGTTGAACATGACCGACATCTGCATTACATCAAACATTTAGTTTAGTCTCGGGAAAAGATAAAAATACAAAAACATTGTATAAACCTTAGGAAAATCAAAACATGGTCAAAACATTCTTGCCTATTGCACCCCACTGAGCACCTTCTAGTAATGCTAAATCTATATCTCCTCGAAAATCAACACTTGCGTATGCATACTCATCGATGGCGACAATTTGTCACTACCATGCAAAGAACGCAGTCGAGAACACAATGGTCGATTGGCCTACATGCCTACCCATGAGTTCTACCCTTCTCTGCATCCACGGATCTCTAGGATTAGACACATCCAATGTCACATGTTGTGGTTGCATCAATGGAATCCATTCTAAGGCAAAAGATATGAGGATTTAACCATAACTTAAATTTTTCTTCCTTCCTCCCTTTTCTTTGTTCAGTTGTTCTTTTATCTGAGAAAGTACAGCTTTAGACCAGTTAAATATTTTTGGCTCCATACACTCAAGCACATACTTCATATACGATCTATTTTCTACATGTAGTGTAACGGTGCTGGCAAGTTTTGCGATCGTGAGAAGGATAGTTCTAAAAGGAAAATCTCTAACATCCTGGATGTTTATCTTTCCACATTTGCTTGGCTCTACCCCTGGATAGCAATGCTACAGAACATAATCTCTCACTATCTCTCCTCCAAGAATAGACCCTGAGAGTGAAATAGGCAAGCCTCTCCTCGAAAAACCTGTAAGAAAGTATACATCCTCAACTGTTAAGGGAACCACTTGGTTCTTAATATGAAATTCCTTGATAGCTAGATTCCATGCTTGAACTAAGAACTCCAAGAGTTCTATTTGTTGCCTCATCCTTGACAACCAAAATTACTTTAGCATTCCACACCCTCTTAGGGCTCTTACTGTGCCTGGATCATTTAGGGCAATCATATATTGTTCTTCATCTTCTCTTTCCCTCCATGTAATCGTCATTGTAATCCGATGGAAACCTAAAATACAAACATATGAACCATTAGATTCCATTCAATGAAAATTTTGGGCATAATGCAAAAAAAAAAAATCTAGATTGCGCCCAATGCAATCCCTAACAAGAGACAATGCATTGTGTATTCAAGTAGCCTTCAATTTACTTGCTATGCAATGTAGGTTTCAAAATCCAAGGGTGTGTTGCCCTCTTTTTGGGTAGAATTTACCCTAGGGACCATAAACCCCTAAAAATTTATAGAAATTGGAAATGAAATGATTACTGGAGGAAGGAGGAGGTTCATGACACTAACCTGGATCAAACGGCAATGAAATCCGTCCACAGAAACGATCGCAATCAGCAGTTGAAGTTCAAGGGAAAAATCAGGTTTAGAGCTCCAAAATGCAAATGGTAACTTTGGAATGGTAAAAATGAATTGTAAAACTAATTTTAATAGTCATTTAATTGTTTGCAAATCATATTTATTTCTATGACTATATTTTTATTATTTTTTTATCATGAAACAAGTATTTTTAATCCATTTGACGTTGTTCTAAATAGGCTTTAAAACTGATGAATAGATTAATCATGAAGATTTATTTCAAGGAATGATTTGACCACAAAGCATACCTTTTCTCCTTATTTTTCAAGCTTTGTTAAAAATGAAAAAAGGATTTGAAGTGAACTTTTATCTCTTTTTCGAGCTTCGATAACAGTGAAAAAAGAACCCCTCGAGTCTTCTTTTAGCTCTTTTCAGACTCCGATAATATGAAAAGATTGTTGAGCACTTGTCTTTTCGAGCTCGTAAAAGTAAATGAATTGATATCTGCTTAGTATGAGTTTAACCCTTTTTTGGACTGAGATAGATTATTTACGAAAAAGGAATACCTTGGTTAAAAATGACCAAAGAGGTTCTCTCAGATATTATTTTACACTTTTTTCAGATCTGAGTGACAAATTTATGAAAAATTACTTATGGAGTTTTCTTTCATCCTCTTTTTCAAACTCTCTAAATATGAAAAAGTACCGGGCTATCACTGTCGTTAAGCTCGTTAAAACATAAAATAGCAACGGGCTTGTCGATCATGGAAAGAATCGAGTTTCATTCATCACTAGACTCGTTAAATTATTAAATAGCAATGCATTAATCACCCGAGGGGTTGAATTATAGATCAATAATATTTTATCCTCCTCAAGCTTGTTAAAAAATAAAGAGGTACTAGTTGACAAATGACCAGGGAAAATTTGGGAAAGTGAGCAGAATTCTTTACGGTAGCATGTCGCTCTTGAACATGACACTTCACTCCATCACCGTGACTATTTGGGTTGGGTAATCTTCTTGACGGTTCATTCATACCTATGGTTCATCATACCTTCAATTTGGTTTTGGGTCAATGTTGCCAACTTATCTCAGTGTCGTCGATATGCTCAAGAGAAGTCATCCAATTTATACTCATCCTTCTACAATACTCATAAACCTTCATTCTCATGACCATCATCCCTGAAAATTTCTATATCAAGTCATACCTTTGTCTCTGAAATTAGTAACTCTTGTTTTGCAATAAGGTGAGTTCCTGTCAATGACAAATAATTATCCAGGAAGTTCACTTAGAAACATCTGATTCCAGTACCATGAGGCTTGTTACAACATCGACAAGATCCTTGCTTCTGGACCTTTGACCGAAATATTTTGTTTGGTGTTCGACATCAAATCATCTATTCATGCCTTACAAAATGTACTGCAGTACCTTGAGGGCCATTGACATCAATGGTGGTTCTCTTGCATTTGTTAACAGCTCACATCATTGGCTGGTAATCAAACGATGTCTTACCATGTTCAACTACAAATCATATATTCGCATGGCTAGACTTATACCTGAATGATCGAGTGAATGAGATAAGAATACCCTGGATCTAGTTTCATCCATCTGAGCTGTGATTTCAGGATTTTTGTACACATCATCTGTACGGTGACCTTACATACAGATCGTCATCCAAACATGGGCCTATATATGTAGGCATGTCTGCATTGGGCAACATTCCAATGAAGACAACTTTCTGAATTATGTACATGTTATTAGATTGTTTATGTGTTGAACATGGGAATTCCTACCCTCAGCAATTTGTGATCAAAGAGGATATATCATGATGTAATGTATTATAAGATTGATGCAAGTCACCACTCTATTTCATCTCCAGCCCATCACAGTGTAAAGCATCTCAATCAAAATATTTTTTATTATTATTTTGACTTCATGCTTTAGGGGGAAATTGTTATAGGTCAATTTGGGCGTCATTCCCAATGACCTGGTTAACTGGGCATCATCTCTAGGACCAATGATTAAGGGTCTATCATTCCCTATCATTTCAGTTGCTACATGCCCTACGACAAAGAACAAGACAAATCATACATGACTTTCATCTGCAAAGGTTTCCAAGATTTGAAGTTCATAATATATCATATGAGAGCTCATTAACACTGCCTCTAAAGGGACTAAGTGTGTTGCATATGCAGGTAGCCCCATGCAAGGTTGCTCTGCAAATCACTTCCCGACACTCACAGGTGTGTTGGTCACATTGGGAGTGAAATTCTCATTGTTCTGGAATCTCCACTTGGCCAGTGCCTTCTAGAAGAGTTCACATGTGTCAAACTTAGAATCCATGTGTCCATTTGACATCTACAAGATTGGGAACATGTATTGCCTATTATTGGAAAGCCATTGATTATGAAAATATCTTCAGCTCCTCTATAAATTGAGCATAGATCTTAGTGTTTGATAAGGAAGAATTTATGTAGAGAAATGCTGGTGGAATTTCAATTGAGGAGTTGATTTGAGTGACATATTGCTGGAGATATGCGCATTGTGATGAGGTTGGGATGTTGTTGGAGATGGTGGCACTAAATCAATCATTGGGTTGCAACCTCCCCTTCTATCATTAATAAAGATTAGTTATTATCTTTCCCTATATGCATATGTATAAGCTTTGATTTTCCATATTATGATTTCTTAGTTGATGTATATTGTTTATGCTTTATTGATTTTGCTAAATAACTTGAATAGACATCTTTATTATTTATATCTCTTGTTGTTTAGTGTTCATTCTTGCAAGAAATATTTTGCACAGCCGGCTGGAATTTAAAGCTACAATAAAAGCGACAGAAAGAGATTTTGGCAGCGCTTAGACTCCAAGTAAGCTTCTTATTTCATTCCGTGTGTCTATTCATAGTTAGGAAAGGTAGTCGTAAAGTCTTTAACCTATTGTTCTAGATAAGCACTTGTCTAGGGAATAATTTTTTATCCGTAATACAAAATTCCACATAGCACTTGTTGTCAATGATATAGCATTGGATGTGTTGTATATCATTCAGAAATACTATAACATCATTTGTATCATTAGCTCTATCCCTCGATAGCTAGTCTATTATCACTTGCACTTGGCGATTTTGGGCTTCCAGGAAGCCAAAGGTTGTGGTAAATTGTTGGCTTTATGGGGCCCTGACCCGGGTTCAAATAGTTTGCACATTCCAACAAAACCCACTATTATCGACCCTTTTGGCAACGATCTACTTACATAGACTGAATTCTCACCCAAAGCAATATAGGGGGATGCTAGAACCATGTTTTTTCATCCAGAGGGATAGAGGATAGTGTCTTCAGGGATTTTCCTTCTTATTATAACTCTACAGGTTAGATCTATCACTATTACCATTGTTGTTTAACACAATTCTTGAACTTACTCAAATACTGTGCGATCTTACTTATTCATGCATTAAATACAATAAATAACCGTAAAACAAACTACGCTATTCAGTTACATAACAAAAACCTTATTCAGTATATTCATTCATAAACAGTAAGTAAAAATAAAACACATCAATATAACTCATATATTATTAACAATTCATTCATTCATATCCAAATATGTCTCATACAATCACTTCATACCCTACGCACACAGCTGAAAGGCCCTGCACACATAGTTGCAGTCTTTCCTAAGGTCTCCATGGACAAAACTATAGAAGCCTTTTCCTCTAACCCAAGCCAAAAACTCTAACTCAGTCTTACATCGAAATTCATTTCATATAATCAATCGTAATCTATCATGCATATCGTAACTAGACTCCTTATATAGATTTGGATTTTACTATACCATGGTCCAAAACCATGGGTGGAGTCCAACGTTCATCCAACATCCCATCTCGTTACATAATTAAGGGGATTTGACCCACCCCAAAACCCATAATACTAAAAATATACTTCCCACTACATGCTCCTCTCATCGATCTGTGGAGTCTTTACTTCACGGGGGATCCTGGCTCCAACATGCCCCTAACACAAAACTATGACTTGTACTGAGTCACAATGGTGGTGAGCCATCTATCTTTTCTCTGATGTTGCTCAAGGAATCCTTTAATGGAGGAACTGTATCGATGCAATTCTTTGCGAAATCTCATACTTCTCCGATCAATGGTTCTATGATGAATTTGGTCATCTTCTGCTCCAAATCCCTTTGAGTTGTGCACAAGTCTTTAAGATTTTTCTCCAAAGTTTGGGAAAGATGACTGGATTCAAATTCCCATGGCTTCATCCTGGTGATGAATAGCTTATCTTTCTAGCGCAACTCCGCAATATGTTCCTGTAAGACTCGACCCTCTTGGAGATGGGAAATTCTCTAAATAGGTACCAAGATCTTTGTAGTGACCTTGATTTGATCCATATGCTCTTGCTTCTCGCACACTGCAGTCTAAATCTTATCCACTTGTGGGTCCTCCTGTATTGAGGACCAGACATCGAGAGTTTCACTAAATATGTTCATACACCCATGTGTATGAGACTTAATATGTGTTATGGTGACCTACAGCTCCGTTGTGCATTGTTCTCGTACCTCCAATGGAGTGGTCGGATACAATTTCATTTGCAGCTTGACGATCTTCATCTCTATCTTGATGTGTAACTCATTGACTTTAACATTGGAATATTTGACAGTTGTGGCCAGCTTGGCCACTTTCTTTGCAGGTGCAGCTGTAGCCTAAATCTCGAGCTCTGGTAGCTTACTGCACACTTTCAAGATAAATTCTTCTAAATTATTCCATTGTGTTGCCTCAGCCTCGCGTTCCTGAATAAAAGCCTATTTTTCTTCAACCTTGATCTAGCATTCATGTTGTGCATCTTGAATAACCAGCAGAGCTTGTAGTTCTCTGATCTTTAGCTCCTCGGTGATGCCCTGATGGAACTCATGCAAGGCTTGTAAAGGCATCATAGCAAGATTCAATGTAGTGTTTTTCCATCAGGTCACCTACTTCATCTGCTCAATTGTGCCAAAATGTAGCATGCTTATAGGAATAGAGATTATGCAGGTATCGGCAAACTACTCCAACTCCTGTGTAGTTTGACTTGTACTCATCTGTGCACCGATTGGTGGAACCACACTCGCTTGTAACATGCTCGCGTGCACTTGAAAATCATGTAGCCTTTTTTTCACATCATCCAGTACCTTCTTGTACTACTCTTCGACATTGCCCTAGAAATCTTAATTGACCTTTCGAACAATATCCCCTATTTCATCTATGTCCCCTTCATGAGAACCATATCTTGTGGACTAGAGGATCTGTTGAACTTAACCTTCTTTTGCATGCCACCCTTTTTTGGTTGCCTTTTCTTCCTAATAAATGGATAAGAGGGACCAGAGGGATTTGTGCCCAGATCACTACCAATAGCATCCCCTTATGTCCTCGGGAGCTCTACTTCAATATCCTTTTGCCTAGTTGGCGTAGCTGGCTTCGTATTAGGGGAATTTTGAGGTCTAAAATCGGCCTCCTAAGGAAATTATAAAATAATAGTGGAAATAATAAATAATATTTGATTACATCATCAAATTTTGGAGGGAAAAAAGAAAAAACTACTTTTTCAACTCATATTTTAAACTTATCTCCCAAAGGTTTTACTCAAATTTCGAGTAGGAGTACTCATTGGATGCAAAATTTAATTCCTCATCTAAGGAGTACACATTTGCATACTTTTGATGGATCCTACTACACGAAAAATGATAAATACATGAAAAACATGGTTGCAATCACATTTCTTCATTTATTTCTCATTTTTCATGTAGAAGGGTCCATCAAAAGTATGCAACATGGGTACTCCTAGGATGAGGAATTAAATTTTGCATCCAATGAGTACTCCTGCTCTAAATTTGAGTAAACTAATTTGGAGATAAGTTGAAAAAATAGTTTTATTATTTTATTATTTTTTAATCTTTTTACCCTTTTACTTAAAAAATTGTGAATCATCCCCCATGGTTGACATCATCATCTTGAATCCTATTGGTTCTTGTAAATTTTATTTTGGTTGTACATTTTTCTTAGGAGGCCCATTTTAGACCTCAAAATTCCCCTAATACCCCAATTGTTCTTGTTGTGTTTGCACCTTCCTTCCATGGAGTTTGTTATCACAAAATCAGACCTAATAGGCTACCAATAAAATCAATCTCATGTAACTGTTTCAAACCAATATTTTGATTGAGGCTTAGCCTCCTCAACCTAAGAGGGCTCTCTCAAGGGTTAATGATTTTGGATAGAAATATAGATGGCTAATTCTATGTGGGGTAATAAGCAAATAAATGATAAAAATTGGTTGTAAATCATATTAGCAAGTGCACATTGGGCTTATGGAGTCAAAATAGCTTCAGTAAAACCAAACAATCTACTTAGCATGGAAGTCGAGGCATATCAAAGTTCTAGTCAAGAGATACACGTGAAATTTTAAAACGCACAGTCAGTTTGTCTATGTAGGAAGTCAGAGCATCAATGATGAATTCTAAGTAACATAATCAAACACCACTGAAATAGAATAGTAAAAGGATGCCATTAGAACAAAATCACACTAGAACTCTTTATGAATCTTGAGTTGGCTAAGTATAAAACTCTGTATTAAGCTGAAAACCAGTCACTTACAATAAACACAGTATTTTTGCTAAAAAATGTCCAACCCTTAGCATTTTGACTTCTTGATATTTTATATAGAATTTACATCATAAGATGACCTTATCCTAAGCTAGATACATCGAATTCCTACTTTTTGACACCTTACCTAACCATATGACATGGTATTTTTTACAAAATGACAGCTGCAAACCTAATGAACAATCCTATTATAAATAGGATTCAAACTCCTTAACTCTACTCATAAAAAAATTATCTAAACTATATTACATCATTTTCCAACTATATTCCCATAAGGTAAAATCTAGATGATAAGCTTCAACTCTTTATGACCTTAATGCTAATCTCCATTAAACTAGGAAACTGTCCCCTGATTTCTAGGCATAGAATTATTTGTTTTCTTGAGACACTTTGACCATCATGAACCCATCACTTAGAGGTTATTTGATGTTAGAAACTGAAGTAACACCTTTCAAACAACTTCACCAAGTCCCAGCTATCCAAAACCACCATTAAACTATCCAAAATAGCAGAAGTAGACATGTGCTACGAAAACAACACAGTTTCGTAGCGCTTTTCGTAGCGTAGCCTTTTTACCCTTTTACCTTCAAAATTTTGGCTTCTTTTTTCCATATTTATCTTCATTATCACTTAACACAACTTCCCTAGAAATTTTAGGTCATCATATACACATTTTCCCTTCAAAAATTTGTGAGAAAGGGTGAAAAAAGTTGCTACAGCAGTTTCGTAGTGCTTTTCACCCTTTTTGCACTGTTTGCGCTATAAAACTGCTGGGTGAGCAATTTTGTCCAAATTTATTCAAAATTCAAACCAAAATGTGCCAAAACTTCAGAATACCACTGGTTTCATCAAAACAAATAGTCATATGAACTAAAAACACAATTTTCATGAGGTTTATTCTTCATTTTCCATTTGATTTATCCTTTGACTTTTTAATAATTTGTCATTCTGCACCTTTTTTTTTTAGTTCATCCTGAGTCAGTTTCAGCTGCAGCTCAAAATCCTCTATTTGATCTCTTAATCTTCTATTACTGGCTCTCAAGTGAGTATTTATTACTCTGACAAATTTTGCCTCCTTGATGGCTGGAACTGTCCATGTGAAAAATTGTTCTCCACTACTTGGAATTTCAGACCTAGAACCAGTTTGGCCTTCCCATACTACCTTCATTCTATTGAACTCTGTTTTCTCAATAATATGCTATCTAGCCCTCTTTCTCATCATAAAAATCTCTTGATTTTCTAACCTCAATTTCTCCTCAAAATGTTGACACTCTGTCATTTCTTCCTTTTCCTTCATCGTTCTTATGGATGCATGTTCTATTGTTAGTGATGAGAGGTCAACCACCTCTTCAGGGACTTTGACTGTTTCAATAGTTTTAGGGACCTCCTTGCTTCCTTCCTTGAGCTTCTTAGCATGCCTAGTTAAAGTTTTCCTTGCTTGAAAGATAAAGGCTGCATTTTCACCCTCAAATTCAATTTTCTTTGCTAACTTCACTTTTTTATGTTTGTGTTCATCTACTCCAATGAAATCATCTTGCACAATGGGTGATTCTTCTATATCAATTTCATGAAGGATGTCATCTAAATTTCCCTTTATCACTGGGCTGTCCTCTGTACTTGAAACAACTGCTTTTCCCTTTGATGCCATTTCTTGGCTTCTTGTCACTCTCTTGATTTCCTGTTGGCTGGCAACTTGTTTTTGTTTTGCCTCTTTGACACTTTTTGACTCTATTTTGTAGGTGATGGAGTTGCTGCAACAAGCACTTGTGTCTTTTCTATATTTTTCTCAACTTGTTTCCTTGGTTTCAACTTTACAAACCTTTTTTATTTTGCAACCACTGGCTGACTAGACTCTGCTACTGATGGTCAAGGAGTTCTTTTAGTTTTAGGGTTTCTAGCTGGGGTTAGGGTTTCCATTTCAAAACCATTCATAAAAAAAAAAAGGAAGACCTGTCCCTTCTTATTTTTTGAAGCTCATTAAAAACCAATAACTTTATCAAACTATGGTGAAACAAAGATGTTTCACAGCCATCAGATTTGGCTTGTACTTTATCAGCCATTTTGGCAAGGCTCCTATTCAAGTAAAAGGGAAAATCTAGTGATATCATACCTGTGAAATGCAGAAGCAGCTTGAAATGATAAGTATAAAATTTATGATACCTGCCTTCACATGTAAATTATCTTTGAATGTTGAACAACAGCTTTACATAGGTGTCTTTGATACAGCTTCTAGGTATTTCATTATTCAGGTCCATATCTTCATATTCTGGTTTCACGAATTCCTTGCATGGTTCCATGTCAAACTTAAAACCTTTAAACCAAGTCTCTTGCCCCCTTGGTATTTCTCTCACAGAAGCAATAATCTCAGGTGTGACTGGCACATTTAACATCCCAATTTTGGTAGTTGCTCCACTGAAGTGTAAGGAAAATTATTTAGACACCTGTGTGTAGCAACCCTGCAGCTTTTCAGAAAATCGGAGACAACCTACTTTGCTAAAAGCCTCCATCACTATTTCATCTTCAATTATAGCCTTCAAATTTTTAGACTCATATCTTAAGAAATGTCCCCCTCTGTGGACTTTCTTTTCCTCTTCCATGCTTCTTAGAAAAACCTGTCAGCTTCTCTTGACTCTATAGAACAGCCTTGCTTGAATAAATGAATAGCCTCGCTTGATTATGGTGAAGGTGGCCTTTGTATAGAACAACCACAAGTTTAGTTTGACTGCTTCAAAGCTCAGACAGTGGTATGGAGGCAAATGAAAATGAGAATGACCAAATTATGCAAGATTTTGAATTTGAAATGTCACCTTATGACTGAATGATGCCTCATTCATACTTTATCATGACGATGATGACTGTGAAACAGGTAAGTATATCAAATATGGTCTCTAACAGACTCACCATACCCTTATCCTATCATTTCCAAACAGATTCTGACAGATTCTGGCTTAATTGACAAGACGGTTAAGAAACCGCTCTTTCGTAGCACCCGCAGTGTATTTTTCACAGTTTGCGCTATGAAAGTATTAGCGCTTTCGTAGCACAAAACCTATTTTTTGAACTAGCGGCACTACGAGATGGAGGATTCTTGGCTAATTGCAGAAATTTAACCTGAAACTTAATGGAATGACTTCTAAGTGGAAAATGTGAGTATTTGATCATGGAATGGACCACAAAAGACTTTATTTGAATTCAATGATGACCTTTAAACTTATAAAAACTCTAACCTGCCCTTAACCAAATCTTAAAATGACTTTCAAACCCATTTTGAGACCATGATAAAAAACAGAGTTGACACAATGATGTTTTGAAAAAAAAATTGGGTGATAACAGTGGCTCCACTTGGGATAGTGTGCCCCTGTGGTACACTAAGAACTAGTAGCTCCATTGCTGCTATCCATATTCTTGGAATAGAAACTTTGAAATTTTACCAATTCATCTTCAAACTCTTATAGCCTTCACCTCGGGCTCAAGCTTGATGATCATTGCAGAAGAACCAAATCTGCACCTACTAAAAAGATGCTCAGTTAACTTTGAGCTTATTCACACACTCCTACCTACCCTATCAACTGCAATCTCCATTTGTAACTCAAGGAACATGAAACTTCCAATGAAGCCAGTCATTGATATGATCTGACACTTGAATCTCTTGACTGCGCTTGAACCTAAAGTAAACATGATATTGAAATGACCAAGGCAACATGAGATGTAATTGAGCTTCAAAATGAAAATATAACTAGAAATATGGACTATAGAACTCTTCCATGTATTCAACTATAGGATCAAAGAAGACATGATATGTTTGATTCTTCTCATGACATTCTACAACTTTTTATAACTCATCCATGCTTTGATCAACCACATAATACTTCATTTGTGTGCTTTCAAACTTATTTTCAAACTGATTTACAAAAATAGTGTATTCTTCCTCAATCTCTAAGAAGAAAGGTAGAAACAACCCTCTTTGTGTTCTGGCATTAAAATCATTTGAAAAGACGGATCTTAATCATGAATACAATGAGATTGAATTTTATCTTTTGAAACTTGAATGTCCGTTTCAATGTTCTCTGCAACTTCATCCACAAACTGAATCTTATCTTCTAACTTGCACTCAAATGATTTCAGATTAGAAGACAAGGATAAAGAAGAATTTTCACCCACTTTTTCCTTAGTGTGATCATTATTTGATGTAGGCTGATATAAGGAAAGACATGAAAAATCAACACTTTCCTTAACTTGAGGGCTATAGAAACTATCTTCCAGTATTTCCTTTTGTTGTTTGCAATGATTCTCATACTCCTGATGATCAAAAGATTGACAAGTCTGCTGCAACCTTTCATCAAACTCAGAGGATGTATCATAATTTTCATAAATAAAATCCTGTTGGGTTTCATTTTCATCTAAGAAAGAGGCTATCCTTTCTTCTTGGTGATGAAATGGATTGTCATGAAGGGCTTCTAAAATTTCCTCATCCATGAACTCATCATCTTCATAACAATTCTCCAAATATTCAATAAAACTCACACAGTGTTTACAGCAGTCTTTGACCAACAATAAGGAGGGATGACACTCTTCATACATCTCATAAAATGCAACATGGAAATCAGCAAGAGACTATAATGAACCATTTAGCAAGTTTTCATACCAAGACCGTGTTTTTCCTTCCAAAGTGCCATAAACATATTCATGATACAATCCTTAGGGAATTGAACCTTAAGACTGTGTACATGTATATGGAATCTAACCAAATGAAGAGCAGCATTGTCTTTCTTTTCATCTTTGAATATAGGAAGATCAGTTAACCATTCAACCTTTGGCATAGGATTTGGAAAACCAGAGATATGAGACCGATTCATAGGGGCATACTTAGCATTTATTCTTGCAATGGAGCTCATCTTGAAACTTCATCAAGCTACTGATCTTCAAGCAATGGAGTCACCTTCCAATTGATTAATTGATGTGTGGAGTCTCCAGAGCAGAAATGCAACCAATATGTGTCTAAGTGTCTACTGCTCTCAGACCTTAGAACTGAAACTTTGTCATTCTTCCCAGAGAAAATTTACACCTTCGCTCCCCGACAGCGGTGCCAAAATGTTATCACAAAATTAGACCTGATAGGCTACCAATCAAATCAATCTCATGTAACTATTTCAAACCAATCTTTTGATTGAGGCTTAGCCTCCTCAACTTGAGAGGGATCTCTCAAGGGTTAATGATTTTTTATAGAAATATAGATGGCTAACTCTATGTGGGGTAATAAGTAGATAAATGATAGAAATTGGTTGTAAATCACATTAGAAATTTCACATTGGGCTTATGGAGTCAAAATAGCTTCAGTAAAACCAAACAATATACTTAGCATGGAATTCAAGGCATATCAAAGTTCTAGTCAAGAGATACACATGTGAAACTGTAAAACACACAGTCAGTTTGTCTATGTAGGAAGTCAAAGCATCAACAATGAGTTATAAGTAACATAATCAAACACCACTGCAATAGAATAGTAAAAGGATTCCATTAGAACAAAAGAAAACTAGAACTCTTTATGAATCTTGAGTTGGGTAAGTAGAAAACTTTGTATTAAGCTGAAAACCAGTCACTTACAATAAACATAGTCTTTTTTCTAAAAAATGTCCAACCCTTAGAATTTCAACTTCTTGATCTTTTATAGATCATTTACATCATAAGATAACCTTATCCTAAGCTAGATACATCGAATTCCTGCTTTTTGACACCTTGCCTAACCATATGACATGGTATTTATTACAAAATGACAGCTGCAAACCTAATGAACAGTCATATTACAAATAGGATTCAAACTCCTTAACTCTACTCATAAAAACCTTATCTAAACTAGATTACATCATTTTCCAACTGTATTCCCATAATTTCAAATCCATATGATAAGCTTCAACTCTTTATGACCTCAATGTTGATCTCCATTAAACTAGGAAACTGTCCCCTGTTTTCTAGGTATAGGATTCTTTATTTTTTTGAGACACTTTGACCATCATGAACCCATCACTTAGAGGTTATTTTATGTTATGAACTAAATTAACACCTTTCAAACAACTTCACCAAGTCCCAGTTGTCAAAAACCACCATTAAACTGTCCAAAATAGCAGAAGTAGACCTGCGCTATGAAAACAACACAGTTTCGTAGTGCTTTTCGTAGCGCAGCCTTTTTACCCTTTTATCTTCAAAATTTTGGCTTATTTTTTCCATATTTATCTTCATTATCACTTAACACAACTTACCTAGCAATTTCAGGTCATCATATACTCATTTTCCCTTCAAAAATTTGTGAGAAAGGGTGAAAAAAGCTGCTATAGCAGTTTCGTAGCACTTTTCACCCTTTTTGCACTGTTTGCACTACGAAACTGCTGAGTGAGCAGTTTTGTCTAGATTTCTTCAAAATTTAAACCAAAAATGTGCCAAAAATTCAGAATACCACTGGTTTCATAAAAAAAAACAGTCATATGAACTAAAAGCACAATTTTCATGAGGTTTTTTCTTCATTTTCCATTTGATTTAGCATTTGACTTTTTAATAATTACCTTTGTTTTTTAGTTCATCCTGAGTCAATTTCAGCTGTAGCTCCAAATCCTCCACTTGATATCTTAATCTTCTATTACTGGCTCTCAAGTGAGTATTGATTACTCTGACAATTTTTTCTTCCTTGATGGCTAGAACTGTCCATGTGAAAAATTGTTCTGCACTGCTTGGAATTTCAGACCTAGAACTAGTTTGGCCTTCCCATACTGCCTTCATTTTCTTGAACTTCGTTTTCTCAATAATATGCTTTCTAGCCCTCTTTCTCATCATAACAATCTCTTGATTTGCTAACCTCAATTTCTCCTCAAAATGTTGACACTCTAGCATTTCTTCATTTCTTCATTTTCCTTCATTGTTCTTATGGATGCATGTTCTTTGATTGTTTCAATAATTTCTTGGACCTCCTTGCTGCCTTCCTTGAGCTTCTTAACATTCCTAGTTAAAGGTTTTCTTGCTTGAAAGATAAATGCTGCATTTTCACCCTCAAATTCAAGTTTCTTTTCTGACTTCACTTTTTTTTGTTTGTGTTCATCTACTCCAATGAAATCAGCTTGCACAATGGGTGATTATTCTATATCAATTGCATGAAGAATGTCATCTAAACTTCCCTTTATCACTGGGTTGTCCTCTGTACTTGAAACAACTATTTTTCCATTTGATGCCATTGCTTGGCTTCTTGTCACTCTCTTGATTTCCTGCTGGCCAGCAACTTGTTTTTTTTTGCCTCTTTGACACTTTTTGACCTCTGTTTTGCAGGTGATGGATTTGCTGCAACAAGCACTTGTGTCTTCTCTATCCTTTTCTCAACTTGTTTCCTTAGTTTCAACTTTACAAACCTTTTTTATTTTTCAACCACAGGCTGACTAGACTCTGCTACTGGCGGTGAAGGAGTTATTTTAGTTTTAGGGTTTCTAACTGGGGTTAGGATTTCCATTTTAAAACCATTCATAAATAAAAAGGAATACCAATCCCTTCTTATTTTCTGAAGCTCATTCAAAACCAATAACATTATCAAACCATGGTGAAACAAAGATGTTTCACAACCATCAGATTTGGCTTGTACATTATCAGTCATTTTGGCAAGGCTCCTATGCAAGTAAAAGGGAAAATCTAGTGATATCTTACTTGTGAAATGCAGAAGCAGCTTGAAATGATAAGTATAAACTTTATGATATATTCCTTCACATGTAAAGTATTTGAATGTTGAACAGCAGCTTTTCATAGGTGTCATTGATACAGCTTCTAGGTATTGCATTGTTTAGGTCCATATCTACATATTCAGGTTTCATGAATTCCTTGCATGGTTCCTTGTCAAACTTAAAACCCTTAAACCAAGTCTCTTTCCCCCTTGGTATTTCTGTCACAGAAGAAATAATCTCAGGTTTGAATTTCACATTTAACATCCCAATTTTGGTAGTTGTTCCACTGAAGTGTAAGGCAAATTCTTTAGAAACCTGTGTGTGGCAACCCTGCAGCTTTTCACAAAACCGGAGACAATGTGCTTTGCTAAAAGCCTCCATCACTATTTGGTATTTAATTATAGCCTTCAAATTTTCAAGCTCATATCTTAAGAAATGTCCCCCTCTATGGACTTTCTTTTCCTCTGCCATGCTTCTTAGAAAAAACTGTCAGCTTCTCTTAACTCTATAGAATAGCCTTGCTTGAATAAATGAACAACCTCGCTTGAGAATATGGAACAGCCTCGCTTGAGAATATGAACAGCCTCGCTTTATTATGGTGAAGGTGGCCTTTGTATAGAACAACCACAGGTTTAGCTTGACTACTTTAGAGCTCAGACAATTGTATGGAGGCAAATGAAAATGAGAATGACCGAATTAGGCAAGATTTTGAATTTGAAATGTCACCTTATGATTGAATGATGCCTCATTCATACCCTATCATGATGATGATGACTGTGAGATAGGTAAGTACATTGAATCTAATCTCTAACTGACTCGCCATACCCTTATCCTATCATTTCCTAACTGATTCTGACAGATTTTGGCTTAATTGAAAAGATGGTTAAGAAACTGCACTTTCGTAGCGCCCACAGTGTATTTTTTACAGTTTGCACTACGAAAGTGTTAGTGCTTTCATAGAGCAAAACCTGTTTTTTGAACTAGTGGCACTATGAGACGGAGGATTCTTGGCTAATTGTGGAAATTTAACCTGAAACTTAATGGAATGACTTCTAAATGGAAAATGTGAGTATTTGATCATGGAATGGACCAGAAAAGACTTTATTTGAATTCAATGATGACCTTCAAACTTATAAAAACTCTAACCTACCGTTAACCAAATATTAAAATGACTTTTAAACCCATTTTGAGACCATGATCAAAAATAGAGTTGACACAATGATGTTTTGAAAAAAAAATTGGTTGATAACAGAGTTAACCAATCATTTGGCCATCGATTAATGATAGATTATACGTAGTCTTCTTCAACCATGTATAGGAGCTTGTACCATACCTCAGCGAGGTCCTTCTTCGCCTGTATGTGGGTGTGGTGGAAATCTGCTTTGAACTTTGCAATTTTTCAATACTGTTCGACAATGCTTGGTGACAGTCGGGGCTTTTGGTTGATCACTCTCCTTAAAATAATTTCCACATCAACCCATAAAAACTTATTAGACATAACCCTCTATGGTTATGTCGAATTCCATATTGAAGCATATTGGGTTGCTTCGTAGAGATCAAGGTCTGCAACATTGAACTGTGACTCGTAAGGTTCCCTCCATTCCATCAAGGCAATCAGAAGCAAGAGCCATGTGTAATGGAACTTCTTGCCTTCTTCTTACGCGGCCCGATAATCTTCAAGGAACTTTTGACACAAATATCCAGCCCAATTTTATACAACACCCTTGGAGAACTCTGTAGCTAGATAAATTATAGATGTGGACGCCTCCTCTCCATGACTCTTCCTCATGATTTTTCCTACCAAGATGTGTGCGGTGAAGTGCACAATTCTGTCAAAGATAGAACTAATGAATTACCCCTGAGGTCCCTTCATAAGCCCATATTCATTATTAATTTTTTTCTACAAGCTAATTTTCCAGGATTTTTCCCACAAAAGCCTTCGCAGGGTCTAATTCTTGACAAGGAAGGGTTGTGGTTCTCCTGATCAATATTTCCATAATGGGGATCTTCTTCCCCAACCATAAACAACCATCATGCACCAAGGCCAACAATTGGTGCAAAAAAATATTATTAATGGTATTTCACCCAAAGTGTGGTATGTATAGCAAGTTGAGTATCCCTATCTGATGGATACCCTTTACCCATTTCTTTGGCTCCAATCGTGTGAGCCCGCTTGGAAATTATTTCTAGAACAGATACCTGCTAGGTTCAAACTACGAGTAATTGATCTTGTCATTGAAATCCTAGTCCTCCATTATCAATTGGGGCACCTTAGCCAGTAAATCACCTTCAACTAACACTTTGTCCGAAATCAGTGGAGTGAACACCTTGTAATTCATTGCATCGGGGTCCTTCACAGGCTTCTTAGCCTCTGGCTTCCAAGGCGTAATATAAGGAGGCAGTATTGAGAGAGGCTCAACCTCTTTAGCGTCAATTTCTTCATGGACTTCCTCTGCCTCCTCATTATCTTCGGAGTCGACTTCTACGACTATTTCCTTTCGTCACTCTTGGGCTACCCTTTCTTGAATTTCCTTTGAGGGTTTCTTCTGAGAAAGGATCGTACTACTGGTTTCTTAGGTTTTGTAGATGGATCCGCGCATGCATAAGTTTGTGCCCTAGGTAACCTCAGCCCTGTGACCATCATAGGTGGTGTAGTCATCATGATGTACCCTAAGCCTCTCTAGAGAAATTCTAATTTGATTTCTTTGAAACCCTTTTTGGACATGTAGCAGCTAGCTCGGATCTCTTGCACACAACATTTATTTTTTCTAACACTTAGCATGCAAAGTGTTCAAATTGGAGGCAGGATCCTTGATTTATAGAAAATTTCAAATTCGAACCTCATCATCACCCTTAGAAGCTCCTCATAAATGCCGATTTGGCACCGAATTTGGTCAGATATGCCCATTAATTTCATTTTCTCGCTCCTTATAATGGCTAGGTCATTGTCCAATCAGCTCTAATTGTTTCAACGATCATATTTTGGATGAACTTCATGATATTCATCCCTTCAATGAATTCCTTCTTCCCTTGGCACAAAAAAATCCCACTATTCCTAGATTTTGTCTGTTGTGCAGTATGCCTACTGCGTCGGATCCATCCCCCAACACAAGCGGTCTGCGTCTGGTCCTCATGAGATACACAGATCCCCTCCCTCAACATAGTCTTGGGAACCATTTCCCTCCCAACAAAGTATTGGTTACCTTCACGAGTATTTTCCCATGGCGTGGCCTAATCTAGTTGTATTAGCGGCTTTGGTTCCTTAGTAATGCGGAAGAATCATGTTGTTACTTCTTAAAAAGCCTCAGTATTGAGTTCCCATCCCTCCGCGAAGCTATATGTCAACAATAACCCTTCTACCATCTCATCCCAATCTGTCGTTCCATGGTGCAGTTCTGTTTTAAGATACCATTGTTGAGGTATTGTCTCCAAAGAATGAAAGAACATGTGCACCTATTTTTTCTAAGGTTCTTCTCCCCAAGCTATGGTCCACGGAGAGAAATGCTCGTGTGGATCCTTTTGGCCATCATACTTCTCCGCAATTCTTGTGTCAACTTGAAAAAACCTTAACCTTATCAATTTGTAGAATTTTGGCCAACCTCTTACACTTTCTCTATGTGTACCCCACCATTAGGTTGGAGTGGACCTTATTGGAAACCCATAGCCTTGTACCTTTGTTCCTCCAGCACTTTCTGCTCAAATTCCTCCAAGAACAAGACAACATTCACCGTTTCATCATAAAAGGGAAATTCATGCACTTTTGACTTGACACAGCATAGATATTTTGTAACCCTGTTACAGTGCTTCATGGTTGCTTCATGCAATCTATTATGCCAGTGCTCCAACTCTTCATCAGAATCAAACACGCACTAACTATCGCGCTTCCAACATATTGTTCCATATGTAGTGGGATTGATTCAGTATTCATCCTACGCAGTAAGCTGATAAATTTGATCAATCACAGCATCTCCATACTCGTATTGGATAGGCTCTGCATAGCAAGTACCTTCAGAAGGGTCTAATGGAACAACAACTCGGGTACCATCCTTTTCAAACACCAACTGACGATTCTTCAGATTTATTATAGCATCCATATCATACACCCATTCAAATCCAAACAACGTGGGGTGAGGATTACTATCATCAACAATCTCGTTGACCTCAAAGTCGACCAACACACTTGCACCATCAATATCTACCTTGACTCCCTACAAGCACCCCATAGGAATGATTTTTAGTTTAATTTCCATCCTCAGTTGAATAGGCAACCAGTGAAACTTCAATTTTCCCATCCGCTCCCATGTTTGTTTTGGTAGAACATTAATTATAGTCCCAAATCTAGAATGACTTGACCCATCTCATATTCTATGATCTACATAGTTAATCTCATCTCCCAGTCAGTTCTCTTCTTATTATTGTACACTTTGTTTACTGTGTGTTGTTACATTCGCAACTCTTCTTTACCAGCACATTTATCAAGCAACTCCTGCAATCCTTCTACACCCCTTTGGTCCCTTAAAAACTTCATGCATGTCTGTAGGAAATAGGATCGGCAGATCGACTTCCTTCACTTTTTCATTCTCTTCATGCTTCTTTTCCCAATAACAACTGTCTCTGCACAGTTGATGTCGCATCCTTAGGAGTAATAACCAATTTCTTTGCTTCCCTGAATGTCTCTTTTTCACCCTGTACATAAAGCCCATCGATTTTATCTTCAGCCTTCCTTACCCATGTCTCCCGTACAGACCTCTGCCCATCTATGCGGTTTCCTCCAATATTCATACCACTACGCGTGACTATGTTAACACTCGAATCTTCTTGGCACAGTTTAGCCTTCATCATCTGTATGTTCTCGCACTAGCTGTTGTTTGCGCTTCTCCTACATTTTAGCTAACAAAATGGAACAATATTCTATTTCATGACCAAATTATTGACAATACTTACAGGAAAAAACAATAGCATTCTAGCAATCTTGAGCAAAGTGTCTAGGTTGTCCACAGTTTTCACAAATGATCTGTCCTCTCCCTCGACCAGTACTTCCTCCTCGAACATGCCCTCGGCCTTGAAAACCTCCTCGTGCAGTTGGTGAACCCATAGCTTTGTGATATTTTACTTGCATTAAATGTGCACTCAGACTGTTCTACAGCATTAGATCATAGCTCCTACAATTCTTTTCATCGTGCCCAATCAAACTACAAAAGTTTCAACACATTTTCTTCGATGATCTAACCAAATTTTGTAATAAGTGACAAAAATTGATGGAATTTTGGCTTGCAACTTCACATATACTACACCATACATTAGGCCCTACACTTGTCCCTCTGCTTGATCCAGGTTTTAATGGATCCAGCATCCCAGTGCCCACATAGTCTCTAAAAACAGGACACTGGTCCTTGTAGTGACCCTCAACCTTGCACTTGATACACCAGATTTTTGGGCAAACCTCCTTTCCATTATTTAGATCCTAGAGCTCCATGTGCAAACTTGCCAACTGAATCTAAATTTTTTGCACCCCTATTCTTGCATTAGCTACTGTCAAAGCCTCCAACTTCATTACGATCTCTAGTGCTTCAGATTTAATCGTAATCTTTTGTTTCGATAATCGAAATATAAGATGTAACAACAACGCAAAAATAAACCACTCTTTATGTTGTTCGTCTGGGATCTTAAACCAAATATGACTCAACAATGTATTAAATCTTTGATCCACCTCCCACAAAGTCTCAGTAGTATGTTGCTTAATCTCTTTGATCTCAGTGATACACTGGGATTGCAACTTTGGTTTCTTGAATTCAGCGTTCAGTGCGATCTTTGTTTCAATGAATGAAGCATTCACATTCATTGTAAAGCTTCATCTACCAGGACAATGCACGATCTTGTAGTGTAGTAACCAACTGTGCTTTCTTCATATCTTCGTATGTAACATTATGCGAACTGCATATCCTTCTACTACAAACCAAAACTGTTCATGGTCATTTGTCCCCTTAAACACAGGAATCTTCGGGGGTTAGGCCATGGTGGATGGGAGAAGTGGAGGTGGAGGGACAGAATGGGATGGAGTGATGATGGGGGTGGAAGATTGGCTAATTTCCTCAACACTTTGCTAAATTTCAGATCTCAATGACAGACTTCGCAGAGTAGAGGGGTTGCTTTCTCCTTTCTTAGATTCAAACAATGGTATATATTCAATTTCAATGAATGTACCCCAATTTGTTCTGAATCGCTTACCACTTTGCATAGCAACAGGTTATTTTTCTTAAAACATCAATATTAGTGCAATCCTAGTATACCCTTTTCACACAATAGCATTTTAATCCATAACTTTGGGGAATTTAGGTACTTTAGGCCTCTGAAAAATTTGTGCTCTACTTCACTATAGGACACAGATGTCTCAATCATGAACTCAGTAATGAATCCTTCAAGGATACTATCAATCCAATAATCAACAGATCTCACGATCTTGTTATCACCCTTTTTTAGCTTCTCAATCCGATCTAGGGTCCACACAGTAGGTCTATTATTACAATACCTTGTTTGTGTGTCTAGCCTTGAGATCCACTCGTGCAACTCACTAGGGAATGATGCAAAGAAAATCTCGTACTAATCTGTATAGATATTTTTTTGTAACTAATGTTTAGCAGAGATACGCAAATTTATTCTTTCTTGTGTAGAAAACTCATGTTCCTTCAATTCTATCCAATCTTCGATCTCTTTCTTATAAGAATGCCACATCTAGCTATGCCTCAGTTAGATCCTGGTCCTAGTAATAGAACCATTTATTGCCTTTATGGGGCCCTGACTGAGGTTCGGATAGTATGCGCAACCTAAAAAAACCCACTATTACTAGCCCTTTCGGCAACAATCTTCTTACACAGACCGAAGTCTCACCATAGGAAACATAGGGGAATGCTAGAACCAGGTTTCTACATCTAGAGGCATAAAGGACAATGGCTTTAAGGAATTTCCTTCTTATCAGAACTCCGCAGATCAGATCTATCACTATTAGTTGCCTGCCCCTTATGCATCCCACCATGATGAGGTCATCCTCATTGTCTTTGCATTGGATCTTCAATCAAAGGCTTATGCATAACCCAACAATACTACCCACCAACTCTACCTCAACCCATGCTCCCCCCATAGTCAATCACACCCCCACAAGAAGGAAAAAATCCAACCACTACACATATGGATTAAACTGCATACAAAGGACCACTGTCCCACCTCAATTCAACCCTAGAAATGAAATGGACACCCGCTTTCCATATTTCCCAGAACCCCAAAGCCCAAGAAGCTAACCAAAAAATACTACACCACCCCACACACTAAGAGACCCAAGAAGGAAACTCAGAAGAGTTGAACCGCCACACCATCCAAGAGATATATTGAACAGAGAGACCCTCCACCCACTTACTTAAACTCCACTAGCCTCTAGGAAAACAAGGAACCACCAAATTACATCCCATTAATGGACCATAGAATAAATAAGCTTGTCGCACATATAAACAACCAGAAAAACAAGGAGGTTACCACCAGGACCCCACACCAAAGACACTGAACCTATTCTCTACATACACCAAGAAATAGATAAAGCCAACAAACATAATACTCTATAATGCTAACACAAACAAACTTAGCACAAAAATTACCTAACTCAACACATAAAACACGGCTTTTGCTACCATTTCAAAGACCTTCCTAATGCCAAAGAGAATCCCTTCGTAGAGTATTATTAAATCACCAACCCCTCCCTCTAGGAAGGCCAGAACCAAGAGATATTCCAAGCATAGATCCCAAATCATTTTGCAGAACCAAAAAATTCCAAGCTTTGCCATACAACCTCTCCCCATCCATGAAAAATCTCTCTTGTTGCACCAAGAATAAGGTTAGCCTTCAGAGAGGCCTCCTGTGACTTTTGGGCTTACAATCCCCCTACAGGATAGACCCTCATTGAACAATGCTAAAATATGCATAAGAATGCCATTTCCACCCCTGTTACAACCTCCTTTCCCTCTAGAATGTTCAGAACCTAAGCCCCAAGCTCATCTTGCAATATGTTTCCTCTTCATGTGAGCTGCATGGAGGGATTTCAATGCCCCCGTCTTGAAACTCGTTACTAATGTTTTCCACCCCCAACAAGGATAAAGTTTATTAGTTTTATGAATAAAGTTTATTATGATTTATAGTTATATTTTAAAATTTGTATAGATAGAATATCTTAAAAATAATTAAAAATTTTATCATAAATATTTATAATAAAGTATAATTTTATGTAAAATTTCTAGAAAATTTAAAAAATGAAACAATAATTTTACTTATTTAGCAATTTAAGTTTTTTTTAATGTGATGTTAAAAAAGAGAGTAAGAGAGGGGTTATATATCTTTTCAAAAGACAATATAACATTGTATAGTAAAAAATGGAAGTACAAGAGAGGATTGGGAAAGTTTTAACTTGGCTCCTCCATCTTGAGTGCAACTTTTTATTTTGTTTTAGCCTCAACCCACTCATATGGAGAATTAAAGATACAATTTGTTTCTAGTTCGAAATAGATATAAAAATATTTGGAAGCTTTTTTGAAATGCTATGAATGAAAAACTTAAGTTGATTTGATTTGAAGATGCTTCCCTCTACCATATAAATAGTTTAGCAAGTGAGTTTAGTATTCAACATGTTGGTTTAGAGTAGCTTGTTGTTAGAAACCTTATCATCTTGGTCCTTGTCAATTTGGTTGTATGTTCCCAGGAGGATTGACAAGGGAGATTGGGGACAATAAGGATGAAGCCATTGTAGTAAGGAGGGAATTAGACATGGTGGACCAAGATCTTGCAAAAATATGAGGGTACATGGGTATAAGTAGAAGATGAAAAAAACACAAGAGGATACTATGGAAGTAGTGGAAGGTGTTATAGGAAATTTACAACCTTGATTAGAGAATAATTTGAGTGTATTGAGAACTTGGTTAGAGAGAAGTAAGGGCACACGTCAACAAAGTAGATAGATGAAGGACTAATGAACTGGATCCTAGATACAATATTCTCTTGAATTTGTGACAAAAAATACTTGACAATGGTGAAGTTTTACTAGAATAATAAGGTTTATATTACCTAAAATGTGGAAGATAAAAGTAACCAACGACAAATAATTTTAGACAAGCTTAATCAAATAAACCAAAAAAGTGAAATTTTAATTAAATATACATCTGAATTAACAATTCTGAAGAAGATAAAAGGAGTAAATACTTATAAAAAACTAAAAGGATGTTAAAACCAATAAAGAGGAAGAGACAACCACTTTATCATTATAAATGTAAGTTCAATCTCAAAAAATAAAAATTAAATACAACATTTTTTTTTCCAAGAAAAAATCATATCTCTATTTTAGTATATAATTGAAAGTACATATGAAAGGCATTTATAAGGAAAAGTCCATTGTTAAAGTTTCCAATAAAATACTATTTCATATATCTGTTAAACTATTCATAAACTAATAATAAATTTATATATGTCACAATAAAACTTATACTAACAAGAACCTAAAAATTAGACACATTTACTACATAATACTAGACCTAAGGCTTATAAAGTCTGCAAAAAACAGTAGTCACAAAGCATTAAATTTGATATCTTGTTTGGAGATGAAGGAGCCATCCCTAAATTCATCTAGATGAAATGTGTTTTTTGGAAGAAGAAGTGCCTCCTTGGAGAGTGCATCCACCCCAGAGAATTATGTTCTCTAAAGACATATGAAAACAATATATCCTAAATCAATGCTATAATATCTTTCAATTTATACAATGGGGATGAGGCCTAAATATATGTGTTATCCTACATATAATGTAAACCAATTTACTATCCCCAAACACCTATAAGCATTGAACATTCCGTAAGAGGGAAGCTTTCAATAAAGAAAAAAGTGTTTTAATTTATTCCATATAATTTATCCCGGATTGGATATACCAATAAAATTGTGTTTGTTAACGATATGTAAGGTAACACCTATACTAAAATGAATATTGTCCTCATCATCAGCCCCATCAAAGAATCCAAAAAGTTTATCTCAATTAATAACTGGTTCAACTAAAGAGAAAAATACTATTGGATTAGATGTTTTTTTGTGCAAACTAATTATAGAAACTACTCGAAATACCACTTGATTTGAGGAGGAGAACTTATGCTTGAAAATGCATCTATTATGTGCCACACAATGACCTAAGGCACAACAAGTGGTAGAGCTCTAATATTTTCTTAGAATTTTCACTCAACATAACCTTAACAACTATCCTCTACATCTTGTTCATCCCATAAGCCTTGGAAATTACTTATGATTCCACAAGGGTCCAAATAGGCCTAGTAAAAGGGCAAAGAAATAAAATACATGTATCTTCAACTGCACCATAACAAAGAACATAGAAAGTAGGAGCCTCACATCCCCTTCTTTTTCCTTTAAGCTCAACTTAACAACCAATTTTTAAGAATTAGCTAAAAAATAAAATACTTTTTAGTGGAGCCTTAGATTTCCATATTTTGTTGTATCACCATGAAATATTCTTGATTATTCTCCAAGAAGGGAACATTACCCAACTTTGTCTTGTATTGATCTCGGCCCACACTAGCTCATCATTCCCTTCCCTTGTCCTAATATGCTCATATTTAGGCTCTGAAATAAATATTTTCCATGAAGAGTGTAGAGCCGCATCGAGTTTGAGGTTAGATGTAGAAAGTCACTCTTGATTCCAAATCATCGTAAAGTCCCAACAAACAACAAGAAAAATTTTAAGGATGAATTTTTTTCCTAAAAATTTAGAAAAATTGGTGAATATTACTAGTTCCTATTATTCAAACTATAAAATGTTTGGTCATATTTTTGAAAATTTATTCAAATCTCTAATGATTTTATATAGTCTCTATAAAGTTTGGGTGATTTTTAAAGTAAGCAATTTTGTCCTATAAATTTGGGTGAATCATTTTTAGAAAAAATAGAAAATAGCGAATATTTAAAAAATATATATATGAGAAATTAAACCATTTATGAATACAAGCCCCTAATATTTCCCTAAAAAAATATTATTAAAAATGTATATTCCTCTTTTTTATAAAAAACTAATAAAAACTATACAAAAAAAGATATTATGATTATAACTTACAATTGTGTCTATAATAATACAAATGCAAACCTTGAAGATTGATCTAACATACAATGTGTTATCACTCATAATTTTGTGAGTCGTTACCTGACATGGTTATACAGTTCACTCCTTCAAAAATTTAAGGTCTCCTTAAAGTTTTTTCAAGTTGGAATAGGAAATTTCATTTTTTCATATTTAACTTATCCTAAGTTTCAAGACCACCCTCATTTCATCTCAAGACCACCTCCATATAGGTCACATCATGTTTCATTAGTCATCATTTGCTGACATATTTTATTTCCCAAGCTTACAACTCCTAAAATTTCATTTTATCCATAGCGAATTCAATGTAAAATAGGCAGAAAACACTACGAAACTGCTGAAAGTTTCATAGCGAATAATTAATAATATTATAATATTATTAATATTAATAATTAATATTATAATAAATATATATATATATATATATATATATATATATATATATATATATATATATATATATATCTTATTATAATATATTAATATATAATATTATTATATAATTAATATATTTATTATTAATAACATAACATATCTTATTAGTAAATAAATAAGAAAATATATTTTGTTTTCTATTATAAATATTTTCTTATTTATTTATAATAATATTTATGATATATATTTTAAGTATAATATGATAATATAAAACCTCTATTAATATTATATATATATATATATATATATATATATATATATATATATATATATTTAGTATATATAATATAATTAATATTAATATAATATTTTAAGTATAATATGATAATATATAATGTCCCCAATAACATTATATTATATTTACTCTATAATATTAAATATTATATTAATTAATAATATTATAATATTATTAATATTAATAATTAATATTATAATAAATTAAAATATATATATATATATATATATATATATATATATATATATATAATATATTATTATATAATTAATATATTTTATTATTAATAACATAACATATCTTATTATAAATAAATAAGAAAATATATTTTGTTTTCTATTATAAATATTTTCTTATTTATTTATAATAATATTTATGATATATATTTTAAGTATAATATGATAATATAAAACCTCTATTAATATTATTTATATTTATATTATATATATATTTTTTAGTATATATAATATAATTAATATTAATATAATATTTTAAGTATAATATGATAATATATATTCTAAGATAATATCATATTATATTAATTAATAATTAATAACTAATTAAGATAATATTATATTATATTAATATTAAGATAAGATAAATATTTTTTTTATTTATTTTTTTTTTTTTTCAAATTTTTTTTTTTTTTTAATTTTTTTTTTTAATTTTGATTTCTATTTTACATTTTTATTTTTTATTTTTTAAATCTTACCTCTTTAGTAATATTATATTATTTGATTAATTATTATTATTATTACTTATTTATTTATTTGATTTGATTTTATATTTTATTTATATTTTATTTATATAGAATTTATAATAAAAACATAATCAAAATTAAAATAAATAAATAATAATAATAACAATAATTTTCCTATTCTAGTCAAACTAACCGTTTTTCCAACGGCTAGTCCTATTCTACTTAAACTGGTTTCCTGATCAGATTTCTCATCTTGTCCTGATGATGAACCACACTGGCTGGTTCAAAACGCGTCGACACAAATTTCTCCTATGTGATTTTCACCGAAAAAAAAAAATTACACATATTTTATGGATCACAGAAGCCAAATTCCTAAAGATAAATATTTATACTCATAAATATTTTCTTATTTATATTAAGATAAATATATTAAGATAATATTATATTATATTAATTAATATTTATCTTAATAAGATAAATATTTATACTCATAAATATTTTCTTATTTATTTATAATAATATTTATGATATATATTTATAATATTAATTATAATAATATTAATATATTAAGATAATATTATATTATATTAATTATTAATTAATATTATCTTAAGATATATATATATAATAATATATATCTTAATTATTATTATTATTATATATCTTAATATTATTATATATATATATTAAGATATATATTATATATTTATGTTATTATTTAATAAATCATTTATTTATACTCTATTTCTTTGTTTTCTAACTTCGAGAAGTCAACTTCAACGATGAAATAGAGTATAAATAAATGATTTATTTATTATTAAATAATATTATCTTATATTATTAATTAATATTATCTTAATATTATATTATATAATATTATAATATAATATAATATAATATTATAATGTAATAATATAATATTAAGATAATATTAATTAATATTATCTTAATATAATATCTGTAATTACGTAATTAAAGATATTTGGTATATTTCTAGGTTAGAAAACAAAGAAATAGAGTATATTTGTTTTCTATAATATCTTGAAAATAACCTCTCTCTATTTCTTAAAATACTTTTTTTGTTTCCCAGAAATCGCCATTGAAGTTGACTTCTCGAAGTTAGAAAACAAATAATATAATATTAAGATAATATTAATTAATAATATAAGATAATATTATTTAATAATAAATAAATCATTTATTTATAATATTAAGATAATATTAATTAATAATATAAGATAATATTAATTAATAATATAAGATAATATTATTTAATAATAAATAAATCATTTATTTATACTCTATTTCTTTGTTTTCTAACTTCAAGAAGTCAACTTCAACGACGATTTCTGGGAAACAAAAAAAGTATTTTAAGAAATAGAGAGAGGTTATTTTCAAGATATTATCAAATAACAATAACCTCTTTCACTTTTCTCAAAGGTGCTACAACTTGTGAGATAAAGGGATGTCATTGAGAATGCAGAATTTTCTTGTTTTATACATGTTTTTAGAATGCAGATTCTTGACAGCTAGAGATGTGTTTCAAAAAACCAAGAGAATTTTTTCTTCAAGAAATACTGACCTAAAAAAACCTTCTTCAGTTTTGCAATATCTATCAATGATAGGGAGAAAATAACTCATCTCTAAACCTTATGTTTCCAGAAAAAAAACAGAGTCATTTTAGTGATGAAAAAACTTGCTAAAGGTGAAAAAGATGTTTTTTGAGGAAGAAACACCTCAAGACTCTTAGGTTGAGTTGGTTTATGTTTTGAAAGGTCAATGGAATTTTGAAAATCAAATTTGTACAGTTGGAATTTTCCTTTTTGAAACAAGGAAAAAATCTGGAAAAAACACAGTTTTCAGCAGTTTCGTAGCGTTTCCTAGGCTTGAAGCTAGGAAAACGCTACGAAACCACTTGTAGCTTTCTTCTTGAATTTAAAACCATTTTGGGAAGATTTGAAGCGGTGTAAATGATATGGAATATGTGTCAGGGCATGATGAACACAATGCAAGAGGAAAGAAGCAGAAATTTTGATTGCAGAGGTCATTTTTGGACGCTACAAAACTGCCCTGTTTTTGTAGAGAATTGTTTTTTAATTTTTTTGAGCAAACGAAAAATAATTTTGGAAATCGGAAAGAGGTTTTCCTTCATCACAAGCCCCTATACAAAAAACTTTCTCATTTTCTACAAATATATTAGGGGTTGGAAATTATACACTCATTTTTTAAGCCTACTTTTTCAGAATTTTCACTGACTAGATTTATAAAAATATTGTAAAAATTCGACTTGGAGGAGGTATAGCTCAACATCCACATGGCATAATTACACATCATCACTCTATTACACTCAGAAAATTAGTTGGTTTTAGTTGATAAGGGTTATTTAATTGGTTTTTTAAACTATTAATGAAAGAAGAGTCCTTTTTGTATTCAAACTCTGCAAAACAGAAATATCCTAGGAAGTCGCCAAGTGATAGAATCATGTTTGAAATAGGTCTCTGAGGTGGGAATTCAAAGCTAGTGATGTGTAATATCATTTTTATGAGTCCTCATTCTATAAAGTACTTATTTTTAGAGTTATAAATGGTTTTTGGGATATGTTATGGCTGACTGCTGTTATTGTAAACAGGTTTTTGATCAGTAATGGAGAATGGCTATTGGTTTCACCCTTCACCTGAGATTAATTTGATACTTTTGTGAACCCTATGTATCTTATTACTTTCTATCAATATGTTAATGTTTTATTACTCAAAATTATTTATTTTCATGCTCTGACTTCCTTTCAAGCACTAAACTATTGGATATCTTTCTCAATGTCCTACTTTCACTATCTTAATTTTCATTACTTAGAATTTATGTCTCTCATGCTCTGACTTCCTTTGAACATTTATATATTGATAAAACCCTGTATGTGTGTATTATACTTCCATTTAAGTATCTACATGCCTCAGCTTCCACAAGGAAAGTCTTTGTCATTGAGATCCCTGTCACTGACTCCATAGCCCAATGGTAGCAAGCCTTCATATTTTCAACCTACAAACATACAAAACCAAGACACAATTCATATAGTTATCAATTTATCTTTATCATTAATAAATATCATAAACCCTTTGAGAGAGCCCTCTCAGACTGAAGAGGCTAAGCTTCAATCAAAATTTTGTTTGAAAGAGTTACTCCAAGTTGACCATTGAAGCAACCCAACATGACTCAATTTGGTGATAACATTTTGGCGCCATTTCCAAGGAGCCGAAGGTGTAAATTTTCCCTGGGAAGAATGACAAAGTTTCAATTCTAAGGTCTGAGAGCAGTAGATACTTAGACACATATTGGTTGTATTTCTGCTTTGGCGACTCCACACATCAAATAATCATTTGGAAGGTGACTCCAATGCTTGAAGACCAATATCTTGATGAAGTTTCAAGATGAATTCCATTGCAAGAATAAATGCGAGGTATGCCCCTATGAATCGGACTCACATCCCTAGTTTTCCAAATCCTATGCAAAAGGTGGAATGGTTAACTAATCTTCCTATATTTAAATATGAAAATAAAGACAATGCTACTCTTCATTTGGTTAGATTCCATATGCATGTACACAGACTTAAGGTTCAGTTCCCTAAGGATTGGCTCATGAAGATTTTTATGGTCACTTTAGAAGGAAAAGCATGGTTTTGGTACGAAAGCCTGCCAAATGGTTCATTATATTATCTTGTTGATTTCCATGTTGCATTTTATGAGATGCATGAACAATTTCATCCCTCCTTATTTCTGGTCAAAGACTGTTGCAAACATTGTGTGAGTTTTATTGAATATTTGGAGAATTGTTATGAAGATGATGAGTTCATGGATGAGGAAATTTTAGATGCCCTTCATGATAATCCCTTTCATCACCAAGAAGAAAGGATAACCTCTCTCTTGGACGAAAATGAAACCCTGCAGGAGTTTATTTATGAAAATCATGTTACATCCTCTGAGTTTGATGAAAAGTTGTAGCAGACTTGTCAGCCTTTTGATCATCAGGAATATGATATTCATTTCAAACAACAAGAGGAAATACTGGAAGATAATTTCTATAATCCTCAGGTAAATGAGAAATTTTATTCTTCATGTCATTCCTTGCATCAACCTACATCAAATAATGATCACACTAATGAGGAAGTGGATGAAAATTTTTATTTATCCTTGTCTTCTAATCTGAAGTCATTTGAGTGCAAGTCATAAGATAAGATTCAATCTGTGGATGAATTTGCTAATAAAATTGAAAAATACATTGAAGCTTTAGAAGATCAAATTCAATCTTATAGTCTTCATGATCAAGATCGGTCTTTTCAAAAATATTTAATGCTAGAACACAAAGAGAGGGTGTTGCTATCTTTCTCTTTTGAGATTGAAGAAGAAAACCTTGTTTTTGAAAATCAGTTTGATAGCACACAACTGAAATCTTGTGTTGCTAAGCAAATCATATATGAGTTGTCCAAAGCTGCAGAATTTCTTGAGATTCATCAAACAGACTATGTCTTCTATGATCCTATACATGACTACATGGAAGAGTTCTACAATCCAGATTTCCAGTTATATTTTCATTATGAGGATCAGATACATTTTATGTTGCTTTGGTCATTTCAGTATCATGCTTACTTTTGGTTCAAGTGCAATCAAGAGGTTCAAATTTCAAATCAGATCAATGACTAGCTTCATTGGAAATTTCATGTTGCTTGAATTAAAAATGGAGATTGCAGCTGCTAGGGTAGGTAGGAGTGTGTGAATAAGCTCTAAGTTGACTGAGCATATTTTCAGTTGGTACAAAGTTGATTTTTCAGCAGTAATCATCAAGCTTGAGCACGAGGAGAAGGCCATAAGAGCTTCGCAAAGTTTTCATAAATTTTAGAGTTTTTATTTCCAAGAAGATGGATGGCACTGGAACTACAGGTTCTTTGGTGTACCACAGGGGCACACCATCCCAAGTGGAGCCACTATTATCACTCAAAATTTTGTGAGTCATTACTTGACATGGTCATACAGTTCACTCCTTCAAAAAGGTAAGGTCTCCTTAAATCTTTTTCAAGTTGGCATAGGAAATTTAATTTTTTCATATTTAACCTATCCTAAGTTTCAAGACCACCCTCATTTCATCTCAAAACCACCTCCATATAGGTCACATCATGTTTAATTGGTCATCATTTGCTGACATATTTCATTTCCCAAGCCTACAAGTCTGAAAAGGTCATTTTAGCCAATAATTCCTACTTTCTTAGCGAGTTCAGTGTAAAATAGGCAGAAAACGCTATGAAACTGGTGAAAGTTTCGTAGCGAATATGAAGCATTTCTCTGTTTTCTGACTTTGAGTAGTCAACTCCAAGGGAATTTTTTGGGCAAACATAAAATTATTTTAGGAAACAGAAAGAGGTTATTTTCAATAACATATCAAATAACAATAACCTCTTTCACTTTTCTCAAAGGTTCTACAAATTTGGAGATAAATAGATGTCTTTCAACCCTATTTTCAGAATGTAGAATTTTACTATTTTATACATGTTTCTAGAATGCAGATTATGGACAGCGGGAGATTTGTTTCAAAAAAAAAAGATAGGTTTTATTCAAGACATACTTACCTAAAAAAACCTCCTTAATTTTTTCAATATCTATCAAGGATAGGGATAAAATATCTCATCTTTGAACCTTATGTTTTCAGAAAAAAAAAAAAAAAAAAAAAAAAAAGTCATTTTAGTGATGAAAAAACTTGCTAAAGGTGAAAAGGATGTTTTTTGAGGAAGAAACACCTCAAGAATATTAGGTTGATTTGGTTTATGTTTTGAAAGGTCAATGGCATGTTGAAAATAAAATTTGTACAACTGTAAGGTTCCTTTTTTAAACAAGGAAAAAATCTGGAAAAAACACAGTTTTCAGTAGTTTCGTACCATTTCATAGGCTTGAAGCCAAGAAAACGCTACAAAAACACCTGTAGCTTTCTTTTTTCATTTAAAACCATTTTGGGAAGATTTCAAGCGGTTTAAATGATATTGAAGATGTGTTAGGGCATGATGAACACAATGCAAGAGGAAAGAAGCAGAAATTTTGATTACAAAGATCATTTTTGGATGCTAAAAAAGCACGCTACAAAACTACCCTATTTTCATAGAGAAATTTTTTTAATGTTTCTGAGAAAATGAAAAAGTATTTTGGAAATCGTAAAGATTTTTTTCTTCATCAAAAGCCCCTCTACAAAAAACTCTCTCATTTTCTACAAATCTATCAGGGGTTGGAAATTATACACTCATTTTTCAAGCCTACTTTTTTAGAATTTTCACTGACCAAATTTGTGAAAAAATTGTAAAATTTTGACTTGGAGGAGGTCCAACTAAACATCCACGTGGCATAATTACACATCATCACTCTATTACACTCAGAAAATTAGTTGGTTTCAATTGATAAGGGTTATTTAATTGGTTTTTTAAACTATTAATGAAAGAATAGTCCTTTTTGTATTCAAACTCTGCAAAACAGAAATATCCCTAGGAAGTCTCCAAGTGATAGAATCATGTTTGAAATAGGTCTCTGAGGTGGGAATTCAAAGCTAGCGATGTGGCATATCATTTTTATGAGTCCTCATTCTATAAAGTACTTATTTTTGTAGTTAGAAAGGGTTGTTGGGATATGTTATGGCTGACTGCTGCTATTGTAAACGGGTTTTTGATCAGTAATGGAGAATGGCTATCGATTTCATCCTCCACCTGAGATTCATTTGATACTTTCATGAACCATATGTATCTTATTACTTTCTATAAATATGTTAATTTTTTATTACTCTGAATTCTTGCTTTGCATGCTCTGACTTCCTTTGAAGCACTAAACTATTGGATATCTTTCTCATTGTCATGCTTTCAGTATCTTAATTTTCATTACTCAAAATTCATGTCTATCATTCTCTAACTTCCTTTGAAAATTTATTTATTGAATAAACCTTGTATGTGTGTATTCTACTTCCATTTAAGTATCTACATGCTTTAGCTTCCACAAGGAAATCCTTTGTCATTGAGATCCCTGTCACTGACTCCATAGCCCAATGGTAGCAAACCTTCATCTTTTCAACCTGCAAACATACAAAAACAAGACACAATTCATAGATTTATCCATCTATATTTATCATTAATCAATATCATAAACCCCTTTGAGAGATCCCTCTCAGACTGAAGAGGATAAGCTTCAATCAAAAGTTGGTTTGAAAGGGTTACTTCAAGTTGACCATTGAAGCAGCCCAACAAGACTCAATTTGGTTTTAACACCATGCTAGATGACTTCCTTAAAAAAGTGTCTTTAATATGGATTTTGATTGGTTGGATGAATTTGAAGTATTCTTTTTGTTGAGAAATCTAGGGCATATATATTAAATGATTTCTCCTTGAATGATAACTGCTTGTGGGGATTTTTTTTTACTTTTATTAATTATGTTCTTCTTGTACTTGATTGTTATTATGTGTTCTTCATGAAACACAGAAAAATGAGGCAAAGGACACAATATGTAGGCAATCAGACAGGGCCAAAGCCTCTCCAACCTGAGAGGAAAACCCACAAGAATTATTCTTCTTATTGAATAGTCAATTGACAAATTCCAAAACCTAGACCCTTAATCAAGAACCCCTCCAAGACTAAGTTAATGCTTCCTCTTTGAATGTCTTATCCTTCCAACAACTTCGACCTTCTCAACAACTGCAACTGCAACTATAACTTCGACTTGCCCAGAAACTGCAACTTCGACCTTCTCAGCAACTACAACTACAACTATAACTTTGACTTGCCCAGAAACTACAACTTCGACTTGCCTAGAAAACTACAATTTTGACTTTCCTAGAAACTACAATTTCGACTTGCCTAGAAACTGCAACCAAAAACTACAACTTTGATATGCCTAGAAACTGCAACTGCAACTTCGATATGCCTAGAAACTACAACTTCTCTTCTTCACTTGGGTAGATTCTCTCTCCTAGATAATTCGACTTTTAGAACAACTCTTCTTGGTGGCCTAACTTGAATTTGTAACTTGGCTTCACTGCAACAATATGTGCCTCTAATTCCTTCGCACGTGTAGAGAGAAGTAGCCCAAAACCAAATCCTAAACTTCAACTTTTTCTCCCTCTTTATTCTAACTCTTCTTCACACTTCCTTTCATCCTTAAGATCGAACTTGTTTGAGTGAAAGTGTTTCCTCCAAATGAGGCTAAGGTCTTCTTCATATAGGCTTCACATAGGGTCAAATTTCTTTCTTTAGGCTGACTAGAAGTTTCCTTAGGCCAACTTGAAATTTGTGCCATGACGAGGTCTTGGAGGGACTTTTAACTTGATTATGACTCAACAAATGTTTATTTTTAATATGTAACATGCCCAAATGGGTCATTCATACATGAAAATTATTTTGTAACAAACCTAGAAGCACTCAATGGGTGCTTTGACGTATAAAATAAATTCTCTTGTGCATGAAACCCATGCCTCAAGACTTATAATAATAAATTTATTTTTCTCTTTTCATTAGATACATAAAATCATGATTACATCTTTCATTATGAAGACCGAACCTAGTTACATATTTCAACACTTTTTCCCTAAGTGGATTTAGTCCAATATTATCTCCAAGGACATTATACTTTGCAGTAAAAAGTCATCTTCACAAGCTATCCTAAATAAAAGAGAAATATAAACACTTTCTCACACACACACACACATATATATATATATATATATATATATCATCTTCACAAGCTATCATTAAATAAAACAAAAATATAAACACTTTCATATATATGGTTTAAGGACCCAACCACCATGTCGATTGAGTGGCACAATTTGCAAGATAAAATGCAGGTCGTCTTATGACACTTTCCACTAAAATTAAATTCAACTTTACAAAATTAATTTTATATATGTGTGTGTGTGTGTGTGTGTGTGTGTGTGGTTTAAGGACCCAACCACCGTGTCCATTGAGTGGTACAATTTGCAAGATAAAACACAGGTTGTCTTATGACACTTTCCACTAAAATTAAATACAACTTTACAATAATAATTCTATTTTTTGTAATATATTGGAACTATAAACTAAAATCATATTACAAAGTATTGCATATCTACATTTAATATAATACTATATTAAATAGTATTATAGTATAAAATATCTCTATACATGAAACATTTAAGTATAGATAGTATAATTTAAGGGAAATTATCTAGAGCAAGGGCCAACAAAATAATAACGATTACAATTAGAGAATTGAAGGTAAATAAAACAATAATAATTACAACCAAGAAATTGAACCTAGGTGGGGAGATAACGACCATTCTACCAACCACAAAAAATAATCTCAATTACCATATAACATAGTTGATCTTACTTGCTAATTATATATCGTTTATTATATTTTCAATTTTATAATGGGTTTAATAAAACTTCCTAATTATATATAGTTTATTATGTTTTTCAATTTTATAATAAATTTAATTGTTATTACAATTTGCATAGCTCTAATTCTCTTCTTTTTATATATATATATATATATATATATATATATATATATATAATGATTTTCAATTTTACAATGGATTTAATGATTAGTAAAATTTGAATGGCTATAATTGTTAAGATATATTTTTTCTTAAAAAATTATATGATCAAATCCAAAGAATATATATATATATATATTCAATTTTATAATGGATTTAATGGTTAGTAAAATTTGAATGGCTATAATTTTTAAGATATATTTTTTCTTAAAAAATTGTATGTTCAAATCCAAAGGTTTAAGGTATATACACCTTCGAATGCTAGGGTTTATCACTTCCACCATAGGAAACTTAGAGAAACTATTGAGATTGAGAGGCATGCCAGGAAACTCAACAGAGATGATGGTTGGAAATTGAGTAAGAGCTAGATTTCGGCTCTCTTTGTGTGATTCCTCCCCCGCTCGCTTGGTTCTTATTGCGTTAGGTCTTTGAATTTATTTCATGATATTATTTATTTATTGTTTCCTTCTAGTTTGTTCCCTCTATTTCTATTTTACTTCATTATTTTAATAATAAACCCTAGAAACTTCTTTATTTGTTATTAATATTCTTTAACGATCTCTCTCTCCCTCTCATCAAATAAATAAATAATCTCCTAACTTATTTATTAATTTATAGTATTTTGATCCTATTTTAACCTCTTTGGATTTATTTAATCCTTTTTATATAAACTCCTAATAACTACATTATATATAAATAATATTATGTAACTATTTTTAACTTTTATAAATAATAATTTGTAACCACTCTTAACCTTTGAGCAGCTATTCATTTAATTGATTTATGAATTATTATAATAAATAGATAATAATTTTTAATCCTTTATCTTTATTATTATTATAAATCTATTTATTTAAAATAGATTATCTCCTAACAACCCTCTTTATTAATAAATAAATAAATTTTGTAACCAATTTTTAAACTTTATGGTATTATTTGCTTAATTTAAGAATTATTTATTAAAATTAACCCATTTAATAATAATATAATATTTTAATAAATATTTCCTAACAACCAATTTGAATATTATTTACCTCAATAACTTATTCACTAACATCTAGTTTTTAACGGCTATCTTTGGGCAACGATGCATCCATACTATTTATTCATGAAGATCGATTGGTTTTTTCACTTTGTCCTGAGGATGAACCACATTAATTGGTTCAAAACGTCCAACAAATCTTAATGATGTGATTAATCTGAAAGAAATTTATTTACATTATAGATCACAAAAGTCTTAGATCTAACATATATTTGTTTATTTTTAATGTTTATTAGTTTTTTTAAGTTAATTTTATTTATTTTTAAAGAGATTATATTTGGAAGGGTTTTTTTCCAAAAAAAACTAAGGTCACATTCCAACAGGATTTATTGGTCATCAAATACAAAGAAAAAGACATTGATAAGAAATTCCAAAAGCTATGAGACCACATATCAATGGCCCAAATGGCCAAAAACTAATCAAATACCAAAATCCATCCCACTCTCATTATTATCCATTCTCATTATTTGGATCATGGGTTGCATGTCTACCCTCACCTGGACGATGGAAGGCTTCATGGACATGAGATTCCATGTCCACCATACGTCCCTCAAATTTTTCCATCTGGTATTGGATCCTCTTCATTCCTCTATGGAGGGAGTCCTGGTTATCAAGGATATACCATTGGTTGTGTTGTATATAAGTATATGTATATATCATCTTCACAAGCTATCATTAAATAAAACAAAAATATAAACACTTTCATATATATGGTTTAAGGACCCAACCACCATGTCCATTGAGTGGCACAATTTTCAAGATAAATGACACTTTCCACTAAAATTAAATACAACTTTACAAAATTAATTATATATGTGTGTGTGTGTGTGTGTGTGGTTTAAGGACCCAACCACCGTGTCCATTGAGTGGCACTTGTCTTATGACACTTTCCACTAAAATTAAATACAACTTTACAATAATAATTCTAGTTTTTGTAATATATTGGAACTATAAACTAAAATCATATTACAAAGTATTGCATATCTACATTTAATATAATACTATATTAAATAGTATTATAGTATAAAATATCTCTATACATGAAACATTTAAGTATAGATAGTATAATTTAAGGGAAATTATGTAGAGCAAGGGCCAACAAAATAATAACGATTACAATTAGAGAATTGAAGGTAAATAAAACAATAATAATTACAACCAAGAAATTGAACCTAGGTGGGGAGATAACGACCATTCTACCAACCACCAAAAATAATCTCAATTACCATATAACATAGTTGATCTTACTTGCTAATTATATATCGTTTATTATATTTTCAATTTTATAATGGGTTTAATAAAACTTCCTAATTATATATAGTTTATTATGTTTTTCAATTTTATAATAAATTTAATTATTATTACAATTTGCATAGCTCTAATTCTCAAGATATATATATTTATATATATATATTCAATTTTACAATGGATTTAATGGTTAGTAAAATTTGAATGGCTATAATTGTTAAGATATATTTTTTCTTAAAAAATTATATGATCAAATCCAAAGAATATATATATATATATATATATATATATTTTCAATTTTACAATGGATTTAATGGTTAGTAAAATTTGAATGGCTATAATTGTTAAGATATATTTTTTCTTAAAAAATTGTATGTTCAAATCCAAAGGTTTAAGGTATATACACCTTTGAATGCTAGGGTTTATCACTTCCACCATAGGAAACTTAGAGAAACTATTGAGATTGAGAGGCATGCCAGGAAACTCAACAGAGATGATGGTTGGAAATTGAGTAAGAGCTAGATTTCGGCTCTCTTTGTGTGATTCCTCCCCCTCTCGCTTGGTTCTTATTGCGTTAGGTCTTTGAATTTATTTCATGATATTATTTATTTATTGTTTCCTTCTAGTTTGTTCCCTCTATTTCTATTTTACTTCATTATTGTAATAATAAACCCTAGAAACTTCTTTATTTATTATTAATATTCTTTAACCATCTCTCTCTCCCTCTCATCAAATAAATAAATAATCTCCTAACTTATTTATTAATTTATAGTATTTTGATCCTATTCTAACCCCTTTGGATTTATTTAATCCTTTTTGTATAAACTCCTAATAACTACATTATATATAAATAATATTATGTAACTATTTTTAACTTTTATAAATAATAATTTGTAACCACTCTTAACCTTTGAGCAGCTATTCATTTAATTGAGTTATGAATTATTATAATAAATAGATAATAATTTTTAATCCTTTATCTTTATTATTATTATAAATCTATTTATTTAAAATAGATTATCTCCTAACAACCCTCTTTATTAATAAATAAATAAATTTTGTAACCAATTTTTAAATTTTATGGTATTATTTGTTTAATTTAAGAATTATTTATTAAAATTAACCCATTTAATAATAATATAATGTTTAAATAAATATTTCCTAACAACCAATTTGAATATTATTTACCTCAATAACTTATTCACTAACATCTAGTTTTTAACGGCTATCTTTGGGCAACGATGCATCCATACTATTTATTCATGAAGATCGATTGGTTTTTTCACTTTGTCCTGAGGATGAACCACATTAATTGGTTCAAAACATCCACCAAATCCTAATGATGTGATTAATCTGAAAGACATTTATTTACATTATAGATCACAAAAGTATTAGATCTAACATATATTTGTATATTTTTAATGTTTATTAGTTTTTTTAAGTTAATTTTATTTATTTTTAAAGAGATTATATTTGGAAGGGTTTTTTTCCAAAAAAAACTAAGGTCACATTCCAACAGGATTTATTGGTCATCAAATACAAAGAAAAAGACATTGATAAGAAATTCCAAAAGCTATGAGACCACATATCAATGGCCCAAATGGCCAAAAACTAATCAGATACCAAAATCCATCCCACTCTCATTATTATCCATTCTCATTATTTGGATCATGGGTTGCATGTCTACCCTCACCTAGACGATGGAAGGCTTCATGGACATGAGATTCCATGTCCACCATACATCCCTCAAATTTTTCCATCTGGTATTGGATCCTCTTCATTCCTCTACGGATGGAGTCCTGGTTATCAAGGATATACCATTGGTTGTGTTGTATATCATTCAGAAATCATATAACATCATTTTTATCATTAGGTTTTTCCCTCGCCAGTTGGTCTACCATCACTTGCACTTGGCTAATTTTTGCTAAATCCAGGGAGTCAAAGGCAGTGGTAAATCCACCCTCCCCGATGATACTTCATGCAACCAAGCAAGTTCCCCCATTTCCTCCAATTGAACATTTTGGGGCCTAGATTCTTTCCCCTTATGCCCCCTACCATGATGAGGTCACCCTCGTTGTCTCTGCATGGGAGCTCCAGTCAAAGGCCTATGCCTAACCTAGAAATACATCCCACCAACTATGCCTTGGCCCATGCTCCCCCTGCGGTTAATCACTCCCCCAAAAGAAGGAAAAACTCCAACCACTACACGTAGGGACTAAACTGCATATAAAGGACCAATGTCCCACCTCAATTCAACACTGAAAATGAAATGGACACCTGCTTTCCATGTCTCCCAGAACCCCAAAGCTGAATAGGCCAACCCAAAAATACTACAGCACCCCACACACTAAGATAACCAAGAAGGAAACTCATAAGATTTGAACCACCACACCATCCAAGTGATAGATTGAACAGGGAGACCCTCCACCCACTCACTTAAATTTCATTGGCATCTCGGAAAACAAGGAACCACCAACTTACATCCCATTGTTGGACCACAGAAGAAATAATATTGTCACGCATACAAACAACTAGAAAAAAAAGGAGGTGACCACTAGGGCCCCCCACCAAAGACACAACCTTTTCTCTACATCCATCAAGAAATAGATAAAGAAAACAAACATAATACTTTGTAATGCTAACACAAACAAATTACCTAACTCAACTCATAAACCACGGCTTCTGCTACCGAGTCGAAGACCTTCCTGATGCTAAAGAGAATCCCTTCGTAGGGTGTTGTTAAATCACCAACCACTCCCTCTAGGAAGGAAATAACCAGTAGATGCTCCAAGCCTAGATCCAAAATAAAATTTTGCAACACTAAAAAATTCCAAGCTTTGCCATACAACCTCTCCCCATCCACGAGCAAGATCTCTTGTTTCACCAAGAATGGGGATATCCCTTCAGAGAGACCTCATGTGACTTTTGGGCTTACAATTCCCCCTACATGTCAGACCCTCGTCCCACAAAGCCAAAAAATGCATCCTAACACCATTTCCACCCCTGTTACAACCCCCTTCCTCTCTAGAATGTTCAGAACCTAAGCCCCAAGTGCATCTTTCTTAATATGTTTCCTCTTCATGTGAGCCGCATGGAGGGATTTCAATGCCCCCGTCTTGAAACTCGTTACTAATGTTTTCCACCCCCAACGGGGATAAAGTTTATTATTTTTATGAATAAAGTTTATTGTGATTTATATTTATATTTTTAAATTTTTATAGATAGAATATCTTAAACATAATTGAAAATTTTATAATAAATATATATATAATAAATTATAATTTTATGTAAAGTTTCCATGAAATTAAAAAAATGAAACAATAATTTTACTTATTCATTAATTTAATTTTTTCAATGTGATGTTAAAAAAGAGAGAAAGAGAGGGGTTATATCTTTTGAAAAGATGAGATAACATTGTATAGTAACAAATGGAAGTACAAGAGAGGATTGAGAAATTTTTAACTTGGATCCTTCATCTTGAGTGCAATTTCTTTATTTCCTTTTAGCCTCAACCCACTCATATGGGGAATTAAATATATGATTGGTTTCTAATTTGAAATAGATATAAAAATATTTGGAAGTTTTTTTGAAATGCTATGAATGAAAAACTCAAGTTGATTTGATTTGAAGATGTTTCCCTAGACCATATAAATAGTTTAGCAAGTGACTCTAGTATTCAACACGTTGATTTAGAGTAGCTTGCTATTAGAAACCCTATCATATGGGTCCTTGTCAATCTGGTTGTATGTTCCTAGTAGGATTGACAAGTGAGATGGGGGACAAGAAAGACAAAGCCATTGTAGTAAGGGGGGCATTACACATGGTGGACCAAGATCTTGCAAAAATATGAGGGTACATGGGTATAATTAAAAGATGAAAAAAACACAAGAGGATAGCATGGTAGTAGTGGAAAGGTATTATAGGAAATTTACAACTTTGATTAGAGAAGAAGTTAAGTGTATTGAGAACTTGGATAGAGAGAAATAAGGGCACACGCCAACATAGTAGATAGATGAAGGACTATTGAATTGGATCCTAGATACAAGATTCTCTTGAATTTGTGACAAAAAGTACTTTACAATGGTGAAATTTGACTAGAATAATAAGGTTTTGATTACCTAAAATGTGGAAGAGAAAAGTAACCAACAACAAATAATTTTAGGCAAGATTAATCAAATAAACCAAAAAAGTGAAATTTTAATTAAATCTACAACTGAATTAACAATTCTCAAGAATATAAAAGGAGAAGGAGTAAATACTTATAAAAGAAGAAAAGGATGTTAAAATCAAAAAAAGAGGAAGAGACTACCACTTTATCATTATAAATGTAAGTTCAATCTCAAAAAATAAAAATTAAATACAACATTTTTTTTCCAAGAAAAAAGCATACCTCTATTTCAGTATATAATTGAAAGTACATATGAAAGGCATTTATAAGGAAAAATCCATTGTTCAAGTTTCCAACAAAATAGTCTTTCATATATTTGTTAAACTATTCATAAACTAATAATAAATTTATATACGTCACGATAAAACTTATACTGACAAGAACCTAAAAACACGACACATTTACTGCATAATACTAGACATAAGGCTTATAAAGTCCACCAAAAATACTAGTCACAAAGCATTAAATTTGACATCTTGTTTGGAGATGAAGGAGCCATCCCTAAATTCATCTAGATGAAATGTATTTTTTGGAAGAAGAAGTGCCTCCTTGGAGAGCACATCCACCCTAGAGCATTATGTTATCTAAAGACATATGAAAACAATGTATCATAAATCAATGCTACAATCTCTTTCAATTTCTACAATGGGGATGAGGCCCAAATATATGTGTTATCCTACATATAATGTACAACCAATTCAGTATCCCCAATTTCCTATAAGCATTGAATATTCCATAAGAGGGAAGCTTTCAATAAAGCAAAAAATGTTTTACATTATTCCATATAATTTATCTCGGCTTGGATTTACCAAAAAAATTGTGTTTATTAATGAGATGTAAGGTAATTCCTAGAATAGAATGAAGTTATCCTCATCATCGCCCCCATCAAAGAAGCCCAAAGGTTTATCTTGATTAACAACTAGTTCAACTAAAGAGAAAAAGACTATGGGATTAGATTTTTTGTTGTGCAAACTAATTTTATAAACTACTCAAAATACCACTTGAGTTGAGGAGGAGAGCTTATGCTTGAAAAGGCATCTATTATGTGTCACACAGTGACCTAAGGCACAACAAGTGGCAGAGCTCTAATAGTTTTTAGGAGTTTTCACTCAAAATAAACTTAACAACTATCCTCTACATCTTGTTTATCCCATAAGCCTTGGAAATTACCTATGATTCCACAAGGGTCCAAATAGGCCTAGTAAAAGGGCACTAGAGAAATAAAAGGCATGCCTCTTCAACTGCACCATAACAAAGGACATAGAAACTAGGACCCTCGTATCCCCTTCTTTTTCCTTTAAGCTCAACTTAACAACCAATTTTTAAGAATTAGCTAAAAAATAAAATACTTTTTAGTGGAGCCTTAGATTTCCATATTTTGTTGCATCATCGTGAAATATTTGCCTTGATTGTTCTCCAAGAAGGAAACATTACTCAACTTTGCCTTGTATTGATTTGGGCCCACACTAGCTCATCATTCCCTTCCCTTGTCATAATATGCTCATATTTAGGTTCTGAAATAAATATTTTCCATGAAGAGTGTAGAGCTCCATCAAGGTCGAGATCAGATTTAGAAAGACACTCTTGATTCCAAATTATTGTAAAGTCCCAACAAACAAGAAGGGAAATTTCAAGGATGAATTTTTCCCTAAAAATTTAGAAACATTGGTGAATCTTACTAGTTCCTATTATGCAAGCCATAAAATGTCTAGTCATATTTTTGAAAATTTATTCAAATATCTAATGATATTATATAGTCTTTATAAAATTTGGGTGACTTTTAAAGTAAGCAATTTTATCCTATAAAATTTGGGTGAATCATTTTTAGAAAAAATGGAAAATAGCGAATATTTAAAAAAAACAACTATGAGAAATTAAACCATTTATGAATATTAGCCCCTAATAATTCCCTAAAAAAATCTTATTAAAAATACATATTCCTCTTTTTTATAAAAATCTAATAACATCTATACACAAAAAGATATTATGATTATAACTTATGATTGTGTCTATACTAGTACAAATGCAAACCTTGAAGCTTGATCTAAATGCCATGCTAGATGACTTCCTTCAAAAAGTGTCTTCAATATGGATTTCAATTGGTCGGATGAATTTTAAGTATTCTTTTTATTAGTTATTTGGCTTCTGTGATCCATTAAATGTGTGTAAAAACTTTTGGTGAAAATCACATGTAAGAAAATTTTATAGACGCGTTTTGAACCAGCCAGTGTGGTTCATCATCAAGATAAGATGAGAAACCTGATCAAGAAACCTGTTTAAATAGATAAGGAAAGCTCCAACTATCCATTGTAAAATAACGGCTATTTTGACTAGAATAAGAAATTAAATTAAATTTCATCATATTTTATTATATTTTAATTTTAATTTTTAATTTTATATATTTGAATATAATTTAGTATTAATGGTTTTTTTAATAAGTTAATATTAATACATTTTTAATATAATTTAATATTTTTATTATTTTAATACTTTAAATTGTATGTTATATAATTTTTAAAAAATAAAAAATAAAAATAAATAAATTTCTTATTTAATATACTTAATAGGTAATTTTACTATTTTAAATCATAATATAATAAGGATAATACTAATAATAAATAAATAAATAAATTCTTATTTAATTTACTTAATAGGTAATTTTACTATTTTAAATCATAATATAGTAAAGATTATACTAATCATAATAATAAACCAAAAGGAATAGACAAGGAGAAAGAAAATAGGAGCGAGAGTTGAGGGAACAACAAGAGGGAGCACAAAGGAAGAGAAAAAACAACTAAGAGTGAAGGGCGGGAATCCAACATCTGCTAACACTCCACCCATCATCCCTGTTAAGGTTAACCGGCTTCTTTTCGATTTCCAAGGCTTCCCTCAACTTGTGGTGGTGGAAATGGTCAATCCTTGCAATAACCTCAACATCTTCAATACAAATGTGATGATTCGTCTTTTCAGCATGCTCTGCTAAGGCAGAGGACCAAGATATACTATGTCTAAGGTCAATGACATGTTCATGAATTCTTTGATTAATTGATCGACCAGTTACACTGATGTAAGGCATCCCACAGGAGCACGGAATCAAGTAAACACCCTTATCATCCTTAGGGAAAATCGGGTCCTTAAGTGAACTCCGTATGGTGCACAGGGGCTTGAAGGTTGAGGAAATATTATTTTTCTTCAAGATCCTGTGATTTTATCAGTAGTACCTTGGATAAACGGAAGGTGAACTCCAGATAACCGATCACAAGGATCTTTCTTAACCCTAGGACCTTTTTCAGCTTTTTGAAAAGCTCTAAGACATTGAACCCTCCTATAACTGTTCTTAATAAAAACATTATAGAGATGAGATTTTCCACCTTCAAAGTGGTGCTCATCGGAGATTCTAAAGGATCTGGTGACTAGGGTACTGAGAACCCCAAGCTTCTGAGCCGAGAAATGATGAGAACCAGATATTAGATGATTTCTCCTTGAAAGATAACTACTTGTGAGGATTTTTTTTACTTTTATTAATTAGGTTCTTCTTGTACTTGATTATTATTATATGTTCTTCATCAAACAAATACCAAACCATAAATAACAATGAGACAAAGGACACAATATGTAGGCAATCATCCAAGGCCAAAACCTCTCCAACCTAAGAGGAAAACCTGCAAGAATTATTCTTCTTATAGAATCTTCAATTGACGAATTCCAAGACCTAGACCCTTGATCAAGAACTCCTCCAATACCAATTCAATGCTTCCTCTTTGAATAGCTTCTCCTTCCAGCAACTTCGACCTACTCAGCAACTACAACTTCAACTATAACTTTGACTTGCCCAGAAACCGTAACTTCGACTTTCCCAGAAACATTAGAGGAATTTTGAGGTCTAAAATGGGCCTCCTAAGGAAATTATAAAATAATAGTGAAAATTGTTAGTATGAATCTTAATTGCAAGTGTATGAAAAAATACCACTTTAGCTGTGCATAACAAACAGCCCTAACAGCAAAGATGGCTGCCAATATCCTTAGATCTGCAATTAGGTGATCAAGATAAATGTTGCAAAAATCTAGATCTATGCATTAAAAGACATTAAGCAGTAAATAAAAACAAGAGTTACTCCATGCATCCAATAGACAAGACAAGAATATGTTGAATGAATTTTGTATTAAGGGCACCTGGGAGGAAAACATAGAAGGATGTTACCGGTTCTTCTCAATGGGATGGGATCTTGTAAGTCCTCAGCACTTTAGATCTAAAATCCCTCTCTCTTGATAGTGTAGAAAACCCAGACAAAAAGTTGAACTCAAAGGGAGCTCACAAGAAAATGGTAGCAAAATATGACAATGATGGTGGATCAAAGTCAGACCAAAAGTATAGATTCAGAGTGATATTTATGCAACAAAAGGTAGTGAATGAATGGAAAAACCCTTCTATTTATAACAAAATACTGAGTTAGTCTAGCTATTGGTGCATAGTTAAAATATTATTAACCAAATCAAGATCCAACTTTTATGGAATATTTTATTATATTTTTTTGGAGGGAAAAGGAGTTTGACTTGGGTCAAATCCCTTTATTTGTAAATAATAAATAAATAAATGATTTATTTATTATTTTAAGGATGTGGTTGAGTAATAATCAAATAAATAATGGTTTATTTAATTATTTATAAATGATTTAGTCATATTTAACAAGGAATATTATTTAAGTAAGGTTTAAATAATTATTCCTAGAAAATAATAAGATAAATAATTATTTATCTAATTATTTTGGGGTTAAATATAACTAGAAATATTAATTAAATTGTTTTTTAACTAATTATTCCTTGAGGAAAATCAAACAAATGTAGATTTATTTAATATTTCCTCATGGGGTTTCCTGTTTAAACCATAAACAACTTAATAAATATGGTTTACTAAGTTATTTTTCATAATGAAATCAATTTTTCTTAAGGTAAAATTGGTCTTACATGGTGTACTTAGGTCCATCTAATAGTAATAGGTTAGATGACCAAAAAATGGTGGAACATATTGCCCTCCAGCGTGTGAGCATTAGGAGCTAATTGTATGACCGAAGTACGCTGTAAGAACTCAATCGCTAGACACCAAAGGGTAAGTCAGAGAGAGAGAAATATAAGGTAGACCAAAGCGCTAAGAGGACTAGACCCTGACGAGGCGAGACTTACAGGTGCGACAAGTCTCTTTTATGAGTGAGTACATGTGCTATAGGCAGCGGGGGAGGCATACCTATGTCCGCCGAGACAAAGTACAAAGAATAATGTGTTCAGTAAACAAGGGACTGAACTATAAAGTACATGTTGGCATAAACATGAGCCAAATAAAAATATGATAATGAATCCCACATAAATATTGTGCCTAGGATAACAACTAGGACTGATACAATAATATCTGAGTACATGATATACAAATACAACCCAAATGCCCCTGTAAACAGGAAAGGGCTCTGAAAATCTGACTGATACATGCAATCAAAAAGGCACTACAAGTGACTGAGGCCGATATCATCAAATCTATGTAGTTGCATCGAAGGTTGAAATGAAGATGTAATATTCCAAAATTTGCACACAAGCAAATTGGAATATTAGATTTTGATGCTTTCACCTAGGAGAGGAATAAATGGGTAAGGAGGCCCATGAAAAATAAAAATATGAATAATTTCCACCTTAATAAGGAAGGGGATCACTTTAGGAGCTGAACTTTACACTTACAAGTGTGAACAGAGGCAAAATAGATGAGGACATAGTCAAGTTTGACTAAGTCAACATGCATTCTTAAGGAGGAAGAGATCACCTAAGTAAATCAGTTAAATGTGAACAAGGATCAGCCTAAGACACACATATGTAAACTAGATTGAAGATCCATAGTGTGAAAAGAGGCATTGGAGATGGATTATTTTTAGTTGACCAAAGTCAACAGCGCAACCACAAGAGGAGGGAAGCTAGCTAGGGCAGTGCAGTTTTGAAAGAGGAAGCTTCGTGAAGAAGTCACCTCAATATTGTGTGGGGTCCGGGGTGAGGAGGCTCACCAAAGATAAAAGGAGGGCATAGCATCAAAGGAAATTCATTCATGTATTCAAATATTTTGGTCTAGAGACCAATTTCATACTTCAATTGTTTAGCCGGAGTTGCTGCACTGCTTAGTGCAAGGAATTCATGTGCAGAAATTCCATCCTCTCTTGAGATCAGCTTGCTTAAGGGATCAAAGGGGAGTGATTTGAGCTTCATTTCAGTATTTGGCTTGATTCCATTCCTTCAAATTCAGCCACAGTGCAGTCTACTTCAAAAAAATACGTCCTTGATGTAGTGGCAGCAGCAGCAGTGTTGCACCCTTTGATTTTGTGCTCATCTTATAAGAGGAGGTGCGTATTTCCCTTCGGGAGTTTGTTAGGGAGGCCTTTGGCCATATTTCTATATTATTCAGCTCTGATATGTTATTTACAGTCATTTTTAATACATATTTTCTGTAGGCTGTGTTATTTTCTGCAGTCCTACCTTTTGTACATGTATATTTCCGGAAACCCTTGCCAGGTGTCTTTTCTTGATGTAAAAACGGTTAAACCTCCATTTCTCTATTATTTGAATAATATAAGATTAATATCAGAATTATTCCATAATTTTATATAGAAAACCTCTTGCGAATTACGCTCTCACTGTATTCAAAAATTTCTGTTTAGCAAAGTCATGGGAAATCAAGGTTTTCTAGCCTAGTTGGGAAAGTAGGAGTTGTTTAACATAGCTAGAAGCATTATTTTGAGATTAAATTCAGAGCATAGGTCCCTCATGACCTAATATATCATATTTAGCTATTTCCCCTGCCTATTTTTATGCTTATTTCTGAAAACAACCTTTTTAGGGCATGAAATACCCTTTTTCCCCACTCTCTGGATCATGAAATGAAGTAAAAGTTGCTGCTGTAGATAAAAATGATGTCTATGTGTTTCTTATGTATATTTTAATATTATTCATGATAACAGGACTGTTATACAACTTATTCATTGTGGAGTTCCAGTTTCATGCCCTGTATTGCTGCATTTCCCCACCCGAGAAAGAGAATATAGGCCAATATCTTGCTGAGGTTCTTCCATCTGCTGGTGTGATGTTATTTACCATATAATGAGCTGCTCTTCATTTCCATGCTCATGGTTTGCTGAAGCTCCACATTGGTAATAACTCAGGTTATTCCCAATAGTGTAGTTGCTCCTTAGTTGGAACATTACAGAAGAGGTCATCCAGGCATGTGGGGGGCTACCTATAGGGCCACCCCCTTATGAGGGCTGAAACATCTCACACACACTCAGGAATCACCGATCCAAGCTGCTGCATCACTGAACCATCAAGTATATGGTTCTCAATCATGCTGGAAGGAGCTAGAGCTAAGAAACAATCAAGTCAAAGGACTGTAAGGAGTCCCTCTACCTAATCCGAGGCACCAAACAAGAGTGGAAGCTGGAACCAAGGTACACCGCCCTCTAGACCTTTCTTTTGGAATAAATGATCTAATGTCGACAGAAGGAGGTCCACCATAGATGAGGCAATAAAGGGTCCTCAACTAAGGCACGAGAGAATATAGTAGAGCGACTGAAAGATGAAAATCAAGGGTGATGATGAAATGGGGGGGTACTGAGTAGAAGACAAACGATTTTCCTTGTTAGAGCATAAAGGGCATGGATAACCTAGCAGCAACTGACAAAATATCATGAGGGATAGGGGACAATGGGACTGGATGCCATAATGTGCGACACGAGAGAGGGACCAAGCAATGAAGGATGGAGGACTATAGCTGGATACAAAGGGACTCAGGATAGACTCCATGGATGCGATGATGACTCAACTTGGATGCTCTAAACAAGGGCGACTTGATGATGCTGCCACAGTAAAGGTCCAATGGGGACCATATAAACATGAGTACAAGATGGTAACTAATGACGAAAATCGACATGAGCATGGACCAGTATGGAGGCATATTGTTGCCCCATGTACAAGTGTTGCAAGTGAAGAAATTTGATTTTGAGGAGCGGTGAAGTGAACCTTCGTGGACAAAATGTGTTCTGGTGAATTATCAAATCACAGAAAACTAACAGATACCCATTTGAGGGCTCAGTGAGAGCTTTCCAACGATACAGACGATTTGTCAAATTGAGCTACGGTTTGGCTGCAGCAAGCGAAAGAAAAATTAGGGGTTTCTCTTTTAATAAGGAATTTTCCCTCCAAATTCACTCATTGCATGTGGATTTGTGGTGAATGTAGAGAGGAGAGAAGGCCCTAAATCTTGCGGCTAGCATAGTTGACAAACCGACCATTAGAATCGAGATCCGACAGTTGCAGGTAAGAGGCCTAACCCTACTCTTTCATTTCAGTGGATTTAAAGTTCATTTTAGGTCCCCGGAGCTTAGTAACAGACCCCTACTCTTCTTCACGGCCGGGTCGCACTTTTTGGGGCAAAAACTGTGGCCTAGGTAGCAGGTTTTGGGCAGAAACCTGTGACCTGTCCTAGGTTTGGGCCTGAAAAGTGAGACCTGACAGAGAGGGGTTTTCCTATGCTATTTTTTGGCTGAGAACTGGGTTTTTATGTTGATATACAGTATTTCCTATCTATACACTGACAAATATGATGGTTTTGTGCAGATATGGCAGAATTATGAATCAACTGGAGAGAGAGAGACCTGAGCACATTACAGTCGGAGATCCGGGAGGAGGAGGGTGTCCGCAGTGCATTGCCTAGGTTTGGGGTTCTAAAGTTTGTGGAGAACCCTCTTATGAGAGCTAGAGAGCCCTTATTGGCCCAAATTTTCAGCTATTTGGATCCGGACCTTGAGTTCTTTATAGTGCAGGGGCACCAGATTGAGTTGATAGTCCAGGATATATATTTCCTAACTGGACTCCCATCACTTGTGATGGTTGGGAATACTCAAACAGTGTTACCATGAGGGTGAAACATTATAGAGTTCGTAGAGCACCATTGTCGACTAGGTCTCCATGTCAAAGGGATAGGGATACCCATTGGGGATCTAGAGAGGTTAGAAACCAGTGTTGTGGCTAGAGCGGTGCTGCAGAACCTGGGCAACTAGGCACTCCACCACATCATTAGAGGGCAGATGATGCTTATGGAGAGTGCGTTGAGTGCGACCTACTATGGGTGGGCCCAGATGATGTTGGCGTCATTGAAACGACAATTGTCATTATGCAAGCGGCAAGTGAACCATGACTGTGCATATGGTACAGTTTTGTGCTCGCTCTTCTTCGAGAATATCTCGATGATTCGACCTCGCATACAACTCCAATATGGGGGCCCAAGAGATCCCAGGATGTGTTGGTGGGGGCAACTACTGTGCAGACGAGGAGGTGGTCGGACAGGTGTTCCGACCCTAGTTCTTTGCTCATTGGGATCAGATGCCACTGTATATAGAGAACTATCCCTATAGTGGGATGAGTTATTATCGGGACCCGGATCTGCCACTGCCGCCTAGTCGAGTATGGGGGCTCAATGGTAAGTGACAAATTTCTCATATTTTATGTGCATGTAAAGTTTCAAAATATTGTATATGGTACTGATTCTTTCACTTTTGGTATTCAGATACAGCACTGGTAATACCGGTCGGGTATATGGGACGGCCTGCAGTATCAAGAGCTGTAGGACCGATTGGATCGAGAGCGCCACAAAATGAGGATGCAACAGCCCTCCTGGAGGACATCTGTTGTAGATGTGAGAGGCTTCTGACCAGTGTTTGAGAGCGCGACTGGCAAGACTTGGATGAGTAGTACATAGAGCCATGTATTGATCTACCCTTAGAGTGGCGAGGGGTCATGCGGCACATGGTGATGGCCGAACAGGGGATGCACGATCTATGAGCTACAGGAGCAGAGCCATTGGCTCGGGATCCTACAGATACTGATTAGGTGTAGGGGCAGGTGGTGCCCCCAGTTTTGACTTTTGTAACATGCTGTGGGAATGTCATATGTATCATAGTTGATGGACTCTTAAACATTTTGTACGACACATATTATGGATATGCATTGTTTTGATGGTTTATGTTATATTATTGTCTTGTGTTAAATGCGTGTGCTAAATTCCAATCTAGAATATTGTTTGCAATGCTATCTACATAGTGATTTTGTGCTCTAGGTACATGACTGAATGTAATGATTTCAAATTCACACATCAAAAGCTTCACTCGTAAATATTATCTAAAAAGGATAGGATTATGCACACGATAGACACAATTCAATTGCATGACAAGAAGCAAGGAATCTAAACAAACATGAAGGTGGATGGGAAAGGGCATCGGCTAATAAACCTCGCACTGCATCATATTCGGCCTGATTATTGGTAGCTGTACCAATGCAAACACCATTTGAGATAACCAGCGAATGCAAGGGGGTAAAGATGGCCCAACCTACTGAGGCTAGATTCTAGGAGTAGCGACTTGCACCATCGGCATAACTGACCTAAGGTGTGGACGGGAGGTCCATCTGAAGAGTGCCACAAGATAATAAATGGGAGGATGATGAGAAATGTTGGAAACCTGAGCGCAAAGTAGAGATCGAACAACCGCTGCGAGAGGGAGTGATCTGGGTAAGATGTCTACTACTCACACACCGATGGATAGGTGGGGTGTGGGAGATACTGGAGGTGTAGCTTGTGCTTAAGCTATGAAAGTCACCATAGACACGGATGGTGCCATCCCACTTATGGGTGGGAAAGGTGAAGTCAGGGGTGGACAAGGCTTCCATGATGTCATTATCACAATAGAAGATGAAGTGACGGGAGGAAGGGAGACCACATGATGCGGCGAAGCTACCTGACTCATCATCATGAGAAGAGAGGTTCACATACGCATCATCATAGGGGATGACGAAAGAACAAGCAGATAAGGGATCCACTGATGTTGAGCACAGGGTGATCGCTGAAGGGAGGTCGAGCGAAACAGCAGGGGAAGATTCAGAGGGAGCTTCCAATGAGGGTCTCATGGACAATGGCAGGTAGAGGATGGTGGCCGCAAGCTCCATTATCTCGAAATCAGGAGGGGTAATTTCAATGGGAGTGGGTAAATCCTCAGGCTGGTCTGCAGCATACTGCGTAAGTACGGGAGATGCAGATTGGTTAGGTTCAACCTCGTACTCCCGAACTACCTCTAAAGAGGCACGGTAAAGCGTAAGGCGGGGACAATGGTGAGAGTAATGGCCATGGAGATCACACAAAGCACAAGGTTGGTTGGTGTGAATAGTCTTAGGATTCTTGGTTGTAGTCGAGGAAGAAACAGAGGCTTCAGGGACCATAGACTCAAGGAACGCAACATTAACCATGGGCTTGATACGGGACAACTCAGGACAGGTATGGTTGGCATGACCAATGACATCACACAAAGCACAGGGCTTTGGAGGCGGAGGAGGCACAGGGTCAGTCGGGGCAGCCTTGTATTTTGAGGCCCTCTTGCGAGCTTTTCCCTTCTTGCTGGCTTTGGCCCCATTACCCGAAGCTGTCACAATAGGAGGGGATTCATGTTGAGGTGGCTGAGGCACAGAAGCAACGGGAGAGGTCATAGGGACCGGTTGAACCAGGTTCAAAGAAAGATAAGGTTTGGGTTGACCAGGCAGGGTAGCGGCTGGGGGACTCGGTGGAGGTCAAAGTAAGAAGTCAAAAGTTCGGTACCAGTGTCATAACGGAGGGGAAGCCGGAAGTAAGACAGAAAATCCTAGGCAAGAGTCACAAAGGTGGTATGAGAGGATGGGGCCTGATCAACATACCACTTAGAAGCTTCACCAGTAAGCATACATTGGAACAACTGAAGACAGACAGAGTCATCAGTAATGCAGTTAGACGAACACCACATGTGGAAAGATTGAGCATGATTTGTAGGATCTTCACCAACAAGACCTTCAAACTTAGGGATGTCGAAAGGGAGCTTGGTTGGCATTGTAGGCCAACCAACATTATGGTGTATAGGGTCATTTATCAACTATTCAAAATTAGGAAGACTGAGGCCTGCCATATAGGGGAGCAAGGGAGCAGCGGGGGTAGTTCATGTTGCAGTCCCACTAGTAGTATTCCCAGCATTAGGGTCGGGTTTACCACCAGCGTTAGGTCTTGAACCAGACATAGTGAAGGTGACAAGAGGAGAACATAGTGAAGGTGACAAGAGGAGAACCGGAGGCGGAATCAGAAGGAGAACCCAATGAACCGGAAAAAGAGTCGGTGTGCGGACTCGGTGGAGGAATAACACGAATCCTACGTGGAGAAGTAATTCTTCTTACTGGAAACTGAGGATGAAGGCCAAGAAGTCTCCGGGTTAAATGCCTTGGTGGCGCAATCATGAGGACACAAACACAACACAAAGGGAAGAGAGACCAACAAGGGCAAGGAGGTGCAGCATCAACTGATTACAATGTCGAAACAAGGGCAAAGAGGTGCAGAATCAATTGATTTCAATGTTTTAATGTCTTTGCTTGGTGGTGTTAACCAAGCTCTTTTTCGCTTAGGGTGTGTGTGTAAAGTGTGTAAATTTTAATTTTTAAACCCAGAAATCTGTAGAAAAAAAAGAAAAAGTGTGTTGTATAACTGTAAATAAACTTGCAGATAACAATGTATGAAACTCAAATAACATAAAATAAATAGTTAATTATGCAATACTCTAAACCCAAGGAGGCGGGCCTCTCAACAACTAGCCTGTAGGTGGGAAAAAATCTAGTCAAAACACACTGAAATAGCCAATAGATCTAAGTTCGTGAGGGACAGGGATCTAAAGGTCAGATCTGCTGGAAATTGGTGCAGAAAAACAAAAAAAAATCAGAGGAAAGATTGTTGTAAATGAGGTGGCGAAAGGCTATATCCTAGAGGGAAGCGAAGGGGACCCTAGAGGAAAAACCCAAAAAAAACTAAATGAGGCATTTTGGATGGATAAATAACCAATCTAAAGCAGATCTGAAGGTAAGGTATCAAATCTGAAAAATGGCTGAAGCACACGAAAATTTCAGACAACCTGCAGTAGCTAGAACTCTTCCACCAAAGGTGGAGGGTACTGAAGCCCTAGGGGGCTAGGTTACCACTTAGTTGAGTAAAACAGAAAAATTACAAGTCCAAAATGGGTGGAGACAGAGATCAAACAACCCTGAACAGAGGCTCAGACAAACCCATAAAACTTTCAGAAAAACTCCCGCAAAAAGTCCAGGTCACATTTTCTGATTTGATTTCTACATAGGTCACAGGTTCTAACCTGTTTTCTATGCCCTAAAGGTCCAGGTTGCAGGTTTAGGCCCAAAAAGTGCGACCTGCACTTTTGGCACTCTCGAGAGCAGGTTTCAGAAGAATGTGTTGTCTCAGCTGCGAATGATGCCAATCACCTACGCAATAGGTCTGAACACACACAGAAGTTAGAATTTTTAATATTTTAGGGTTTTATAAGTTAAAGACAACATCAAGAAAAGAAAAACAAGAAGCTGAAGAGAAATCCTACGGTTTGAAGCAGCTGGATATGTAGGGATCTGAAAAACGATAGTGGTCGTAATCGTAAACCGGTGTGGAGTCGCCAGTTGTTAGTATGAACCTTAATTGCAAGTGTACGAAAAAATACCACTTTAGTTGTGCATAACAAATAGCCCTAACAGCAAATATGGCTGCCAATATCCTTAGATCTGCAATTAGGTGATCAAGATAAATGTTACAAAAATCTAGATCTATGCATTAAAATACATTAAGCAGTAAATAAAAACAAAATTTACTCCATGCATCCAATAGACAAGACACGAATATGTTGAATGAATTTTGTATTAAGGGCACCTGGGAGGAAAACATAGAAGGATGTTACCAGTTCTCCTCAATGGGATGGGTTCTTGTAAGTCCTCAGCACTTCAGATCTAAAATCCCTCTCTCTTGATGGTGTAGAAAACCCAGACAAAAAGTGGAACTCAAAGGGAGCTCACAAGAAAATAGTAGCAAAATATGACAATGATGGTGGATCAAAGTCAGACCAAAAGTATAGATCCAGAGTGATCTTTAGGCAACAAAAGGTAGTGAGTGAATGGAAAAACCCTTCTATTTATAACAAAATATTGAGTTAGTCTAGATATTGGTGCATAGTTAAAATATTATTAACCAAATCAAGATCCAACTTTTGTGGAATATTTTATTATATTTGTTGGAGGGAAAAGGAATTTGACTTGGGTCAAATCCCTTTATTTGTAAATAATAAATAAATAAATTATTTATTTATCATTTTAAGGATGTGGTTGTGTAATAATCAAATAAATAATGATTTATTTAATTATTTATGGGTGATTTAGTCATATTTAACAAAGAATATTATTTAAATAAGGTTTAAATAACTATTCTTTAGAAAATAATAAGATAAATAATGATTTATCTAATTAATTTCCTTGTTTTTGGTTAAATATAACCAAGAATATTAATTAAACTGTTGTTTAACTAATTATTCCTTGAGGAAAATCAAACAAATGTAGATTTATTTAATATTTCCTCATGGGGTTTCCTGTTTAGACCATAAACAACTTAATAAAGGTGGTTTACTAAGTTATTTTTCATAATGAAAGCAATTTTACTTAGGGTAAAATTGGTCTTACATGGTGTACTTAGGTCCATCTAATAGTAACAGGTTAGATGACCAAAAAATGGTGTAACAGAAATAATAAAATAAGATTTGATTACATCATCAAATTTTAGAGGGAAAAAAAGAAAAAACTCATTTTTCAACATGTATTTTCAACTTATCTCACAACGTTTTTACTCAAATTTCAAGCGCGAGTACTTGTTGGATAAAAAATTTAATTCCTCATCCAAGGAGTACCCATATTGAATACTTTCTATGGACCCTACTACACAAAAAATGATAAATACATGAAAAAATGTTATTGTAATCACATTTTTTCATGTATTTCTCATTTTTCATGTAGTAGGGTCTATCGAAAGTATGCAACAAGCGTACACATTGGATGAGGAATTAAATTTTGCATCCAACGAGTACTCCCCCTCAAAATTTGAGTACTTTGGGAGAATAGTTGAAAATACGAGTTGAAAAAATAGTTTTATTATTTTATTATTTTTTAATCTTTTTACCCTTTTACTTAAAAAATGGTGAATTACCCCCATGGTTGACATCATCATCTTGAATCATATTGGTTCTTATAAAGTTTATTTTGGTTGTACATTATTCCTAGGAGACCCATTTTAGACCCGGAAATTCCCCTAATGGCTCAATTTTGACTTGCCTAGAAATTGCATTTTTGACTTGCCCAGAAACTGCAACTTCAACTGGAACCAGAAGCTGCAACTGCAACTACAAATTCGATATGCCTAGAAACTATAACTTCTCTTCTTTGCTTGGGTATATTCTCTCTCCTAGACAATTCAGCTATCAGAACAACTCTTCTTGGTGACCTTACTTCAATTCTGCAACTCGGCTTCACTGCAACAACATGTGCCTCTATTCCTTCACACATGTGGAGAGAAGTAGCCCAAAATCAAATCCAAAACTTCAACTTTTTCTCCTTCTTTAGTCTTCCTCTTCTTCACACTTCCTTTCGTCCTTAAGATCAAAATTGTGTGAGTGAAAGCATGTCCTCTAAATGAGTTTGAGGTCTTCTTTATATAGGCTTCACATAGGGTCAATTTGCTTTCTTTAGGCCGATTAGAAGTTTTCTTAGGCCGACTTGAACTTGGTGCCATGACAAGACCTTGGAGGGTCTTTTGACTTAATTATGACTCAATAAATTTTCTTTACAATATGTAACATGCCCAAATGGGTCATTCATATATGACAATGACTTTGTAACAAACCTAAAAGCAATCAATGGGTGCTTTGACCTGTAAAAATAAATTCTCTTGAGCATGAAACCCATGCCTCAAGACTTATAATAATAAATTGATTTTTCTCTTTTCATTAAATACATAAATTCATGATTACATCTGTCATTATGAAGACCGAACCTAGTTACATATTTCAACACTTTTTCTCTAAGCGGATTTAGTCCAATTTTATCTCCAAGGATATTGTACTTTCCGATAATAAGTCAACTTCACAAGCTATCCTAAATAAAAGAGAAATATAAACACACACATACACAAATGCAACTTCACGAAATTAATTATTGTTTTTGTAATATATTGGAATTATAAACTAAAATCAAACATAGTACAAAGTATTACATATTTACATTTAATATAATACCATATTAAATAGTATTATAGTATAAAGTATCTCCATACATTTAACATTTAAGAATAAATAGTATAATTTTAGGGAAATTACCTTTTCTTTTCTTTTAGTTCCATAGTGCCAATAAGGGCGCCAAAAAAACAATAGCGTTTACAATTAGAGAAATAAAACAATAATAACAATTACAATTAGATAATTGAAGGTCAATAAAACAAACATAACAACCATTCTACCCAACCATCCAAAATAATCCCAGTCATCATATAACATAATTTATCTTACTTACTAATTATATAAAATTTATTTTATTTTTCAATTTTATAACAAGTTTAATAATACGTCCTAATCATATATAGTTTATTATATTTTTCAATATTATAATAGATTTAATGATTACTACAATTTGCATAGCTCTAATTTACAAAATATATTTCTTCTTAAAATATTATATATATATATGTGTGTGTGTGTGTGTGTGTTTTAACTTTATAATAGATTTAATGGTCAGTACCATTTATGTTTTTAAATTTTATATTAGATTTACAATTTGAATGGCTATAATTATTAGGATATATCTTTTCTTAAGAAATATCCAAAGGTTTCAGGTTTAAAATATATACATTTTTGTATGTTTTAGTAATCATATATTTTAAGGTCTAAAATATATACACTTTTGTATGTTTTAGTAAATATATATATTGTTTTTATTTTGGGGAAGATTGTGATTTTTTTTATGTGTTTTTAATATATAAATGGATTCAATATTTTGGAAATTTTGAAACATTTAGTTTTTGAGTTGTCCACTCACAAATTTTGAAACATTTAGTTTGGGAGTTGTCCACCCACTCAACTTTTTCAAAAAATTAAGTAGTTGGAGTGTTTGAATTGCATTTTTGATGATGGAAATGGATTCAGCATCATCAAAAATCCTTAAAACACCCAAAATACTAAAATTTAACAACTGTAACCCAGATTTTAAAAAAAAAAAATTATTAAAATTTTTCATAATCTTACAAAAATTTCTAAATTATTCTTAAGTTTTTTAAGCTACCACCTTAATTTCTACATATTCCTACACAAAAACTTAAAAAAAACAACAATAATTTTGATTTTTTTAAATATTATTAATAATAATCGAAAATTAAAACAAAAAAACAACAATAACTTTGATTTTAACAATAATTTTGATTTTTTTAAATATTATTAATAATAATAATAAATTATATTATCGTGTTAAATTATATTAATAATTATCAGATATTCATAATTTTGATTTTTCTAACACTTTTTCTCTAAGCCGATTTACTACAATATTATCTCTAACACTTTTTCTCTAAGCGGATTTACTCCAATATTATCTCCAAGGACATTGTACTTTGCGGTAATAAGTCAGCTTCACAAGCTATCTTAAATAAAAGAGAAATATAAACACACAAATGCAACTTTATGAAATTACTTAATAGTTTTTGTAATATATTGGAATTATAAACAGAGTACAAATTATTACATATTTACATTTAATATAGTACTACAGTATAGCTATACTGGTCCAGTTATAGACTTCAAAGATACCCTTGGTATAACATTGACAATCAAACAAGGATTGGAGAAGATATCACTAGTTTTCCATTTCCTTATCTCTATCTTTCATGGGATCAATTCCCCCTTGACTGACTTTACAATAATATTTGGAGCTGAGCATGTCTGGGAATACGCGAGAACGCTCCTTTGCTGATATTATTACTAGTATTAGATATTGGGTCATCCATAGCATTACCATACCTTCTCTATTCATTGCAGGTTGGTTATTTGTCAGCACGGATTTGGCTTATGATGTGTTTCTATATATTTAATATTTAAGTATAGATAGTATAATTTAAAGGAAATTATATTTTTTTTTTCAGTTTTATAGGGAAAGCCAAGACGTCAATAAAACAATAATGATTACAAGTAAAGAAATAAAACAATAATAATTATTACAATTAAAGAATTGGAAAATTGAAGATGAATAAAACAAACATAAGGATCATTCTATCCAACTATCCAAAATAATCCTAATCAGCATATAACAAAATTTATCTTACTTACTAATTATATAAAATTTATTTTATTTTTCAATTTTATAATAAGTTTAATAATAGGCCCTAATCCTATTTAGTTTATATTTTTTAATTTTATAATAAATTTAATGATTACCACAATTTGCATAATTCTAATTTACAAAAATATATTTCTTCTTAAAACTATATATATATATATATATTTTTATAATAAATTTAATGGTCAATACCATTTATGTTTTTTTAATTTTATAATAGATTTACAATTTGAATGGCTATAATTATTAAGATATATCTTTTCTTAAGAAATTGTATGTTCAAATCCAAAGTTTTAAGGTTTAAAATATATAAACTTTTGTATGTTTTAGTAAATACATATATATTGTTTATTTTTTATTTTTTTTTGGAAGATTGTGATTTTTTTTAATGTGTTTTTAATATATAAATGAATTTAATATCTTGGAAATTTTGAAACAAATAGTTTTGGAATTGTTTACTTAATTGTTTTTAAAAAAATAGGTAATTGGAGTGTTTGAATTGCTTTTTTTAATGGAAATGGAATCAGCGTTATCAAAAACCCTTAAAGCACCCAAAACACTAACCTTTAACCACTGTAACCCAGATTTTCTAAAATCTTTACCAGAATTTTTCATAATCTTACAAGAATTTCTGAATTATTCTTGATTTTTTTTAAGACTACAGCCTCAATTTCTACTTATTCCTACACAAAAACTTGAAAAAAACAACAATAATTCTGATTTTAACAACAATAATTTTGATTTTTTAAAATATTATTAATAATAATCAGAAATTATATAAATTTTCCAAATGCCAGTGAAAATCGGTCTTCCAAATTGTAATCCAAACATTCATTTTGAATTCAAAAATGACTATATCTGCATTAAACTGGCAAAGCTGGATCCGCCTTCAAACTACAAACTATGCAAAACGTGCTGCAGGTGCTCCTATTATTACAATTCCATGGCTAGCTACCGCATGTTATTCAATTTGTAAACTATATATAACAGGATGATGATTCAGTAAACTAACTCTGAAATAGCTCCGGAGTTCCAGACCAATGGTTCAGGAATTTAACTCTGAAATGGCCCGGGAGTTCCAGACCAGCCGTCGAGGCACTTGAAGAGGGGCGAAATAATCTTGCCTTCACGGATTGCGGTGTAAACTTTTTCAATATATTCGCCCGGAGAAGTTACCCGATCGCCGGAAAGTAGCTGGGTGCCGAGCTGAGATCTCGCGAAGTCGTACAGAGGAAAGGATCTGCATTCCTTGATTCTGTTGGGAATCGAACCCGCGACCCCATTTTCGTAATAGTCCTGGCGCGCGCGCCCGATTTCTGCTTCCATTTGGTCTTTCAATTCTTTCTCGAAGGCGGGAATCTTGTTGAAAATGGAGGACTGGGTTTGAGGATGTATTTGGGTCTCTGTCAGAGCGTGGGCAACGAGAACTTGTCTGAGCTGCTGCATCAATGGGTAGTTCTCGTTGCAGGGATCGTCCACGTAGGCGAAGACGTGGAGGTTCTCGACGGCCTGGAGGAGGTCTTTTTCGCAGAAGCGCCCCGCGGTGAGAAGCTCACCGTTGTGAGTGCTCAGCGTTTTCTTGGCCACGTGGGAGACCACGCGCTTCACGGTGCTCAGCATGTTTTCTTCCAGGTGGCGCAGATCCGCGGCCTGGCAGAGCGCCAGCAGAAACGTGGAGACCATGAGATTCAGAATGTCGATTGCCTCGGCTGATTTGCGGGCAGAGACGAGGCCCAGAGAATTGACATCTTGGTTGTGCTGCTCGGCGCTCTGGACGTGGGTGGTGACAGGGCTGGCAAGGTACTGGAGCTCCGATGTGTAGGAAGCCATGGCTATCTCGGCGCCCTTGAAACCGTAGTCGAGGCTCGGGTTGGGGCCACCGCTGAGATTCGAAGGCAGGCCACCGTTGTAGTAATCGTTGACGAGCTCCGAGAATTGGGCGAACATGAGCTTCCCGATTGCGGCCAGAGCGAGGCGCAGGTTGTCCATTGAGACACCGATTGGAGTACCCTGGAAGTTCCCGCCGTGCAGTGCTTTGTCTCGAGCAACGTCAATTACAGGGTTGTCGTTGACAGAGTTAATCTCTCGCTGGATCATGTGGGTAGCGGATCTGATGACTTCGATTTGAGGACCGAGCCACTGTGGCGAGGTTCTGAGAGCATAGCGATCCTGCTTTGGCTTCTGCAGGGGATTCATCTCGTGCATTTTGGCGGCATTTTTCATGTACGAGCTCCCATCCAGGACGAATTCCATTATGGCCGCGGCTTCCATTTGGGCGGGATGGTGCTTCAGCCTGTGTGTCAGTGGGTCTGTGAACTCTGGCTTCCCGAGCATCACTTCGCAGAACATGGCGGACAGAATTTCTGCAGCAATGCAGATAATGTTGGCATCGAAGCAAACGATTGAAGCCAGAGCAGCTCCGACTGAGGTGCCATTAACTATGGCTAAACCTTCCTTGGGCTGGAGCTCAAAGGGCTTTTCGATTCCGATTTGCTGGAGCGCTTCCAGAGCACCGAGTTCCTTACCGTCTCTGCATCTGGCTCTCGAATTGGGTCGCCCTGTTATGAAACCTGCAACGTACGACAACGGTACCAGGTCGCCCGAGGCTGTAATGGTGCCCTTCAGAGGCAATTTCGGAGTTATCCCCGCATTCAGAAGTTTCTGGATTGTTTCCAGAATTTCCCACCGGATTCCAGAGTACCCCTGCATCAGAGTATTTGTGCGCACCAGCATGGCTGCCCGGGTCGTTTCTTGTGGCAGAACATTGCCCTCTGTCAGGACTCCCGAATTCAAGAACCTAATGAGCTCCTTCTGCAGCTCGGCCCCCTGGTTCGTTCTTCTGTGTGAAGTGGCTCCGAAGCCCGTGGTCACACCGTAAGTATCAGTTCCCTTGAGCATGTTTTGCAGAACCCAGTTAGAGCTCTCATCCACCCGAGCCTTCGCTGACACCGCATCTAATCTCACCTTGGCCTCTGGTCTCCTTGCAACTGCGGTCACATCCGCGATTGTGAGCGATTTGCCTTCAATGGAAACTTCATGGGATCCGAAATAGGACTCCACCATGAGCTTCACTTCTTCAAAATGGGAGCCTTGCAGGGCCTTGGCAGCCTTCCCCCAGTTCAGAGGGTCTGGTCCATTCTGAATGCAGAGATCCACAGAATGCACGTGATGAAATCCATTTCCATTTTGATTTCCATTGGCCTGCACAGCGCCGAGGTCTACCCCTAGGTCTATCCCTGCAACCATCTTTGGCCAGATCTCAATTTCTTCTTCCACACACGGTTCCCGAAGAGACCTAAGATACTTGAAAACACAAGGCAAACAAATCACAAGATGAGTCGATCCTCTCACTGGACAATTTCTGCCTTTAAATCCATGTGACTACTACAATTTCAAGAACCTGAACAATTTGTGCCTTTAAATCCATGTGACTACAGCAATTTCAACAACCCAAATACAGTTTAAATCCATTTTACCACAACAATTTCAACCACCCAAATACAGTTTAAGCCCAGCTTAATTAATTGCGCTTAATTAAATAATTCCAAGAACAAAATCATAAATCCAAATTCATGAACTGAAACATATGGGGGCATGGGGCAGTCATAACAGTGTTATGATGAAGAGATTCAAATTTCAATAGTTATGAAGAGATTCAAATTTCAAAGCCCGTTATGAAGAGATTCAAATTTCAAATCCCTGTGAATCACAGCCAAAAATGACAGCTTAACAGTATTATGATTATGAGTATTATGACGAGATCCAAATTTCAAATCCCTGTAAATCAAACCCAAAAAACACCCAAACACATGAATTTAACAATTTCAAGAACCCAAACACACGACAACTTCAATCAATCTACAATTCCCCACAGCTTCCCCACAGCTTCTGGCTGCCAAATACCAGAGATTTCACAGCAAGACAGACCCAGAACGACCCAATATTTTAACACAAAAATCTATTGTTCCAGCGCACGTGACCAGCACGACCAATTCCATGAATATCCACTCAACGATGCACATGATTCGCACGTTGAAGCCGCTTATCAAGGACCAGTTACTATGTAGCTGGCCAAAATGTAAATCTATCCAGTCATTCATTTAAATGTCAGAGAAACCCTCAAATTCAGAAAATTAACAGCCAGCCCGATCTCAAACCATTGACATATAAAATCACAGACAACTGTAAAATAACTAACATTCCATTCTCAAACCACCATACAGAAATCAGAGACAGAGCATTAATGATACCTTACGCAGTATTGTGCTCCAGATTCAGACCAGACTTACAGGCTGAGGTGAGATGAATCTTGAATTAATGGCCTGGTAGTGGAACTCCCAACATCAGCTCCAGCTGCTTCTGTGGCCTGAGCTCCTCCCACTCTTTTATACCAAACACTTCCCCACTCCCAAACGTCTCTGCCACTGTTGAAATAAACAAATAAAAAACTTTCTACAGCGTTGGGTCCAATCAAGGGGATCTATTAAGGTTCCATTAAGCATAATTTTGTGGGTTGGCTCAGCTAATTTGCCTCATGCTTCGCTTTCCAACTCTCCTTGCATGCGCTCGTGGATCAGCTAATCTTCTGCTTCCTACCACCTTTACTTGGACTGTTAACACGGAGCACATGTACAGTGGGAATATCTTATCTAATGTTCTTCCTCTACCACGTCAGGAGGAGGGGTTGTTGCTTTGCATCGTGATTTATCCACCTACTCTTCAATACCATGATGGACCCAAGCAACTCATCCTATTATCAACTGTCTCCTTTCTTGGTCAACGAGTAGATTATCGCCTCATATTTACACAGGGATGCCACCATGGCAAAGTTGATGCGCTCTTTTCTTTCACCAACAATTTTTGAATTGGACACGTGGATTTGTTTAAGTGTTTTTTCACAAATAATATCGTCATTCATGAGATATTTAAATAGAGAGGCGATCTGTCTTATAAGTTATTTTTAATATAGAGAAGTAATCTGTTTTATAGGTTATCTTTAGTTTAGTAGACGTTAAAATATCTTCTTTTAATGAATAGTATAGAAGAGTGGGTCTAATGGTTAAGAGCATGTGTCAAAACTAGAGAGGGTAGAGTATGTATGCCTTACTAGACTTTGCAGTCAAATCCCATGCACTATATGGGGTCTCATACACCATACACCAATTTGGTGTTTGGCTTGGTTTAATTATTATTATTATAGCTAACTTGAGGGGTCTCATATACTAATTTGGTGTTTGGCTTGGTATAATAATAATAATTATTATTATTATAGCTAACGTGAAGGGGTCTCATACACCAATTTGGTGTTTGGCTTGGAAGTGACCGTAAAGTCTTCATAATTAAAGCATTTATGGTTATTGATTCAATTATGATTTATAAGTTTGAATTCTTTAAACACTCTTAATATCAAGCTCTGCAATTGCTTTAGTAATAAGTTCTTAAAAAATTCCAAAATATTCAATTTATTCATATATTTTTAAAAACAATTTAAATAACAAAAGTTATAATATCTCCCAAATATGATTAGATTTTGGTGAAATAGACAAATATATAACAATTCAATGTTCAATTTTTTTACTTTCCCATTTTTTTTCAAATCTAATCAAATATTTTCAATTAAAAATTATTAAAATCATAAATTTAAATTAAACTTATATAATTTCAACTTTTCAAAAATGATAATTTAAATAAAAAAAATTATAATATTGCAAAACATTATATCATTGAATTTTTAATGAAAAAGACAAAACATTAACAACCAAACTCTTATCCTCATAAATTTAACAATTTAACTTATTGTAAAGATTCCTTTTCTTATTTTGACAAACATTAGATCAGATATTTGTGAATATTAAACCTTTATTTTTACTTTTTACTTTTTCTTTTCACTTTTTAATTCTTTTCTTTTAAAATTCAGTTGAATATTTTTGAAATTTTCAATTATAAATGATTGAAATCATAAATCTGAATGATTGAACTTTCATAAATTAATTTTTTCAAAATATTGAATTTATAAATATATTAAAAAAATAATTTAAATATCACTAAAAATAATATCATTAAATTTTGTGAAAATTTTAAAAACAAATAACAATTAAATTTTATTTTCATAAATTAAATATAAATCTTAATTTTTTATATATTTTTAATTAACTTTGTTTAAAATTAGATTTTGCCCAAATTCCAACCATTTACTTTTGACCTTCCGAACTATTCTTCCGCCATAAACAACTCCTTTTTATTATTTTTTACACTTTATTTTTTGATAGATTTAAAAAAATTAATATTTTCAATTATAAATTTTTATAATTTAAAACCTAATAAATTTTAAAATTAAAAACATACAAATTGTATTCACAGATTCCTATATCTATCACTAAGTTATTTTTAGATGATTGAATTTATTGTACATGAGATCCAGAGAAGAAAGTAATAAGTGTCTTGTATTTTATCATTAAAAACGTTCAAGCCCCATCAATGAATAATTTATTTATGGTTGATAGAATCTCGTTTGCATGAGAATCATAAAAAAGAGTCATAAAAGTCATGTATATAAAGAATATAAACCTTTACAAAAGGTCATAAAGAAAATACACCTTTATAAATTAAATAATTCTTTTAATTCGTTAAGGGTGGTTATCAATAAAATTAATATGTAAATATATATTTAGTAATAAAGAAAATACACTTTTATAAATTAAATAAAAATTGTATTTCGTTAATGGTGGTTAGTTATTATTAATAAGATTATGTAAATAGAAATTATTTAGAAGTGTTATTATTATATTTTATGTCTAAATTGGTAACATCCAAAGTTATATTCATAAAAAAAAAAAATCTTTACAACATTCTTACATTCCTTATACCCATTTCACACACACACACACACATATATTATATATATATTAAATCACTCAACATTATAATTTTACTTCGTCGGATGCGGTTGCCTCCAGCTCATGATGGGACTCTCGTCCCTCGTCGCCTCTCGAGGCAGACTCTTTGGGTTGGCCATGTGGCCTCCCACACTTGCATTTACGGTGGCATTCAATACACCACCCCACGCTACCTTAATTGCATTCTCCGGAATCGTCGTTGCAGCACGCTCTTCATTTGGTTTACCTCGGCTCTTGGTATGGACTGTAATCCTTTGCATGGCGCTTGCCCCGTCTGCTCTATTACTGCGTTTCATCGTGCTTCTTGTCTGTCCGTCTGCGCTGAGCCTAGCACTCGAACGCAGACAGGCCGACGGTGTGAGCTGTTGTGTTGTCTGGAGACTGTCCCGGAATTCCATTACTCGCATAGTCAATTATGTTTTTCAAATTCTCTGTATAGCTCCTTTTCCTGTTTCATCTGCCTCTCCCACCCGCCATGCCTCGACTGCACCATCGCATGCGATGTCGCCGAGGCTCCAGTCGTGGCCGAGCTTATCGCTTTCAGTCTTCTCCTACCTCTGATTCTTCGTCGGAAGATTTACCCTGCAACTACACTTCAGAAACTAGAGGTCGCAGGGGTAGACCTCGTGGTCCTATGTCCGCTCCTCCCTCTGTGCGTCCTCTGTCTCCATTTGTCTTCTCCCATGCGCCTCTGGTCCGCCCTTCTGCTGCTCCCTCCGTTCCCCACCCGCACTCCTCTTCCTCCCTTCGTCAGTCCTCTCAGCGCGCAGAGTTTACCTTCGACAGCATGTTTGAAAGACCGGTCCTCAAAGCACACGTCACGGTTACGGTTTGTGAAGAATCTTCCCACCTGGTGCCACCTCCGTCTGCAATTCCTGGTCCCTCTGTCGCTTTCCATGGCCCCACTGCACCTAGCCCCGCTCCTGCAGAAATTTCCAAGGACACCTTAGCCCAGTTAAATATTGTTCTGAACGTTTCTATGCAGGCCCAGAACATGCAAGGCATGGACAAAGACAACGTGCCCTCCTCGGCTGATGAAGGGAGGAGCAGCGACGAGTTTGGATGCAAAATTGTTGAAGAACCGCCCTCCCCAACCAATGCATAGTAGTCTGAAGATACCCTAGAGGTTTTTGTTCTCCATGCACAAGGTCTTTAAGCTAATCCTGGCTTTCTTGCTTTCTCACCCTCTACTTGCAGAGTGGCATGCTATAGTTTTGGTATTTTTGACAAACAGTTTGGATGTAAAGCCGGTTTCCCCTATGAGGGCGGCAAATCTTAATCTAACGGGACTGGTTTCCCCACTGTAGGCAGCCCAAACTATGAATTATCATGGCAGTCAAGCCTTGTACTCAGGCTTCCTCAGCTGAGACAGCAGAAATTTTGTATCATTATGTTAAATATTAATAGATTTAGTGTTACTTAGAAAAAAAAAAAAACATTACAACTTTACTTAATAACTTCTTGACTCTTATACACATATTATTAAATCCGAGTGCAATGTATAACTATATTTGTGTATAAGTTTCATTAGCACATGCTGACGTCTAAGCCTAAAGTTACACTTTGGCTTCCCATTTCATGAGGAGTAACTGATGGATATCTATCCACTTTAATGGCTATCTTGTACTCGCATTATGGCAAAAATTTTGGGTTAAATATTTAATCGAATCTGCACAGTATGGCACTGTTTGGAATATTGTAATTGAGTTTAGTTCTCGGAAAATCCGCCTCTGTGTTGGCATGTATTTATGGTGAACAACTGTGAGGTCTCTCTGCCGTAGATCTGTCTAGCTCGGAATCCAATGGTGGCCTTGATCTAGGGTTACAGGGTAATGGCCTTACCTCGTTAATTGTTTCCTTGGTCTTTTGGCATTTCGCCTTGGCTCTCTGCGGAAGGAAACTACTGCTTCTGCAAACCATCTCTTCTAGGGTTTTCTTCCAGCTTAACAAGCTCTGCCATCATTCTTCATGGTAAGTAACTTACAGCGCTGAATTTTTTCATAAGATTGTTCACTGTGGATTAATGGTTCAATATAATTGTTCTTCTGCAAGGTTATCTCTTCATGTTTTCTATTTTCAAGTTAAATCTCGGTTCTCCTTTCTGCGTCTACGTTTAATATTGGTGTATTGTTGTCTAGGGTCACAGTGAATCATTATCGACCATCCTTCGAGTTGGGATTCCTTTGCTCCACTCTGCTACAACAGATGAAATGATGGAATGGCGAGAAGGTAAAACCCACTTTCTATATTTATCGTTTTGCTCTAAGTTCGTTAGTTTGTTCATTCCATCTCACTGTTATTTAACCAATAACTCTTACTGGTACTATTGCAGGATGACGCGCCCAAATTCTCGACAAGAGCCATTTTAGGTAAGCTGTGGGGTTTTTTTTTCTTGTTTCCAATGTTTTCCTCCCAAGGTTTAGGGTATGAGGAAAAAAATGTTTAACGTTACCTTTCTAATTCATGTAGGTAACTTGTCTGAAAAGGGTCTTATGATGGGTATTTATTTTGATGGAGCTCGGTTCGGTGCCTTCACTAGCCCTCTCCATCCTGTCTCTAACAAGTACCTCTTCTGTGTGTGACTTGGCTTGGAGCATCGAGCTCATGGCTTGGAATTTTGGCTCACTATGGAGCTTTCCGTCTTATTCAGTTTATTGTAAACCTGGACTTTTCTTACGAGCTAAGCCAAGTTGTGCATGCTGCTATCGTATTTAAATCTGTTGTAGCTAATCTGTTCCCTTGTCTAATTTGGTTCAAGTATGTTTTATGGCACGGCCTTGCCCACCTTACCTTGAATCCGACTGTAACTGTTCTTAAGAATGTTTGAACTCTGGAATGATATATAACGTTGTAATTTAATAATTTCCTCAGCTTTCATATCTTTACTATGTTCTTGTTCAAGGCTAAACGAATAGTCAGTTACCTCCAGTCATATATTGTATTTCTTTAAATATGTGAATATTGGGTATTATTTCATTGTTAGTATTATCTCTAAAATTCTTCGATAATACATTCAGAGACTTTCCTATGATTACACTCATAATAAGTTTGGTTTCCCCTTTGGTATATACACTTCTTCTCAATTGCTAGATTCTTTTAATGGCTAAACACCCCTATTTATACACAACAATTGAAGTAGAGATTTTCAACATTTTCTATTTCTTGTAGTTTCCAGAATTAATTCTATAGAATATGTTTAATTTCCATAGGAATGTTCAATCTATCTTCTTGTGTTATGTCAACATAGATTATAATTCACAGTCTGCAACAAATTTTACAGTTTATTTCTTTTTTTATGTCGGCACTCCATAATTATATTTTTCAGAAAAGCATACAATTCACAGTTTTCTATTAGTAAATTTGACTATTCTCACTTCTGGCAATACCTGTAATGTTTAGTTCTTTTATATGACCTGAACCTGTTTTCCAGTTTTCTACAGAACAACCTTTTTCTTTCAGTTTTAAGGTCCTATCTTACTTTTCTGCTGTGTTTTTTATTAAAGTAGATGGCCGGACCATTTTGTCCCTGTATTATCATAGGTTGTAGAGAGAAACTAACACAAAGCCTTCATCTCGAGGGTTCTATGTTAACATTTCTCTGCCTTACAATCTTAAATAATGCATTAAACTATCTGATTTTCTTATTCATCAAAGAAAACATATATAGATGCCTTTCCTTTTACAATTTAAGTTCTCCAATGCCTACGGATAATAACACTTAAATTGTCAAGTTTAATCATAACTGTTAGTCACCTATAATATTTTGTTATACCAAAAGGTGGCTAAAACTTTGGGAGCCTCCAAAGAACAAATTTTATCACTAAAAGTTGTTGGCTCTTGAAGTCTCTATAAGGCCTCCTGCCTTTTTCCCTTTGTCCATATCCCACACTGATGTTTTCATCCTAAGAACCTCTGAAATCCTACAAAAATCCATAGTTGAGTACTACTGCAAAGGACCCCTTCTCCCTTTTTCTTCTCCTCACAACTAACTCAGTTCCTTTTTTCCCCATTTCCCCTGGAAATCCTTCATTTCCACGTTTCTTCTGTCTTCCCTCATAAAATTTATTTCCTAAGGTCTAAGACCCCTTCTTGACCTTATCGGAAGCCTTCATTTCCTTTTAATAGCCACAGAAAACACATTTTTTCTATGCGCTGGACTTAAGCCCCTCAGGCTAGGCCCCCTTCCTCTTTTTTTTCCATGCGCCCGAGCACCGGAACCAAACGTTGTAAACATTGGGCGCTTATCTATTTTTCTCCGCCCAAAGCACCAAAAACCTTTGTAAATTATAAAAAATCGAGTTTTAATCAAATTCTAAAGCTTTCTGCCCGTAAAAATTATTGAATTATCTCAACCGTCGATCTGCTCCACAGATCGGACGGTGCGGCACGCGACTTAGCGTGTGGACCCCCCAACCATACGTCACCTTCTCAAAATCCGACTGGTTTTTCCGCACCACCTTCGTGCAGAGGGTGGTTTTAACCTGACAGCCAGTGATTCCATACGCTAGTTGCCACGCGTCCCCTGTACCATCCTAAAACCACCGCCTAAAGCCATTTCCCCGCGCGTTATCCATCAGACGAAGACTGCCCAGCAGAATCGACGATAGTCGTCTGATCTGGCCCCACGCATCCGACGGCTCTCATCCATTTTTATCACCCGCCCTTTAACAAAGTTGCGCGCGATTTAGCCGGCCCCCAGCGCAACCGAGAGTCAATATCCGCCGTCGATCTCTGCAAATCGACGGTCCACATTCGATCGCCTGATTCCATTCCCCAGTCAACTATTCTCCGCTCTGACTTTCCAAATCATGCCCGACCGTTGATCACAGCGCGATCAACGGCTCCGATCACCCCGTTCTCCCGCACGCCCTCCGATGCAGATTTTCCCATATAGACGCAGGATTTTATAATTTCGTTTGTATTTTGCAGGTTTAAGGTTTTTTCCGCCATGTTTGAGAAAGATTTGGAGGACGAGGGTGACGATTCTCGTTCTTTCGATTTGTCAAAAGAGATCGACCACAGGATGTAGAGCTATGTTGTCAACAAGGTTTCATGAGCCTTTGTTGCCGTGCGCCCCTGTCAAACTTGGAAAGGATAAAGAAATCACAGAGAAAGAGTATCCGATTGCAGAAAGACAGAGATGAACCAATATAGAGAGTTAATGATCAGATGAGTGGGGATTATGGCTAAGAAAGTTATCAAAAGCCTAATCCCCGACTCAAAACACAGTTTAAAAGAGAAAACCTAAACGTGTTTATCAGACATATTGCCTCCACCGCCATATCTGAGGCAAATTGATTCCTCAACCACCGCAGTGCCACCTATTGTCTCAATACACTCAATCAGAGGCCGAACTTATTGAATGAGATCAGATTTTTTGCCTCGAAACAGCCAAAGAAGTTACTTCTGCCTCAGATTTAATGACAGAATGTTCGCAGAGTAACCCTAATAGTACGCAGGTCCTCAAAAGGTCAACAAAGCTCCCACCGAGTTGAAAAACATAAGTATAAATCAGTTAATGCAGTAAAACACCTGTACATTTTCTTCTTTGAGCCCCCAAGGGCCGAGAAGGACATTAATGACTGTATTAATTGGTTTGAGATCTTTGATCAGATCTCACCTCCTCATCCTTCTATAAATACTTCACTAGAAGATGAGTGAGGGGTTGGTTGTTAACATAAATTGCTGAAGCATTGTAATGTAATTGAGCTGAAAACTTTTGTTGTAAATAGTGGTTTCATTGGCTCTTGGAGCTCTGTTGGCAGCAGATAAGTTAGGTTGTGAAAGAAAGGTGAATTTAAAACATTGAACTCTGAAGATTGTAACTGTTATGGAGCATCAATACAATCTGGTTTATGGGATCCTGGTCTATGTTGACGGTGATGTTGTTCTTCTTGTAACTTGTTATTTTATTCTTGTTTTCATTATGTTCCATTTTCTGCTATAAAGAACAATTTAAACAGGGTTAGAGCCTACTGTATATCAGTAACCTTCTCTGGCTGAGAAACCTTTATTTAAATGTTTTCTTTCAACTGTTTTGTTTGGAAATGATTCAATTCAGTTTAAGCACACGTCACGGTTACGGTTTGTGAAGAATCTTCCCACCTGGTGCCACCTCCGTCTGCAATTCCTGGTTCCTCTGTCGCTTTCCATGGCCCCACTGCACCTAGCCCTGCTCCTGCAGAAATTTCCAAGGACACCTTAGCCCAGTTAAATATTATTCTGAACGTTTCTATGCAGGCCCAGAACATGGAAGGCATGTACAAAGACAACGTGCCCTCCTCGGCTGATGAAGGGAGGAGCAGCGACGAGTTTGGATGCAAAATCGTTGAAGAACCGCGCTCCCCAACCAATGCATAGTAGTCTGAAGATACCCTAGAGGTTTTTGTTCTCCATGCACAAGGTATTTAAGCTAATCCTGGCTTTCTTGCCTTTTCACCCTCTACTTGCAGAGTGGCATGCTATAGTTTTGGTATTTTTGACAAACAGTTTGGATGTAAAGCCGGTTTCCCCTATGAGGGCGAAAAATCTTAATCTAACGGGACTAGTTTCCCCACTGTAAGCAGCCCAAACTATGAATTATCATGGCAGTCAAGCCTTGTACTCAGGCTTCCTCAGCTGAGACAACAGCAATTTTGTATCATTATGTTAAATATTAATAGATTTAGTGTTACTTAGAAAAAAAAAAAACATTACAACTTTACTTAATAACTTCTTGACTCTTATACACATATTATTAAATCCGAGTGCAATGTATAACTATATTTGTGTATAAGTTTCATTAGCACATGCTGACGTCTAAGCCTAAAGTTACACTTTGGCTTCCCATTTCATGAGGAGTAATTGATGGATATCTATCCACTTTAATGGCTATCTTGTACTTGCATTATGGCAAAAATTCTGGGTTAAATATTTAATCGAATCTGCACAGTATGGCACTGTTTGGAATATTGTAATTGAGTTTAGTTCTCGGAAAATCCGCCTCTGTGTTGGCATGTATTTATGGTGAAAAACTGTGAGGTCTCTCTGCCGTAGATCTGTCTAGCTCGGAATCCAATGGTGGCCTTGATCTAGGGTTACAGGGTAATGGCCTTACCTCATTAATTGTTTCCTTGGTCTTTTGGCATTTCGCCTCGGCTCTCTGCGGAAGGAAACTACTGCTTCTGCAAACCATCTCTTCTAGGGTTTTCTTCTGGCTTAACAGGCTCTGCCATCATTCTTCATGGTAAGTAACTTACAGCGCTGAAATTTTTCATAAGATTGTTCACTGTGGATTAATGGTTCAATATAATTGTTCTTCTGCAAGGTTATCTCTTCATGTTTTCTATTTTCAAGTTAAATCTCGGTTCTCCTTTCTGCGTCTACGTTTAATATTGGTGTATTGTTGTCTAGGGTCACAGTGAATCATTATCGACCATCCTTCGAGTTGGGATTCCTTTGCTCCACTCTGCTACAACAGATGAAATGATGGAATGGTGAGAAGGTAAAACCCACTTTCTATACTTATCGTTTTGCTCTGAGTTCGTTAGTTTGTTCATTCCATCTCACTGTTATTTAACCAATAACTCTCTTGGTACTGTGCCGGGATGTGTGCCCAAATTCTGACAAGAGCCATTTTAGGTAGGTTTATTGGGGTTTTTTTCTTGTTTCCAATGTTTTTTTTCCTCCCAGGTTTGGTGCTATGAAAAAAATGTTTAACGTTACCTTTCTAATTCATGAGGTAACTTATGCGAAAAGGGGTCTTATGATGGTTGTGTTTTTTGATGGAGCTTGATTCGGTGCCTTCAATAGCCTCTGCAATCTTGTCTCTAACAGTACCCTCACTTTGTGTGACTTGGCTTGGGCAGCCGAGCTCATGGCTTAGGGTGCAGCTCAGCATGGGCTTTAAGTCTTATTAGGATTATTGTAAACACAGACTTTTCTTGATAAGCCAAGTTGATATCTGTATCATATTTAAATACGTACAGCCACCTTTAATCATTCCCTTGTCTAATTTGGTTCTATCAAGAGTATGTTTAACAACTTGCCCACCTTACCTTGAATCCGACTGTAACTGTTCTTAAGAATGTTTGAACTCTGGAATGATATATAACGTTGTAATTTAATAATTTCCTCAGCTTTCATATCTTTACTATGTTCTTGTTCAAGGCTAAACAAATAGTCAGTTACCTCCAGTCATATATTGTATTTCTTTAAATATGTGAATATTGGGTATTATTGCATTGTTAGTATTATCTCTAAAATTCTTCGATAATACATTCAGAGACTTTCCTATGATTACACTCATAATAAGTTTGGTTTCCCCTTTGGTATATACACTTCTTCTCAATTGCTAGATTCTTTTAATGGCTAAACACCCCTATTTATACACAACAATTGAAGTAGAGATTTTCAACATTTTCTATTTCTTGTAGTTTCCAGAATTAATTCTATAGAATATGTTTAATTTCCATAGGAATGTTCAATCTATCTTCTTGTGTTATGTCAACATAGATTATAATTCACAGTCTGCAAATTTTTTTACAGTTTATTTCTTTTTTTATGTCGGCAAGTCCATAATTATAGTTTTCAGAAAAGCATACAATTCACAATTTTCTATTAGTAAATTTGACTATTCTCAGTTCTGGCAATACCTGTAATGTTTAGTTCTTTTATATGACCTGAACCCGTTTTCCAGTTTTCTACAGAACAACCTTTTTCTTTCAGTTTTAAGGTCCTATCTTACTTTTCTGCTGTGTTTTTTATTAAAGTAGATGGCCGGACCATTCTGTCCCTGTATTATCATAGTTTGTAGAGAGAAACCAACACAAAGCCTTCATCTTGAGGGTTCTATGTTAACAGTTCTCTGCCTTACAATCTTAAATAATGCATTAAACTATCTGATTTTCTTATTCATCAAAGAAAACATATATAGATGCCTTTCCTTTTACAATTTAAGTTCTCCAATGCCTACGGATCATAACACTTAAATTGTCAAGTTTAATCATAACTGTTAGTCACCTACAATATTTTGTTATACCAAAAGGTGGCTAAAACTTTGGGAGCCTCCAAAGAACAAATTTTATCACTAAAAGTTGTTGGCTCTTGAAGTCTCTATAAGGCCTCCTGCCTTTTTCCCTTTTTCCCTATCCCACACTGCTGTTTTCATCCTAAGAACCTCTGAAATCCTACAAAAATCCACAGTTGAGTACTACTGCAAAGGACCCCTTCTCCCTTTTTCTTCTCCTCACAACTAACTCAGTTCCTTTTTTCCCCATTTCCCCTGGAAATCCTTCATTTCCATGTTTCTTCTGTCTTCCCTCATAAAATTTATTTCCTAAGATCTAAGACCCCTTCTTGACCTTATCGAAAGCCTTCATTTCCTTTTAATAGCCACAGAAAACACATTTTTTCTATGCGCTGGACTTAAGCCCCTCAGGCTAGGCCCCTTCCTCCTTTTTCTCCATGCACCCGAGCACCGGAACCAAACGCTGTAAACATTGGGCGCTTATCTATTTTTCTCCGCCCAAAGCACCAAAAACCTTTGTAAATTATAAAAAATCGAGTTTTAATCGAATTCTAAAGCTTTCCGCCCATAAAAATTATTGAATTATCTCAACCGTCGATCTGCTCCACAGATCGGACGGTGCAGCACGCGACTTAGCGTGTGGACCCCCCAACCATACGTCATCTTCTCAAAATCCGACTGGTTTTTCCGCACCACCTTCGTGCGGAGGGTGGTTTTAACCCGACAGCCAGTGATTCCATATGCTAGCTGCCACGCGTCCCCTGTACCATCCGAAAACCACCGTCTAAAGCCATTTCCCCGCGCGTTATCCGTCGGACGAAGACCGCCCAGCGGAATCGACGATAGCCGTCTGATCTGGCCCCACGCATCCGACGGCTCTCATCCATTTTTATCACTCGCCCTTTAACAAAGCTATGCATGATTTAGCCGGCCCCCAGCGCAACCGAGAGTCAATATCCGCCGTCGATCTCTGCAAATTGACGGTCCACATTCGATCGCCTGATTCCATTCCCCAGTCAACTATTCTCCGCTCTGACTTTCCAAATCATGCCCGACCGTTGATCACAGCGCGATCAACGACTCCGATCACCCCGTTCTCCCGCACGCCCTCCGATGCAGATTTTCCCATATAGACGCAGGATTTTATAATTTCGTTTGTATTTTGCAGGTTTAAGGTTTTTTCCGCCATGTTTGAGAAAGATTCGGAGGACGAGGGTGACGATTCTCGTTCTTTAGATTTTTCAAAAGAGATCGACCACAGGATGTAGAGCTATGTTGTCAACAAGGTTTCATGAGCCTTTGTTTCCGTGCGCCCCTGTCAAACTTGGAAAGGATAAAGAAATCACAGAGAAAGAGTATCTGATTGCAAAAAGACAAAGATGAACCAATATAAAGAGTTAATGATCAGATGAGTGGGGATTATGGCTAAGAAAGTTATCAAAAGCCTAATCCCCGACTCAAAACACAGTTTAAAAGAGAAAACCTAAAAGTGTTTATTAGACATATTTCCTCCACCGCCATATCTGAGGCAAATTGATTCCTCAACCACCGCAGTGCCACCTATTGTCTCAATACACTCAATCAGAGGCCGAACTTATTGAATGAGATCAGATTTTTTGCCTCGAAACAGCCAAAGAAGTTACTTCTGCCTCAGATTTAATGATAGAATGTTCGCAGAGTAACCCTAATAGTACTCAGGTCCTCAAAAGGTCAACAAAGCTCCCACCGAGTTGAAAAACATAAGTATAAATCAGTTAATGCAGTAAAACACCTGTACATTTTCTTCTTTGAGCCCCCAAGGGCCGAGAAGGACATTAATGACTGTATTAATTGGTTTGAGATCTTTGATCAGATCTCACCTCCTCATCCTTCTATAAATACTTCACTAGAAGATGAGTGAGGGGTTGGTTGTTAACATAAATTGCTGAAGCATTGTAATGTAATTGAGCTGAAAACTTTTGTTGTAAATAGTGGTTTCATTGGCTCTTGGAGCTCTGTTGGTAGCAGATAAGTTAGGTTGTGAAAGAAAGGTGAATTTAAAACATTGAACTCTGAAGATTGTAACTGTTATGGAGCATCAATACAAGTTGGTTTATGGGATCCTGGTCTATGTTGACGGTGATGTTGTTCTTCTTGTAACTTGTTATTTTATTCATGTTTTCATTATGTTCCATTTTCTGCTATAAAGAAAAATTTAAACAGGGTTAGAGCCTACTGTATATCAATAACCTTCTCTGGCTGAGAAACCTTTATTTAAATGTTTTCTTTCAACTGTTTTGTTTGGAAATGATTCAATTCAGTTTAAGCATAGGAATGCTGGCATTCCCTCGTCTTATTGTCTTCGCTGAATATTATTTTCGAATGTTACTTTCTGTATATGTTGTGTGAAGATGAACTGAGAAAGATATGGTGAGCCCTGGTCCCAGTCTTGTCTGATCAAACTGTCTGATTGTTTCCCTTGGAATGTGTTAAAAGCTGACTAGTTTCAAAGTACTTATCAGATCTTAGGCCATTCTGTGTTATCTTTGTGATTGTCTTGGCTGTAACCGAGTAGAGAAGAGCTAGGAGAGGATTTGTGGTGAGCCCGGCCCGCTAGTTGCTGCTCTAAATGTTGCCTTCAAGTTTCCCTCTATTTTTACATGTTTTCTATTAGAAGTGTATCAAAGGCTGGCTAGTTTCAAAGTACTCACCAGATCCTAGTTTGCTTTTATGTTTTTCTTAAGTGCCTGGTCAAAGACTAGTTGGTTTCAAAGTAATTACCAGATCCTGGGTTGCTCTTTGTTTTGGATCTGTTACCTCCCTTTCGTATTGTATCACTCCATTCCATGAATCAAACCTTTAAAGAGATCCTTAGACATAGATGACTTGCCCCATGGACCACTCTTGCCTCTTGCTGTTCCAATTAAATCCTATTATGACTCCATAGCCCAATGGACTGAAAACATGTAATTATCTTCTTTCTAGATCGAAGCTTACTCTGGATTGCTTGCAACTTCTCACCTTTGAGGCTATTTGCATATAGATCTTTCCGCCTCTAACAGCAATCATGTTCAACCATCCAAAAACAAAACCAAACCCTTGGTCTTCATAACTAGCCTAATATCACTATCTTAAACTTCAAAGACAAGATCCATCTTTGTACATATTGGAGAGATCCCTCTCTGGATTCAGGAGAGCTAGATCCTGGAATCCCAAAGTTGGTTGAAATGATGTTAACTCTGTGATCAGACTTTTGCCAATATTGCCTATTACAAAGACCTAACATTTCTGGCGACTCCGCTGGGGAACATTCCCTTAATCTTATAAAATCTGGTGAGTAAAAAGCAGCTTTTCCAAGCACTACCAAGAAATGGTAAGCATGATGAAACTTGTTTGAGTCAGTGACAATCTAGGTCAACCCTAGGATTCTGATAAGTTTTTATCTAACCTTGAAAAAATAGTTAGCTTAGCCATAAGAGTAGACTGTCTTTGTCTCACAACCATAGCTAAGTTTTGAAGCAAATTTAGGACATTCTTAGAAACCACACAAAACAAAAATAGCTCACAAAATACCAAAAACATTTCAGATTGGTAGTGAAACACTCACTCTTACATTTTAATTATCATTGGTTATGTTTTACCTCGTACTCTTAGACAGAGTCTGGAAAGGGATAGGTAGCCTCCAGATCTCATCTCCTTTTAGAGGTGACATATCTGGTGAATGCCCTTCCAGTCAATCTCTGGTTAGAGTTTGTTGTGTTTGGGGATATCCTTGAAAAGGGATGTTTCATAGGCACTGTGGTGGACAGTGTATCTCTTTGAAAACACTCTGAACTTTCCACCTGGCGACTCCACAATCCTGAACAGACCTTGAGACTCCACTGGGAAGAACCCTTATCATTGTAATATCCTTCAAACTCAGTTAGAGGGCTGTAGGATTAAAATTGTGAAAACAGATCAGTTGACCTCTCAAAGATTGTCATATTTGGTTGAGCTTTTATTGTTTATTTGGGTCTAAAAACATAGCATAGTGGCTCCTAGAAAGATTCACACTAGATCCCATCCTGACCCTGATCCACCTGAGATAGTTGATAGCCCAGAAAGAATCCTTAGGAAGTCTCCTAAGATAGAATCTTCAACTGTTTTCAGATCATCCCTAAGAGCTAATTTAGTCCCTGAAAATCTTTTAGCTCTGCAACAATCACAAGCTGACCTATTAAATCCATTTATAACTTTGTCCTTTGGTGATTTAGGTCAACTTGATTCTGAGTCTTCACGCTCATCTCCTGAAACAAATGAACATCTTGGCAGTAGAGAAACAACACCTCCTGATTTACATTTTCTTCATAATCTAGGTGTCTCTCATCCAAGATCAGCTCAACAATCTACCGTTGTTCCATCCACCTCTGTTCATCCTTCATCCACTGTTCAAACCACTCCACTTCAGCCCACACCTCCTCTTGTCAACCCACCCCCACCACATATCATGGCAACATGGTATGCTCCCTTAGTCCTTCCTGTACCATTAGTCAATCTTCCACAGGACTATCATTCCAAAATTCCATTATATGATGCTAGCAATGCTACAACAACATCACAACATGTGGACAAGATGAATGACTACTTTGACAGAAATGAAATTGATGATGATGCTGTCAAGCTTAGATTGTTTGCTCAGAGTCTAGGGGGAAGTAAGGAAATGGTTTAAAGCCCTAGCCCCACACAGTATCAACAATCTCCAAGGCTTCCATCAAACATTCTTAAAAAAATGGGAAGTGAGGAAGAATCCTCTCCAAGTCCTTGTTGACTACAAAAATCTTCATAGAAACCCCAGGGAAAGTATGCAAGCTTATTGTACCAGATTTAACAGTGTGTATAACGCACTCTCCCCAGAATTAAAACCTCCACAAGGCTCAGCCTTAAACAAATTTCCTGAAGGGTTTGAAATTGACATGACCTATTCACTCAGAGAGAGAGATTTTGCAACTCTGGAAGACATGCAAAGAGGTGCTCTTTCTGTGGAAGTAAACCTGATGGAGAAGAGAGCAAGGATGAAAGCTGAAAAGAGAGTATCTTTTAGAGAGGAATCCACACCTACTACCTCAAGCTCAAATATGGAAAGAATGATGGAAGAAATGATGAAGAAAATGAGCATTCTTGAGAGAGCACAAGCAAATCAAAATAAAGCTTCTCCTAAAATCAGAAACCAAAACCAGAATCAGAATATGAGAAGGAACCAACCTCTAAACAGACCAAGGGAGGATGATCAACAGATCACTCCTCCCTTTCATCAAAACTATGTAAGTGAGGTTGAGGAAACAGATCAAATAACAGAGGAAGATGATATTAATCTATTTGGGGTAGATGATGATGAATTTGAGGATCATCATGATAGAAAACAAGGTCTTTATACACCTCATGATGACAAAAGAGATGATGATGAAAATCATTATCAAGACATGGAAAATTCCATCAACGAACCTCAAAGAGAGTATGACCTCAGAAGTAAATCTAGTCAACAAACCCCCAACCACAAAACCTCTGACAAATCTTCTCAAAGCAACACTGCAACCAAGCCTAATACAGTCAAACAAAAAGACAAAACAGTGGCTGATAATTCTGGTAAAGGTAAAGAGAAAGACACTCATAATCTTGAAAAATGGAGTGCAAACATCAGTAGTACTAACACTTCAGCTAGTACTCCTTTTTCAACCGTTGTGTCAACTGTAGATAAAATAGATCAACAAGCTATTGTTGCTGATAAAGTGGCAGTAAACAAGGCTGAAACCAACACCTTAAAGAATCAAATTCCTTTCAGTCTGGAACAGGAAATCTCAAAGATCAAAATTGTTGTTCCTTTGACTGAGTTAGCTGCCCAACATGTATATAGGTCCAAAATTTTGAAGGCTTTGAACATAGAAGAAAAGAAGGATACACTCAATCTTAATGACGACCAGCCAGAGCTTATTTTTGGTCCAAAGATTGAAGGTAAGTTTCAAGAGGGACCTGTCCCTCCCTTTTACGTAAGTTTGAACGTTCATGACAAAATTCTACACAACGCTATGCATGACTCAGGTGCTTCTCATAATTTAATGCCAAGAGCTGTGATGGAGAGCCTGGGTCTTGAAATCACCAGACCCTATAAAGATCTTTACTCTTTTGACTCAAGCAGAGTCAAGTGTTTAGGGTTGATCAAAGACCTTTGTGTTAACTTAGCCCAGATTCCAGCCAAATTCTTAGTTATGGATGTTGTTGTGGCTGATGTACCCCCAAAGTATGGAATGCTTTTATCAAGATCTTGGGGGGCTAAGCTACAGGGGACCATGCAGATGGACATGACCTATGCGACTATCCTTGTTTTCAATCAGACTAGAAGACTCTACAGGGAGTCCCATATGCAATACACAGTCACAAGTCAAGACAGACCTCAAAACTCTCCTCTCTACTCCGTGAGTACAGGCCTTGATTCTTTTATCATGTTCAATGATGAAACCCTTAATGAAAAAATCACTTTAACAGAATCAGTGACCGAAAGGGAGGAAGAGGAACATAATGCTGAAATGTCTAGGCAGTTTGCTGTATTTGAAAACATTAGCAAACCAAAATTAGGTCTTGAACTACAAGTCATCAATCCATTAAACTTAAGTCCTGTTGGTCAAGAGGACATTTCTCAACCCGATGAGAAACTTGAGGATTTAAAACAAAAACGACTTAGTGCTGATATTCAAGAAGCATCTAGAAGCACGGCAGTTGAGGAGAACATTCACCAAACAGATAAAACTGATCAAAGTCCTCTCTGGAGTATGTATTTTGATGGGTCATGCACTAGAACTAATGCTGGTGCAAGTGTCTGGATTACTAACACTGAAAGCAAACATACAGAGTGCATTTCATGTAAATTAAACTTTCAGTGTTCTAACAACATAGCGGAGTACAGATCCCTGCTCTTAGGCTTACATTCGTTAAAAAAGTTGGGAGCCCAGAGAATCAATGTATATGGGGATTCTGAGTTAATCATTAGGCAAGTCAATGGGGAGTATAATGCCAATCATCCCAGACTTAGGGCCTACAGGAATGACGTCACGGATCTTTTGAAAAAGTTTGAGGAGTCCAAACTAATTTTTGTCCCGAGAAAAAGAAATCTTATAGCCCACAATTTAGCCTTTGCAGCTAGGACGTGTTTAACGCCATATCAGATCAATGATTGTTCACCTCAAATAAAATTTAGACCAGCTGTGCCTGATAATAAAAAATACTGGTAGGTGTTTGACGGAGATAAACAAATAGAAGACTTCATGCAATTCATAAATGAATTTGAACTACATAGTTCAGATTCAGACTATGATACAGACTGCAGTGAAGAAAATTTTCTTGGTGAGGAAGAGCCTTCTCCTGAGCTTGTCAACATTAACCTTCAGACTAGCAAACTTAGAAACGAAACAGAATTGAGTGCAGAATTAGAAACAAAAGAATTAGAAACTCTGAATTCTAAAGATGAAAGTTTGCCAAGTGGTCTAACACCTTTAGAAGAATTGTTCAATTTTAACGACGTGGCCAAAAAACCTAAACTGGAACCTGTGGAGACTGAAGTGGAAGAGTGTAATATTGGCAGTGAGGAAAAACCGAAGATGGTTAAAATGTCTAAAACCTTACCAGCTCACCTTAAACTCAAATATATAGAGCTGTTCAAAGAATTTTCTGTTGTTTTTGCATGGAGTTACGAAGATCTTAAGTCATATGACACTGAAATAATACAACACAAAATCCCTCTTAAAGAAAACCAAAAACCATTCAAACAGAAACTGCGCAGAATAAACCCTGTTCAGTTGCCTTTGGTTAAGAAGGAAATCATGAAAATGTTTGATGCTGGTATTATTGTCCCTATTAGATATTCTGAGTGGGTATCTAATCTGGTGTCTGTTGGGAAGAAAACTGGAGAAATCAGGCTTTGTATAGACTTTAGAGATTTAAGCAAAGCTTCATTAAAGGACAACTACCCCTTACCAAAAATGGATCATATTTTACAAAGGGTGGTAGGGTCTAAAAGAATTTCTTTGCTGGATGGCTATTCAGGGTATAATCAGATCTTAGTCCACCCTGCTGATCAATTAAAGACAACCTTTACTACACCATGGGGCATCTTCATGTATGTGAAAATTCCTTTTGGTCTAATGAATGCTGGAGCAACCTTTCAGAGAGCCATGGACATAGCATTCTCGGAAGAATTGGGCTTCTTCATCATTATCTATCTTGATGATGTCACTATGTTTTAAAAAACAGATGAAGAGCACTTAGAACATTTGAGGAAAGTTTTCAAGAAATGCAGAAAGTTTGGGATATCTTTAAACCCTAAGAAGATTATATTTGGTCTCCAAGAAGGTAAACTTCTTGGGCACATTATTTCAGAAGAGGGTATAAAGATAGATCCAAAGAGGATTGAGGCCATATTGCAAATCTCTCATCCTCGAAACATAAAAGAGTTGCAGTCTTTCATTGGAAAGATAAACTTTTTGAGAAGGTTCATCCCTAACTTAGCTGAGCTCCTTAGGAATATCACAAACATGATGAAGAAGGAGCAAGGGATAAAATGGACCTTGGAAGCAAAGACATCCTTTGAGCTGGTGAAACAAGCATTAACCAAAACACCGGTTCTCATAAGCCCTGATTTTTCAAAAGATTTTTATATCTTCTCATTTGCATCGGAACATACCATTGCTGCTGTCCTTTTACAGAAAAATCCACAAGGACAAGAGCAGCCTATTGCATTCTTTAGCAAGGCATTGAGGGATGCCCCTTTGAAGTATAACATTATGGAAAAACAAGCTTTTGCTTTGGTAAAGGCTTTGAAAGACTTCAGAGTATACATCCTTCACTCACAAATTATTGCCTTTGTCCCAAATTCAGTTGTTAAAGACATTCTAACACAGGACCCAGATGGTAAGAGAGGTAAGTGGATTGCCGTTATTCTTGAATATGATTTAGAGATAAAACCCACTAAGCTCATCAAAGGCCAAGGTCTAGCTAGATTAATGGCTGAATCAAATTGTGAAGTTCTTGATATTAACGTGATTAGTGCTTTGGATAACCAAGAAGAATTCTCAACTCCCATTGTTGAAGACCATTTTATGATTTCTCCTTGGTATGCTGATATGGTCTATGTTTTGCTTAATTTCAATGCACCTCCCGGTTTGACAAAGACAAAGGCAAGATTCCTAAAGTTAAAAGCTATAAAGTATTGCATTATTGATAAAGGTATTTGTTGGAAAAATGCAAGTGGTATATTTCTTAAATGTTTGCCTGAGGTTGATGCAGAAAAGGTTAAGCAGGAATTCCATGAAGGAGAGTGTGGAGGTCATTTATACTGGAAGGCAACAGCCAACAAAATTTTGAGGGTTGGTTTCTATTGGCCTACTCTTTTTCCTGATGTACACAAGATGACCACTACTTTCCATAAATGCCAACTATTCGAGGGCAAGAGAAAACTGCTGCCCCTTCCTCTACATCCAATCACTGTTGAAGCTCCTTTTCAATAGTGGGGACTTGACTTCATAGGAGAAATCCATCCACCATCTTCTGCCCGGCATAGGTGGATTCTCACTGCCACATACTATTTCACTAAGTGGATAGAAGCCATTCCTTGTAGACAGGCCAATGATTCGGTTATCATAAAATTTATGGAGACTAACATTCTCTCCAGATTTGGCTGTCCTACCAAGATCATCACTGATAATGCAGCAGCATTTGGATCAAAGAAAATGGTTGACTTCTGTCATAGATACCAGATAACATTGGGGCATTCCACAACCTATTACCCCCAAGGTAATGGACTTGTAGAATCTTCCAACAAAAGCTTAGTGAACATAATCAAGAAACTGTTGGAGGACAATAAAAAATCTTTGCACATAAAGCTGATCCATGCACTTTGGGCTGACAGATTAACTTTGAAGAAATCTATTGGTATGTCACCTTTTCAGCTTGTGTATGGTACAGATGCAATTTTCCCTAACAGCCTTGGTGTACCAGTTATGAAGTTGATCCAAGAACTGCAGACTGAAGAAAATGACATGAACAGAAGAATAAATCAGACCATTCATCTTCAGAAAATCAGGGAAGAAGTGTATAACAAATCATTACAGAAACAAGACAGTATCAAGAAGATATTTGATAGAAGAACAAAGGCTAGCAATTTCAATATTGGGGACAAAGTTTTAAAGTGGGACTCAAGAAGGGAAGAAAAGGGCAAGCATGGAAAATTTGACAACCTATGGCTTGGCCCTTACTCTGTTCATTCAGTTGCTGGTAATAATGCATTTTTCTTACAGGAGCTGGATGAAACAAAATTATTTTGGGGTCCTGTCAATGGCAGGATGCTTAAACATTACTTCTCTTGATCCATTTTTATGTTTTGAAGCCTTTTACCTTTTTCCATTGTAAATAGTCCATCCACCATTGCATTTAAAGTTATGAAGAATCAAAAAATAAAAAAACAGAGAAAAATGAAAAGAGAGCAGAAAAAAAACAAGAAAGGAAAGGCCCCATGCCAAAAAGAGAAACAAATCTGAAAGTGTGCAAGCTCAAATGCCACTCCTACAAAATACACTTCTAGTTAGTCAAACAGCCTAATCTCGACTAATTAGCCTTTGAATTTATTGCTGATAGGATAGTGAATTTGATTTGCCAAACTGTTTAATCTTGGCTTATCAGTAGATAGATTAGGATGGTAATTCAAGGTTCAAACAAACTCAAAATATGAACCAAAGGTCTCAAAAAGAGATGACTCAAATCTGTTTCAAATTCTGAGTCAGAAAATGTAAAAATCTGGTTCTAACAAACTCAAAATCTGAACCAGGGAAAAGGAAGCAACAACTCAAACAAAGTCAGAGACAGAGCTGTAAAGAGAGAAGGCAGTACTCCAAAATTTTTCAGATCTTAAGCTTTCCGTTGTGTTTAAAATTTCTGCAAATAACAATCTATGTGCAACTTGTTTTTATGCCATAGATCACAGCAAGTCAAAAAGCTTAATCTTGACTTGACTGTTTTTGAATTTTTCTTGTAGAATTTAGAGAATGAAAGTCTGTTGGACAGTTTAATCCCAACAGGCAATAGATTAGGTAGAGAAGAATCTGAGCTCAACCGTTTAATCTGAGTTCAGGGAGAAATAAGGGCAGAATTAGATTAGTTTTTATGCTTTCAAAAGAATAAAATGTTGTAAAGAGTTTGCCAATCCAAGTGCACTCTGATGAGGAAAAAATGTTAGATCAGTAGGATCAGGTAGGTAGAAAGTTATATTGATAAAAATCCATTGTTTTCAAGGTTGCTAATATTATTTCAGAAGATCATCCAGCAAAAGAAGAGCAGCCCAATGGATCAGGCACAAGTCAGCCTCCCAAAGAAATCAAGTCTGAATTCTTGATGCCTTCAGGAAGGCACCATCCCCACGTGGAGCCACTGTTAGCCACCTATAATATTTTGTTATACCAAAAGGTGGCTAAAACTTTGGAAGCCTCCAAAGAACAAATTTTATCACTAAAAGTTGTTGGCTCTTGAAGTCTCTATAAGGCCTCCTGCCTTTTTCCCTCTGTCCATGTCCCACACTGTTGTTTTCATCCTAAGAACCTCTGAAATCCTACAAAAATCCACAGTTGTGTACTACTGCAAAGGACCCCTTCTCCCTTTTTCTTCTCCTCACAACTAACTCAGTTCCTTTTTTCCCCATTTCCCCTAGAAATCCTTCATTTCCACGTTTCTTCTATCTTCCCTCATAAAATTTATTTCCTAAGGTCTAAGACCCCTTCTTGACCTTATCAGAAGCCTTCATTTCCTTTTAATAGCCACAGAAAACACATTTTTTCTATGCGCTGGACTTAAGCCCCTCAGGCTAGGCCTCCTTCCTCTTTTTTCTCCATGCGCCCGAGCATCGGAACCAAACACTGTAAACATTGGGCGCTTATCTATTTTTCTCCACCCGAAGCACCAAAAACCTTTGTAAATTATAAAAAATCAGGTTTTAATCGAATTCTAAAGCTTTCCGCCCGTAAAAATTATTGAATTATCTCAACCGTCGATTTGCTCCACAGATCGAACGGTGCGGCACGCGACTTAGCGTGTGGACCCCCCAACCATACGTCACCTTCTCAAAATCCGCCTAGTTTTTCCGCACCACCTTCGTGCGGAGGGTGGTTTTAACCCGACAGCCAGCGATTCCATACGTTAGCTGCCACGCGTCCCCTGTACCATCTGAAAACCACTGCCTAAAGCCATTTCCTCGCGCGTTATCCGTCAGACGAAGGCCACCCAGTGGAATCGACGATAGCCGTTTGATCTGGCCCCACGCATCCGACCACTCTCATCCATTTTTATCACCCGCCCTTTAACAAAGCTATGCGCGATTTAGCCGGCCCCCAGCGCAACCGAGAGTCAATATTCGCCTGATTCCATTCCCCAGTCAACTATTCTCCGCTCTGAATTTCCAAATCATGCTCGACCGTTGATCACAGCGCGATCAACAGCTCCGATCGCCCCGTTCTCCCGCACGCCCTCCGATGCAGATTTTCCCATATAGACGCAGGATTTTATAATTTTGTTTATATTTTGCAGGTTTAAGGTTTTTTCCGCCATGTTTGAGAAAGATTCGGAGGACGAGGGTGACGATTCTCGTTCTTTCGATTTGTCAAAAGAGATCAACCACAGGATGTAGAACTATGTTGTCATCAAGGTTTCATGAGCCTTTGTTGCCGTTCGCCCCTGTCAAACTTGGAAAGGATAAATAAATCACAGAGAAAGAGTATCCGATTGCAGAAAGACAGAGATGAACCAATACAGAGAGTTAATGATCAGATGAGTGGGGATTATGGCTAAGATAGTTATCAAAAGCCTAATCCCCGACTCAAAACACAGTTTAAAAGAGAAAACCTAAAAGTGTTTATCAGACATATTGCCTCCACCGCCATATCTGAGGCAAATTGATTCCTCAACCACCGCAGTGCCACCTATTGTCTCAATACACTCAATCAGAGGCTGAAATTATTGAACGAGATCAGATTTTTTGCCTCAAAACAGCCAAAGAAGTTACTTCTGCTTTAGATTTAATGACAGAATGTTCGCAGAGTAACCCTAATAGTACGCAGGTCCTCAAAAGGTCAACAAAGCTCCCACCGAGCTAAAAAACATAAGTATAAATCAGTTAATGTAGTAGAACACCTGTACATTTTCTTCTTTGAGCCCCCAAGGGCCGAGAAGGACATTAATGACTGTATTAATTGGTTTGAGATATTTTATCAGATCTCACCTCCTCATCCTTCTATAAATACTTCACTAGAAGATGAGTGAGGGGTTGGTTGTTAACATAAATTGCTGAAGCATTGTAATGTAATTGAGCTGAAAACTTCTATTGTAAATAGTGGTTTCATTGGCTCTTGGAGCTCTGTTGGTAGCAGATAAGTTAGGTTGTGAAAGAAAGGTGAATTTAAAACATTGAACTATGAAGATTGTAACTGTTATGGAGCATCAATACAAGCTGGTTTATGGGATCCTGGTCTATGTTGACGGTGATGTTGTTCTTCTTGTAACTTGTTATTTTATTCATGTTTTCATTATGTTCCATTTTGTGCTATAAAGAACAGTTTAAATAGGGTTAGAGCCTACTGTATATCAGTAACCTTCTCTGGCTGAGAAACCTTTATTTAAATGTTTTCTTTCAACTGTTTTGTTTGGAAATGATTCAATTTAGTTTAAGCATAGGAATGCTGGCGTTCCCTCGTCTTATTGTCTTAGCTGAATATTATTTTTGAATGTTACTTTTTGTATATGTTGTGTGAAGATGAACTAAGAAAGATATGGTGAGCCCTGGTCCCAGTCTTGTCTGATCAAACTGTCTGATTGTTTCCCTTGGAATGTGTTAAAAGCTGACTAGTTTCAAAGTACTTATCAGATCTTAGGCCATTCTGTGTTATCTTTGTGATTATCTTGGCTGTAACCGAGTAGAGAAGAGCTTGGAGAGGATTTGTGGTGAGCCCGGCCCGCTAGTTGCTGCTCTAAAGGCTGCCTTCAAGTTTCCCTCTGTTTTTATATGTTTTCTATTAGAAGTGTATCAAAGGCTGGCTAGTTTCAAAGTACTCACCAGATCCTAGTTTGCTTCTATGCTTTTTTTTAAGTGCCTGGTCAAAGGCTGGCTGGTTTCAAAGTACTTACCAGATCATGGGCTGCTCTTTGTTCTGCATCTGTTACCTCCCTTTCGTATTGTATCACTCCATTCCATGAATCAAACCTTTAAAGAGATCCTTAGACATAGATGACTTGCCCCATGGACCACTCTTGCCTCTTGCTGTTCCAATTAAATCCTATTATGACTCCATAGCCCAATGGACTGAAAAAATGTAATTATATTCTTTCTATATCGAAGCTTACTCTGGATTGCTTGCAACTTCTCACCTTTGAGGCTATTTGCATATAGATCTTTCCGCCTCTAACAACAATCATGTTCAACCATCCAAAAACAAAACCAAACCCTTGGTCTTCATAACTAGCCTAATATCATTATCTTAAATTTCAAAGACAAGATCCATCTTTGTACATATTGGAGAGATCCCTCTCCGGATTCAGGAGGGCTAGATCCTGGAATCCCAAAGTTGGTTGAAATGATGTTAACTCTGTGATCGGAATTTTTCCAATCTTGCTTATTACAGAGACCTAACAATAACAACAAATATTTCCAGTGGCAGAACATAATACTTATTCGTCTCTCAATTTTTTGACTGATGTTGTTCCTCCCTACCTCGAGAGAGGCAATCACGTCCTCATCTCTCCCCCGTGCTCCAAGTCTGAGCTATGTGAGTTGACAGAAATACTGGAAAAGACCTCTGGACATTTCGGTCCAGTATTCTAGTCCAGCATATTATTATAAATTAGAGTATTCCACTGGTTACCACCGACTCGGGAATTCTTCTCTCCAAATTTCCTTCTCCAGTTACGGAACATAACCCCTCTTCCTACTGGGATATATTTTTATCCTTAGAGGTTGGGGTAACTGTTTTAACTGATTATTTTCAACTAACTCTTAGTTCTTGAATTACTTTTTACCATCAGTCTATTATTCTTTTATGGAAACCACTTCCATAACTAAATTAATTTTATTTAATGAAAATTATTTTTTGCTCATAATGTATTATTTTCAAATAAATAACAAATAATGTCTTAGTGTCTTAACAACATAATATAATCATCAGTTAGCACTTAAGCTAGCTGTTACAACTCCCCCCTGGAAGTGAACACCGTCCTCAATGTTCTCATTCTGCTCCAGCAAATAGTTCTGGGTAAGCTTCCCGAACAAAACCTTCATCCTCCCAGGTAGCTTCATCCGCGCCAAATTGCTTCCATTGAACCTTAACCTGGGTGATGGCTCATTTCCGGAGTATGATTTCTCTTCGATCAATTATACATTGAGGCTCAACCAAAAACTCGTCGTCCAGTTCGACCTGGAATCAAAAAACTTTGAATTAATTTTCTCATATATCTTAGCATTACTAATCAAGTCTTGTATTCATCTCCTACCTGAATACTCTGCTAGTGGATTACATGCTTTGGGTCATGTACGTATAGTTTTAATAATGATACATGAAAGACGTTGTGTATGCGGATCTGACTAGGTAAGGCCAATCGGTAAGCCACAGGTCCTACCCTTTCCAATATTTTGAAAGGGCCACAAAACCTGAGAGCCAACTTGGCACAAGAAGCCCACCTTAAAGGGCTTTTCTTTGGTTGGTCCTCACGTACACATGGTCTCCCACCTCAAACTCACGATATGTCCTTTTCTTATATGCATACACTTTTTGTCTATCTTGAGCTACCTTCAAATTTTGTCGAATCTTCCTTCTGACTCCATTTCAGCTAGCATTTCCGGTCCAAGCATCAACTTGGTTTCTGGGCTACTCAAGTTAATAGGAGTTCGACATTATCGTCTGTATAACACTTCGAACAGACTCATCCTAAGGGATTCATGATATCCGTTATTGTATGCAAACTCTACTAGGTGCATATATTCTTCCCACCTAGTTGGTTGTTGCATTACATACATACATAACATATCCTCCAAAATTTAATTCACTCGCTCAGTTTGCCCATCCATCTATGGATGGTAAGCAGTGTTGAAATTAATTTGAGTTCCCAAACCTGTAAATAACATTTTCCAGAATGTTGAAGTGAACTTCACATCCCTGTCAAATATGATAATCTTCGGGATACCATGCAGTCTAAAGATCTCTCGCATAAATATGTCTGCGATTTGTATTGTCTTATAAGTGGAATGCACTGGTATAAAATGTGTTGCTTTGCTTAATCGATCCACCACCAAAATTATAGAGTCATTATGCTTCTTTGATATTGGTAAACCAGTAATGAAGTCTAATGATATAACCTCCCACTTCCATTCAGGTACCGGTATAGGCTACATCAGCCTAGCTGGGTGTCGATGCTCCACATTTACTTGCTAGCATTCCAAACACTTGTTGAGATATTCTGCAATGTCTCTTCTCATACTTGGCCAAAAGTAGTTTTTCCTAATTGCTGTTAGCATTTTCTGATACCCAGGATGTCCAGAGTAGTTACTTCGGTGATACTCATTTAGAACCAGTTCCTTCAATTCCATTCGATTTGGAACAAAAATCCTCTCCTTGAAGGTTAGCAACCCATCCTTGTTAATTCCGTAATCAATAGATTTTCCTTGTTTTCTGGAATCCTCTACTTGTTGCCACATAAATTGGTACTCCAGATCCTTCTCAGCCTCGTTTTTTATCTGTTCTAGGAATTTTCATTCAATCTGATTATAGTACAGTTCATAAACACCATGCAACTTCCTACTCAATGCATAAGCTACTCTATTCTCCTTACCCTTCACATGTTGCATATCAATATCAAACATGCTCAGGAAAGCATTCCATCTTGCCTGGCAATAATTGAGGTCAGCTTGCTTAAAATAACTGGTTAAGCTACTATGATCAGTTTTGAGTACAAATCTCTTTCCAAGCAAGTAGTGCCTCCATACCCGGAGTGCATGCACTACTGCTGTCAACTCCAAATCATAAGTTGAGTACTTATGTTCATGCTCTTTTAGTTTCCAAGATTCATAGGCAACTACTTTACCTTCTTGTGACAAAATCACTCCAACTCCTTCTTTACACGCATCTGTGCAAACTTCGAACTCTTTATTGGGATCAGCTACTCTCAACATTGGAGCTATAGTCAATAAAAGTTTTAAATTTTCAAAGCTGTCTTAACATTCCGTCATCCATTTAAATATTTTTCCCTTTCTTTGTAAGGAATTAATTAGGAAAGAAATTTTTTAGAATCCTTAAATGAAGTGTCGATAATAACCAGCCAGACCCATAAAGGATCGGATGTCTGCCACATTTTGGGGTATCTTCCATTCCATAATTGTTCTGATTTTCTCCGAATCAACTGCAATTCCCTCAGCAGAAATAACATGACCAAGGTACTGTATTTCTTCCTTGAATAGATCACACTTGCTGAACTTAGCGTATAGCAGATGCTTCCGTAACATCTCCAACACTATCTGTGAGTGCTATTTGTGCTCTTCTAAATTCTTAGAATAAAATAAAATTTCATCAATAAATATTAATACAAAATTATCCAGAAAGGGGTGAAATATGCCATGCATCAACCTCATAAAGGTTGCTGGTGTGTTAGTCAGTCCGAATGGTAACACCACAAACTCATAATGTCCGTACCTGTTACGGAAAGCAGTTTTATAAATGTCTTCATCTTTTATCCAGAGCTGATGGTATCCCGACCTTAGATCTATCTTTGAAAATACGATAGCTCCCTTCACCTGATGAAACAGGTCATAAATCCACAGTAGAGGGTATCTATTTTTGACAATCAATTTATTGAGCTGGCGATAATCCATGCACATTCGCATGGTTCCGTCTTTCTTCTTTACAAATAGCACTGGTGCTCCCCAAGTGGATACAATCGGTCGGATGTACCCTTTATCCAATATTTCTTGTAACTACATCTTCAGTTTGGTCAATTTTGGTATGCTCATTCGGTATGGTGTCCTTGAAATCAGCGATGCTCCATGTATCAACTCTATAGTAAAATCAATGTCCCTTCTAGGTGGCAAACCTAGTATTTCCTCTGGAAATACGTCCATAAACTCTTGCATTATCAGAATGTTTTCCATCATTGGAGCCTTTTCTTTGGAGTTAGTGAAACCCACTTGTATAGCATATAATTGGCATCCTTTCCTCATGCACTTACTCATCTGAGATGCTGTAATAGGATGTAGCTATAAGGGTTTCTCTATGCCTTGAATCTCCTTACGAGTTCCATGCTGCATTCTGTAGTATATAATTTTTTTCTTTGCAATCTACTAATGTCCAATGATTCTCAAACAAATCCATGCCAAGTAGCACATCATAGGATCCCAAAGGTAATATATTCAGGTCTACAGTTAGCTATTGTTCACTGATTTCCAGTGTATAGTTCAGAATTTTGGCACACACCTTTCTCTTTTCTCCCGTGGCTAACTGTACCAGCCATGAATTTATGAATTTCTGACTTTGCAATTTACAAATCTCTACTAATTTGGGACTTACGTAGCTTAAACTTGCACCTAGGTCTACCAAAATAGAAACAGGTTGAGAGAGTAGCTTACCTTCCAACTCTATCATTGTCGATTGGTAATCTGCTTGCCGATCTTCCAAGGCTGCATTAATTATGGGTATATTTCTGGCTACATATCCTACTGTTGAGGCTTCTTGTAGGTTGGTAACTGCCTCGCTCCTTCCTCACTGCAGGCAATTTCTGTAGTAGTGAGCCTCACCACAACCCCAACACTGTAAGGGTGGTTTCTGATTTTGTACTTGATCTGGCTTGCTGGAAGCTTCTGTGGGTTTATCTTCCGTAGTCCATCTTATTCTCTAATGATTTCTACCAAAATTTTTGCTAACTGAGTTCCTGGCATCACTCCTGAAATTACTGGTTCTGTTTTCTTGAAATTTGAACTGCCCTTATGTTCTTTCTTTGTCGGCCAAATTTTACCCTATTCTCCTTTTGCTTTAGCTTGGTGAGAGCACATTCTTGCCTTTCATATTGCCTCGTCCATGGTTTTTGGATTCACAAACTCAATTCGTTCCTTCATATGAGTTGGCATACTACTCAGGAACCATTGTACTTTTTCCTTTTCGTCTCTTAAATAAGGAACATAACGAAGTAAGGAAGTGAAATTGGTGATGTACTCATCCATCGTCATTTTTCCTAGTTTTAAATCATGGAACTCTCTAGATTTTTCATCATAGAAGCGTTCAGTTAAGTACTTATCCTTAAAATATTGCTGGAATGAATCCCAAGTCACGTCCTAACAATCTATACTGCGAACATTTTTCACTTCCTCCCACCATAGTGTGGCCTTCTCCCTCAACTGATAGATGTCCAATCTGGCTTTAATTTTGTTGCTATATTCGTCAACTTGAAAATACTTGTTCATGTTTATCAGCCATGCCTCAGCCACCTCTTCCTCTAATCCATCAAACGTAGGTGGTTTTATCTTTCAAAACTCACCTTGCAGCTCTACTTTCTGCCTCTTATCTTCTTTATGATCCGACACATTATCTGACTCAGCCTCATTATAGTTTTTATCTTTATTACTCCACTGCGAATGACTTCTTTCCATTATGTCAGCGTTGTGGTCTCTTCCTTGTTGCTCATTTCCCTCCTGCATGCCTCTATCAGGGCTGGGCTGTTCCATTCCCTGATTCTATTTATCTGAGAGGATTTTTAATATCCTATCTTGCTCTTGCATCAAACGCTCATTATTGCTTCGAATCCTCACCATTTATTCTTGTAGCTTTTGTACTGTATTTAACAGAATGCTAGTTTGGTGTCGTTGTTCCTCCAGTAGTCTACTTGTTTGCTGGTGCTGATCCACACTCAATTGAATCCACATCTCAGGATTCATTTCTGGTTGGGGTTGGGTTTTCCCAGTGTTCTGGGGTGGCTGTTGCTTTGGCCCCCTTCTCATAATGTCTCATGTTCTGCTTCCTTTCTCTCTCTCTATGCATCAATATACACACAGCTTAAATTGTTAGATGACCCATAGGGTCCCACCGTGCGAACATCGCTCTGATACCACTTGTAATATCCAAGGTTACATTCATAAAAAAAAATTACTTTACAACATTATTACATTCGTTATACCCATTTCACACTTATATATATATATATATATATATATATATATATATATATTAAATCAGTCAAAATTACAACTTTACTTAATAACTTCTTGACTCTTATACACATATTATTAAATTTGACTGCAATGTATAACTATATTTGCATGTAAGTTTCACTAGACATGCTAACGTCTAAGCCTAAAGTTACACTTTGGATTCCCATTTCGCGAGGAGTAACTGACGGATATCTGTCTGCTTTAATCGCTATCCTTACTAGCATTATGGCAAAAATTCTGGGTTAAATATTTAATCGAATCTGCACGGTATGACACTATTTGGAATATTGTAATTGAGTTTCGTTCTCGGAAAATCCACCTCTATGCTGGCATGTATTTATGGTGAACAATTGTGAGGTCTCTCCGTCGTAGATCTGTCTAGCCCGGAATCCAACGATGGCCTTGATCTAGGGTTACAGGGTAATGAACTTACCTTGTTAACCATTTCCTTGGTATTTTGGAATTTCGCCTTGGCTCTCCGTGGAAGGAAACTACTGCTTATGCAAACCATGTCTTCAAGGTTTTTCTTCTGGCTTAATAGGCTCCACCATCGTTCTTCATGGTAAGTAACTTACAGCACTGAAATTTTTCATAAGATTGTTCACTGTGGATTAATGGTTTGATATAATTGTTCTTCTGCAAGGTTATCTCTTCATGTTTTCTATTTTTAAGTTAAATCCTGGTTCTCAATTCTGTGTCTGTGTTTCAGATTGGTGTATTGTTGTCTCGGGTCATAGTGAATCATTCTCGACCATCCTTCGGATTGGGATTCCTTTTCTCCACTCTGCTACAATAGATGAAACGATGGAATGACGAGAAGGTAAAACCCACTTTCTATACTTATCGTTTTTCTCTGAGTTTGTTAGTCTGTTCATTCCATCTCACTGCTATTTAACCAATAACTCTTATTGGCACTGTTGCAGGATGACGTGCCCGAATTCTCGACAAGAGCCATTTTAGGTAAGCTGTGGGTTTTTTTTTCTTGTTTCCAAAGTTTTCCTCCCAACATTTAGGGCATGAGGAAAAAATGTTTAACCTTACCTTTCTAATTCATGCAGGTAACTTGTCTAAAAAGGGTCTTGTGATGGGTATTTCTTTTGATGGAGCTCGGTTCGGTGCTTTCACAAACAATCTCCATCCCGTCTCTAATAGGTATCTCTTCTGTGTGTGACTTGGCTTGGAGCACCAAGCTCATGGCTTGGAATTTTGGCTCACTATGGATCTTTCTGTCTTATTCAGTTTATTGTAAACCTGGAATTTGCTTACGAGATAAGCCAAATTGTGCATGTCGCTATTGTTACACAGAAATTTGTCACCGTCCCTGCAATCCCCATCCCGCACATCGGAGGGTTCATTCCGTGACCTGTGAGCAGAGACAAGACTTGAAAATACTTTAATTGCATCCCTCTGAAGATGAGCTTTCATTGCCCTGAAGACATCTCTTTGCAAAAAACCCTAAAAATAGCTCTTTTTCCATTGGCGCGGTTCCATAGTTCATCTCTCGCACCAAGGGAGCAAATCCTCCAAAGAGGGCGAGCCAATTGGCGCTCTGTCATAGAGCCGCACTCGCGCCAACCATATTAAGAGGTGTTTTTTAAAAATAAAAGGCGGAAGTTTCATCCTAACAAATTCCTGGACTGATATCTATCTTGAGTTGGGAGGTTTGGCTATGGATTTCCAAAGAGAGGAAGTGGTTTGCCACCTCTCATGGAAGCTTCCTTGATGATAGGGCCAATCCCATAATTATAGGAATCCCAACTTCCCTTCCTCCTCCTATAAAGGCTTGCCCATCTCCATAGCAAGCTAGTTCCAGAATCTCCAAGTTCCCAAGAGCTTTCATATCCTTATGCTGCAAGAGCCTTCTTGATTCCCTAAGGCCAAATCCAAGCAAGGAGACTATTGCCAAGTATCCGGAGAGAGAGGCTTGTCCCATCCTTGACAGGTTTATCGAGACATGTTCTGCTGACGACCCGCCAAAGGAGAATTTGGCGTCGAAGCTTTGGTTTTATTCTTCTTTTGAATCATTAATATTAAGCGACTATTGGTTATGGTTCCACTCTTGTTCTTGATCATGTTCACGAGTTATGTCCTCTTCAACTGAAATATAGTTGTATATACTGGATTTTATGCTTGCGTTTGTGTTGTTTCTTGCATGTGCAGGTGTCCGACCACGGAGATCGTGAGGATTGTGATCTGCCAGGGCAAAGGAACGAGAGCACCACCTCTTCTACAAACGACAACGTTGGATTCCAGGTAAGCCTTCCTCGCAAGTCAGTTTATTTACGATTAGGAACCTGCACTGTAGCGTGTTTGATTGTTGCTAGACCCAATCTGGGCTAGTAGGGATCACCTCTGTCCGCAGAGGGGATTTACCACCTCAACAATTTGGCGACTCCGCTAGGGACTCAACTTGTTGTTTGATTTGTAAACTATAGACGGAGTCTGAAGCACAGCCAGATATCCTTCGAAATGCTTTTGCTCTGCAATTGCGAAGTAGATCAAAGCTGCTTCAGTAAATCTCCGGTTTAGTTTGTAAACTGAACACTTGGAGCTTTGTCTTGTCTTTTCGGTTGATTCTTGATTCTGCTTGCGTGATCAGCTCTTTGGGCTGGCTCTTTCTGTGAATTTGGCTTTTGGATAGCTTGATTATCACTGGTCTGCTTGTTGGATTGGTCTTTTTTATTTTTTATTGGTAAACTCGACTGGCGCGCTTTTTAGCTTGACAGTCGCGCCTATTGGCGCAGGTTGCTAGAGTATTACCCGTGCCAATTCTATTCTGGCACTAGTTTCAGCCTTACAGTCGCGCCAATCCTGTAAGGTACTAGGGTTTACTATGTTTTGAGCTTTCTGAGCTTGATCTGTGTCTGTCTCGCTTTGAGCCTAGATCACATGGTTCATTTGAGTCTTGGAGATTCTGCTGGAAGTGGTGAGTCTGGTCTTGGTTGGGAGAAATTCTTTGTTTTTTCATTTTTAGGCATTGGCGCTAGTTGTCAGTGTGCAAGTCGCACCAGTTGGCGCTAGTTGTCAATGTACAAGTCGAGCCAATTTCAGGGTGTGTGAAAATTGAGATTTTTTCCCTAAATCCTTCACTAGTGTGTCTTTCCCTTCCGGTCTTTTCACTGTATGAGCATAGATTACATTGCTCATTGTTTGAAATGTCTTCTTTCCATGATTGTTTGATGTAAAAGGGAATGAATGCCTTGTTTTGATCTCTTGCTTTGGAAGTCCTCTTTGCATTTGACCTTATGTGTCTTGTCGCCTTTTGAGGGATTTCGTTACAAAGTGTTTGAAACAACGATTGCATTCTTAGTGTTTGTTTACATCTCTTTTGCCTTCATCCTTTCATTAAGGAGATTTGTGTTCTTTTAGTTTTCATCTCTTAGTTTTCTTTTCATTAAAATGCATTAGATCACATTGCATTGAAAAGTATTTTTTTTGAGATTTATCGTTGAACTTAGATTATATCGTTTAAATGATTGAAAACAGAAATCGCTGAGAGCATCTTCATTAAAACATGCATTAAGTAGATTTCTATTTCATCAAAAATTTTCCAGTGTGCATTTATCATTTGAAAAAAGAAAGTAAAATTGTGCATAGATTACAATTGCACAGTTTTCGAAAAAGAAGATTTTGCATAGATTACATAGCATTATTCGCATCGTTGAATGTTTGAAATTACTTTTGGATAGTGAAAGTCATCTAGTTTGGAAAAGATTTCGTTTGCAGTGTTGTTGTTTGTTGCATCATTGTTTGAAACTCTTCCCTTAACTAGATAGCATTCATCGAATTGAAAGATTTCTTTTCTCATATAGCTGCATATAGGAGATTCTCAAATGACATATGGTAGGGCCTTGAAACTAAAACATAATTGAAGATCAACCATAAAATTTATTCAATTTATCTTAAGGAAGTATTGAAACATTAACGAAATATTTATAGGTCTAGGCTAGTGACGTGAAACTGCTGCCTTTAAACCTGGGTGAGCTGCTTCGCTCTTTGGCTTTATTAAAGACTATACATTGTGCTCCCTGTACCGTCGCGTATATAAAGGGAGACCCCACTAGGTTTCAATCCTTTATCCATAGGAAGCCGAGTCTGCCGCCCTATACCCGTGATACACCGGACATAGCATTCGGGGAGATTTCCTCCACGTACGGAAAGTCCTTGGTTGATTTTTCTTTCATTTTGAAACCAAGGTGTATATCGCAGTTCACGGTTATTTGGTACACCCTTTGCCTAGTATTCCTGAGTAGTCATTTTGATCCTATCTGACTCCCTAAATTTGAAAGGATCATCAAGTGCTTGTCCTTTCATGCTTGTGTCAAATCTGAAAGAGATAGAGTCACCTTTTTGACCGTTTCTTGACTCTTAAAACATGAAACGGTGAAGTTTCTTATTTTTCAATGTGGTAAAAATTAATCACCCACGATCGCACGCCTTGTTACACACGCCTTTTAGAGTTTTCTTGTTGGACGTTTCTGATTGTGTGCCTTGGTTTTTAGCTCCGTGTGCGCTTTGAGTTGTTGATGGTAACTTTTCCGAGTTCACTAACCATGAATCCTCTGATGGGAATCGGTCATTTTCTCCTTTTGGGAATGTTGGTGCTCCTTATATGGCAACATTGTCCCTTCTCGGTTAATCGTTGGGTTGCCTGTTTGGTTGTTCTCAACCTCTGTGGTCCCGAATGTCCCGACTACTGTTCAATCAGTTCCTCCGCCTGAGCAACATCATGTTGATTCCAAGGTGGAACTCTCCCCTTCTTCGCCTGTTTCTACGTCTTCATCTTCTACTTCGCCTGGTGAAAGTCTAGATTCGAGTAACCAGGTGGCTAAGAAGAAGAAGAAGAAGACAAAGAAGAAGAAGTTAGATAAAAGGAGAGGCTAGCTCTACAGCTATTACGCCTAAGAAGTCTCCTCTTGATAAACCTCCCAACCCTCCACATGAAAGCCAAGTTCCCTCGTATGTTGTGCATGGGAGATCTTCTTCTTCGAGATCCGCTCTGAGCATTTCTCCTTGCCTAAGTAATGGTCCAACCGCTGTCCGCCGTTGCCTTTGGCTTCTAGGAGTCAATTTGGGGGCATGTCTTCAACTGGTGTTGGTAAGGCTGCTAAGAAGCAGGGTAATATTACCAATCCCTGTAAGTTGTGTGAAGGGCACCATGCCATTCACCTTTTTCCGTACATGGATGAAGCCAAGCGAGTTTTGGATAACTCAGCTGTTTCTACACCATGCCTTCCAGCTGGTTATAATCGGCTTTCTTTGAGTCCTCCACCAGCTGATCCTACGATTGGTAAAGAGTCATCCTTGGTCGATCCCGCTCCCTCGGAAATTCAAATTCATGAATCCATCCCTGACCAACCATTGGTCGTAGGATCGGTTGAGCTGGCCCCGTCTGCGGTGCACCAGGTCTTTTCCGTTGAGAATGGACCTCTCATCCCTCAGGTTCTTCTTGTTTCCTCAGATTCCTCAGACTTGGAGAAAGATTCTCCTATCCCTATACCTCAAGAAGCTGCTCCTCCGCCTCTCGTAATGGAGGTCCCGGAGGATACACCTCCCACCTTCGAGATGGAGGTCGTGGAGGATGCTCCTTCTTCTTCCGTAACACCAGGGGAACACCATCTTGGTTCGATGGTAGCCCCTCCAAGTAGTTTGGTCGCTTCCTTTGATTGAAATCAATTTGCAGGATTTCGCCTTCCATCCTATGTGCCTTTCGAGATCACAGTACAGGTTTTTGGTTTGGTTGTACCCAGTGCCATTATAGATGAAGGTGCCTGTGTTAGTATTATATCCTCAACTACATGGAAAGCTTTTGGTTCGCCACCGCTTGCGCCTGTTACGCAGAATCTGTTGACTTTTAACAGAAGGACGAGTCAACCATTGGGGATCCTTCCAAGGTTACCTATTACTTTGGGAGGTAAAACCGTCCATATGGACGTGATGGTCGTTCCAGGCCCCTTGGATTTTAATCTGCTCCTGGGGCGCGATTACACCTATGCCATGGGAGCGCTAGTCTCCTCCCTTTTTCATGTGGCCTGTTTTCCACATGAAGGACAGATCGTGACCATTGATCAGCTTTCGTTCTTTGGTCCTAATGTGGCAACTGGCCCGCCATCACCCCCTCCTGGTTTTTATCCACCCGTTGTATCTGCCCCACCGCAGGTCAACTATGTGGCTACCTACCCCGTGCCCGCACTTAGTGACGATGCCGTCGTGCATATTGTACTGGGGGCATTGGGTCCTGATTTCCAAGATGTCATTCTCCCACCTAGTGCGGGACTCTTGGAAGCCATGAATTCTTTTCCATCATGACGAGTAGTCTGTCGGAGCATGGTTCGTTTCCTTACGTCAAGCTCCTTAAAAAATGAAACAAGCTAGTCGGAGCAGAGTTCCTTGTCTTGTGTTAAGCTCCTTAAAAAATGAAACAAGGTTGTCGGAGCATGGTTCTTTTCCTGTGTCAAGCTCCTTAAAAAATGAAACTGGGTCTGGTCAGAGCAGAGTTCCTTATCTTGTGTCAAGCTCCTTAAAAAATGAAGCAAGGTTGTCGGAGCAGAGTTCCTTGTCTTGTGCCAAGCTCCTTAAATCATGAAACAAGGTGTCCTGAGGATAGTCCTTTTAATGTGTCAACCTCGTTAAAAAATGAAACACGTTCCTGTTCAATTAGAGTCTTTGATAAGATCTCGTAAAATCCCAGTCGAGTCTTTCTCTTGATCTCGTAACTTGAACCTTCACTCCATCTACCTTTCATATGGATTGAAGCTTGGGGGGCATGTACCTCAAATTGAGTCACCATGTTGGGGGCATGCTTAACTTTTTCAAGCATAGTTTGTTTTCGTTTCAAGCTTGTGTAAAAATGAAACCAGTTTCAAGCATAGTTTATCTTTGTTTCAAGCTTGTGTAAAAATGAAACCAAATTCAAGCAGAGTTTCTTGATTTCAAGCTTGTGTAAAAATGAAACCTTTCCCATTTTACCTCTTGTGATTGCCATTTTATCAGCCTGTTTTTCCAGATGAGCCTTGGTTTTCTCACTCCATCGTCACTATCTTCTTGGCCGATCATATGCCTTCACTTGGTTGTTTTACCCATTCCTGAGGAACCGCTGCGATGAGTGGTCTTGTTAGCCAGCCTCTTTACCTTTATCTTGTCCTGAGCAGTTCCACCATTACCGGAACCAGTTGCTCCCCTTTATACCACTCATTCCTCTAGGAGGAGTCATCTTTCAGCTCTTTTCTGACTCTCTAAACATGAAAAGATTGCTGAGGCCCTTGTCGTTTCGATCTTGTTAAAGTGGACACGAAACGACATCTACCCAGTATACGTTTACCCCTTTTTTGGGCTGGGATAGATTATTTACGAAAAAGGAATACCCTAGCCTATCACGACTAGGAGGTTTTCTCAGATATTGTTTTCTACCTTTTCAGATCTGAGAAACTATTTACGAAAAGGGATCTTTGGAGTTTACTTGTCCGATGTCTTTTCAAACTCTCTAAACATGAAAAGACGTCGATTTCTTCCTTTGCCAGACTCATTAAACCTAGATGACATTGGATTTAGTCGAAATGACGATATTCGAGTTTCTCCTTCCTAGGGCTCGTTAAATGTACTAGGATGGATTCGTACGAAGGACAGATTTATATGACAAGCATATGGTATCCTCTTCAAGCTTGTGTAAAAATAAAGAGGTACTTACCGAAATGGTGGGGTAAAATGGAACTAACATCATTTTCGTGTCGGCAGTATGTCGCTCTTGAACATGGCACTTGTCTGCATTCCGGTCGGGTTGGAGACATCTCATCTCGTTTTCCACTTGCCTCCGTGGGTTTGGGTGATCCCTTTTTACCTCTCATCTGTTATTTGCCTCATCATCATGACCTCTGATCTTTTGATGTCAAATACTGCCAAATCCACTGTCGTGCTGCCAATATGTTCAAGAGAAGTTGACCTCTGCAAATTTCAACCTTCCTTTGATTCTCATCTAATCCTGATCACAAAAGACATTATATTCCTCTGTCTCGTGTCGATGATGTGGGAAACATTATGGCCCACCTTCGGTCAAGGTCACTTCCTGTCGACTTCAGCTCATTATCCAGGAAGCTGATCTAGAGACTCCCTTAAGGTACCTTGGAGCCTGCATGCCTCAATGGCAGGTTCGTCACATTCGACGTGAGGTTTTCATCACTGGCCTCTGATCGAGTGATTCTACGGGTGTTAGACACCATCTCATTGATTCACACGCCGTAGATTGTACCTGTAGTACCTTGAGAGCCATTGTCATTATTGGTGGTTCCTCTCGCGTCTGTTAACAACTTTCATCATTGGCTGGTAATCAGGCGAGGTTCTTGCATGTTTGACTTCAGCTCACACATTCGCATGCTTGAACTTGTACTTTGTTCGGGTCGAGATGGAGCGCAAGACCCTGGATTGTGTCTGTTGTAATCTAGGCTGCGATTTTATGGATTATTGTTTACATGACTCACTGATTGGATGGATGCGACCATACCTGAGTCTATTTATCAATCCTCACTGGATGGCTACATCCATGCCTTGGATCTAGATCATTGTAAACTCTGTTATGGATGTTTGTGCCCATACCACGCATATATATCATGTATCTGAGACATCAGTTGTACTTCGCTCCGCAGGTTTTCCGATGGCAGTGTTTTCAGTCGGCATGTTCTCGTAAAGCATTTCACCCCTCTCTCTCTCTCTCGAGCCTCATGCTTTAGGGGGCATCTGTTACACAACAATTTTTCACCGTCCCTGCAATCCCCATCCCGCACATTGGAGGGTTCATTCTGTGACCTGTGAGCAGAGACAATACTTGAAAATAATTTCATTGCATCCCTCTGAAGATGAGCTTTCATTTCCCTGAAGACATCTCCTTGCAAAAAACCCTAAAAATAGCTCTTTTTCCATTGGCGCAGTTCCATAGTTCAGCCCTCGCGCTAAGGGGGCAAATCCTCCAAAGAGGGCGTGCCAATTGGCGCTCTGTCATAGAGCCGCACCCGCGCCAACCATATTAAGAGGTGTTTTTTAAAAATAAAAGGTGGAAGTTTCGTCCTAACAAATTCCTAGACTGATACCTATCTTGAGTTGGGAGGTTTGGCTACGGATTTCCATAGAGAGGAAGTGGTTTTCCACCTCTCATGGAAGCTTCCTTGATGATAGGGCCAATCCCATAATTATAGGAATCCCAACTTCCCTTCCTCCTCCTATAAAGGCTTGCCCATCTCTATAGCAAGCTAGTTCCAGAATCTCCAAGTTCCCAAGAGCTTTCATATCCTTATGCTGCAAGAGCCTTCTTGATTCCGTAAGGCCAAATCCAAGCAAGGAGACTATTGCCAAGTATCCGGAGAGAGAGGCTTGTCCCATCCTTGACAGGCTTTATCGAGACATGTTCTGCTGACGACCCGCCAAAGGAGAATTCAGTGTCGAAGCTTTGGTTGTATTCTTCTTTTGACTCATTAATATTAAGCGACTATTGGTTATGCTTCTGTTGGAAATATGATGCAGAGTGTTGTCCTTGATGGCAACCCACTGAATGAAGATGAAGACATGAGATTGTTGGCATGTGTTGTCCTTGATGGCAATACACCTGATGAAGTTATTCTTGACTTGATGGACTTGGTAAATGATGTAAATCTGATGTGATATGATGTTTGTTGAACAATATGATGTAGAGAGTTGATCTTGAATGGCAACCCACCTGATGAAGATGATGGCAACTTACTTGATGAAGTTGTGCTTGATAGAATATGTCTTGATGAACCTGTTTAAAGATGAAAATCTGATGTATCTACAGAGAGTACAGAAGGTAATGAAGAAAGGAAATTCAATATGTGCTAGATCTATGATGAAAAGAGTATGTCTCAAGGCATACGCGGATTTGTCTAGGAAAAGTCGCGTATGCACGCGGGAAACAACGTGACAAGTCGCGTATGGGAAAAAGCGCTCAAAAGGTGCAAAACCAGGGGTAAACACCATGGTATTGACCCATTGTATTGGGTAATGATTCGTCTAAATGACCCCGTCCAGGAATACCATCGGAAGTAATGTAGTTTTGGGCTCATGGTATTGTTTTGGCTCATGGTATTGAAAAAGGGGCTCATGGTATTGAAAAAGGGTAAAACTATATAAAGAGAAGAAATTCATTGTGAAAATCATGAATGTGGGTGCAAGATGTCTGAGCTTGAATGAATACTTCTATGTGAAGTATATCTGTATGGAAAGGGTAAAGGCTTGATGATAGATCTGAATGTATGATGCACCAATGAAGAAAATGATGAAGAAGGGGATCTAGATCTGAAATGTATTTGTATCTACTAGATCGGTTTATGGAGTGATTAGATCTGTGATGAGGCGAACATCTGTCTGAAGTAAAGGGTTGAATCTAAACTGAATATCTGATCTGAAGAAGTATGCAGCTCTGTAATGGTTGAAGATCCATACGCTAGTTCGTCGCAGAGGAAGCGCGTATATACGCGGCTTCGCTGAAGAGAAAGCGCGTATGCGCAATGAAATTGGATCTGTAATATGTACAGAAGTATACGCTGGTTTATGTGAACGGAAGCGCGTATATACGCGACATCAGCGAAAGGAAAGCGCGTATACAAACTAGGGTTTGCTGAAGTCTGTGGTAAGAAATGTCTGATCTGTTCTGCTGGTTTACTGATATCTGTCAGTGAGTTATATGTATCTGTTTCATGGTTGACTATGCTTAAAAGTATGGAGTGGGTCCAGTCTGAAAATATGATGAAACGTGGCCTGCAAGTGGTGTCTTAAAGGATGCTTTGGATCCAGTGTGAAAATTGATGAAACGTGGTCCATAGAGGTGCTGAGGGTTGTAGCCTTCAGTCAAGGGGTTGTAGCTCCCTTCCAGGTGAGGCTGGTAAACGAGTCGTGGGTCATAGCTCCTTCCGGTGAGGCCGAAACGAAGGGGTCGAGCCTTCCGCGGAGAGGTCGGTAAACGAGTCGTGGTTGTAGCTTCCTTCCAGGAGAGGCTGGTAAATGAGTTAGGGGGTCGTAGCTCCCTTCCAGGTGAGGCTGGTAAACGAGAGCAGGGGGTCGTAGCTCCCTTCGAGGAGAGGCTGGTAAACGAGTCAGGGGGTTGTAGCTCCCTTCCAGGTGAGGCTGGTAAACGAGCGCAGGTGGGTGCCTGCGTGATGGTAGGAGTCTGCACCAGCACATATGTTGTAAGATGTTTTCTCTATAATAAAATATTGAAGGCTGAGCAACTGCAGCGGTGGTTTTCTCCCGACTTGGGTTTCCACCTAAAAATCCTGGTGTTCATGTGTGATGGTTTATTCTGTTGTTACTACACATGTTTACTGTTAACTTAACATCAGATGAGTGAATAGTGCAAAGAACTAAGTTAATAAATATCTGCATATTTAGATCTCCGCTAATACGCGAGTTGCATGAAGGATATCCGCGTATATACGCAAGTTTACTAAAGGAAAGTAGCGTATGGGCTTTAAGGAATGAAAAAGTGAAAATTTTTGAGTATGCAGTAAATACTGATTCACCCCCCCCCTCTCAGTATTTTTCCCAACAATTGGTATCAGAGCAGGTCCTTCTGCAGAAGCTTGATCGCTTGAAGGAGATCCGTCACAATGGGAAGTCAAGAAGGAGAGATGTCTATAAAGCCACCTCTATTCAATGGAAGCAATCTGATATTTGGGATGGTACGAACAAAACCTTATCTGCAAAGTCTTGGTGCAGATGTGTGGGCAATCATGAAAGAAGTAGCAAGATGGAATAAGAATCGATCTAGCACAAGAAAAGGTTACTATATTAATGAAGACAGTGATGGGTTGCTCATGGAAAAAGAATCTAGAGAAGAAAAGGATACTTTTGTGGATTCTCAAGAAGACAATGATTTTTTTGAAGAAAACACTCAATTCAAAGGTAAGCTTCCCTTCAAATGTTTTGAGTGTGGAAAAGTTGGTCACTATGCTGCTAAATGTCCTTATAGAGAAAAACATGGTAAAGGGAAACAATTTGAAAAGAGGAAGAGTTATTTTGCAAATGAAGATGATGATGAAGTGTCCAGTGAAGATGAAGAAGATTTTGACCAAGATCTGAAAGTGCTCATGGCAAAGAAACAAAAGAAGAAGGCTACTCAAAGCAAGAAGATGTCTCAGAAAACATGTATCGCAAAAATTGAAGAAGATGAATCGGATAGTGATTGGGGTCATTGGAATACTCTTATTGGTGCAAACAATGATGAAGATAGTGAAAATTATGTTGTGGACCTAGAAGAAGTTTTCAAGGATTAACGAAGATTAGTTAATGAGAAGAAATCTGCCTACAATGAAATAAATGGACAGATAGAAATAGGTATTGATCGTTGTTCTTGTATTTTACTTAACTGTATATGCAAAGGTAATGATAGTGAAAGCAAAGTTGTGGATATAGAAGAAGCTGTTAAGATTAAAGATGAAGATCAACAAAAATCATCTAAGAAGAATGAAAGACTTGAAGCTGAAGTCATCTCTCTTAGGGAAGATCCAAAAATATCAAAGAAGAAGATGGCAGAACTCGAAGCAGAAAACATTTCTCTAAAAACAGATCTGGAAAAATAAAAAAGGAAGAATGAAGGTCTTGAAGCCGGAATCATCTCTCTACAAGCAAATCTTGAAGCATCAAGTAAGAAGAATGAGGAACCTCTACAATCATTTGAAAAGGAAGGACTTGAAGTAGAAATCATCTCCCTCAAAGAAGACCTGGATAAATCAAATAAGAAGAATGCAGGACTTGAAGCAAAAAACATATCCCTGAAAGTAAATCTCGAAGCATCGAAGAAGAAAAATGAAGAGCTGCAACAAACATGTGAAGAAAACGAAAATTGGTTGAAAGAAGAGATTCTAAATCTAAAGGATCAAGTAGAAGATGGAAGAATGAAAGAAGAAAGCATGACAAAGCAATGTCAAGCCTTGGAGGTTGAGGTAAACATTCTCAAAGGTAAATTAGAAGAAAAAGTTAAACTTTTGAGGTTTCAAGACAGTACTAATATCTTGGACAATATTCTGAGTAATCAAAGGTCTCTTGCTATCAAACTTGGTCTTGGTTTCCATGAAACTGTTAAAGGAGAATCTAGCTCACAAGGAAGTGCTAAAAATTAAGAGGATGTCAATGCAAAACCTGAAGTGTTGAAAGAGACAAAAGGTCAACCAACAATGATGAAATCTCAAAGGAAATCAGTCACTAATGTTGAATGCTTTAAATGTCATAACTATGGGCATGTTGCAGCAAATTGTAGGAGCAGATCATTTCAGCCTCAAACAAACAGTTCCTACATAGAAAGGTACTCTGGTTTCTTCAAGGGATATTGTTTCTCATGTAACAAGTATGGACATAAAGCAGCTGATTGTAAAAGGAGAAATACTCTTTATGATTCTTATGCTTATTTATTTGGACACATGAGATGTTATTATTGTAACAAGTATGGACATGTAGAAAAGGAATGCAGGTTGAACAGATCTGAGAAAGTGGACAATTTTCAGCACACAGCTAGGAATTTCAAGCAAATTTGGAAAAAGAAGGAGGACCAATCAGAAACGTAGGGAATTCTGACCCTACTGCAGTCATCTGCTTCTGAAGCTTATTTCTCTTATTGGCTGCAGGAATGATGTGGGATACATTATGAGATTTAGTAATGTATCGTCACAAGGGGAGCAATGTATGATGTCTCTCATGTTTGGTTTGATTATTCTGGTTATATGTATTTCTGACAGAGCATCTGATATGAAGAAGATAGGTACAGGAAGTACAAGTTCAGGGGGAGATAAAGGAATGTGAAAATTTCTATGCTTCACTTTCCATACGCGGGTTCTATTCACAAAAGTCGCGTATACACGCGAGTTTCAGCAGACACAGTCGCGTATGCATTAATGATAAGAGAATTTATATGTTAACTGAAGATCTGGAGCAGAGGATCAGGGGGAGCATCAGTCTGACTGATAATAACTGTATTATTGACTCTGTATCAGCTTAATTCCTCAGTTCTAAATAATGATGATATGATACTTGATGTTTTGTGTTGAAGATTATGGATGAGTCCTGTTTACTTTTTGATGATGAGATTGGAAGTCTTATAATTCAAAGATAAGGACAGATCATGTAGAGATTGTTGCTGATGACTTGCTGATGAACGTATTCAGGTTGCACAAGTTAAGAAAGAGCACTGGTTTAGGGGGAGCAGCAGGTTGAAGACTAATGATTGCATTGTTGGCAATATGACTGCTTATTCTTTGGTTATTGTGATACTCATGCTCAAATGATGATGACTTGGTACATGGTTTATTATGATGAGATTTTGAGCCCTGGTTGCTGATAAGTATCTTTTTTGCTCACACATGGATGAGTTGGATGTCGTTTGATTCAGAAATAAATCATGCAGAGTTTGTTACTATGGTTGAGATATTTTGCCTACATATAAAATCTTGAAGACCTTGATGATATTGGACCACATGGATGATTGTTTGACACATATTTGAAGATGTTATTTTTGGTATAATAATCTCTCTTGGGAAGAATATGTTGATGCTGCAAAGAGTTTGAAGACTTGGTCACTATTATGATACAACCATTGGATGACACTTGAAGACACAACTACATTGTCCTATCTGTCTGCCCTCACATGTTCTAGGGAAGCATTTGAATTTCACAAACTGAAGCTGGAGTTGTCTCTGTCTGTCAGAAGAACAAATTTACTTAAATGCAGAAGATTGAATTGGATACGCGGGTTTCCTGAAATACATTCTCGTATATACGCGAGTTGAAACACATAAAGACGCGTATGGTTGGTTGCTGGCAATTTTTGGTTGGTTCAGCTTTCTTCAGCACAGCTGCAGTGCTGTTTGGTATCTCTGGTGGTGTTCCAGTTCTCATAATTTTATTTCTAATGTTTTGATAAAGATGCCTTGATGATTTGTTGGTAAAAGTGTCCAGGATGCACAAACTAAGGGGGAGCCTTAGTCATATGGAAAGGATGCTTGGATGCACAGGTTCAGGGGGAGCATTAGCTTTGCTAAGTATAATGCATTGTTGGCATTATGATGATTCTGAAATATGTTCCTTAAAGTCTTTCTGGTGTTGGTCATAAATGGTCATATTTGTATTTTGATGAAAAGGTCATGTTGAGACCCATGATGTAAATTTGTAATATTCAGTCATGTAAGGACTTGTCAATTTTTGTAAATCTACTTGGTTGGGTAGCTGAGTCAAATTTGTAAACACACTTGGTTGGGTAGTTGAATTGAAATGTGTAAACCCACTTGGTTGGGTACTTGAGTCTCATGTGCAAATCCACTTGGTTGAATATTTGATGTAAGTATGAGTCTTTGGTGATAGGAAGGTCATAGAGTCAAGTATTTCATTGAAAAATATGTTTGAAGATTCATCATGAACTCAGGGGGAGCTTGGTCACTTCAGTATACATCAGATCTGCAGAACGCTTCTTCCACATGAGGAGAAAAGGGGGAGAGTATGTTGGTTTTTGATCCGCCCTTTGCCCTTGATGTCAAAGGGGGAGAGTGACATGGTGTTTGAATGAAGATAATGGTGTCAAAGAATGGGGAGAGTGACATGGTGTCATTGTATTCTTAATGTACCTATCTGTTGTGATGATCAAACACCATCGTGGTTTCCATCAAGTCCAAAGGGGGAGATTGTTGGCAATATGATGCAGAGTGTTGTCCTTGATGGCAACCCACTGAATGAAGATGAAGACATGAGATTGTTGGCATGTGTTGTCCTTGATGGAAAGACACCTGATGAAGTTATTCTTGACTTGATGGACTTGGTAAATGATGTAAATCTGATGTGAAATGATGTTAGTTAGCAACATGATGCTGAGTGTTGTCATTGAATGGCAACCCACCTGATGAAGATGATGGCAACTTACTTGATGAAGTTGTGCTTGATAGAATATGTCTTGATGAAAGATATAGTGTGTACAGAAGGCAATGAAGAAAGGAATTCAGATTGTGCTAGATCTATGATAAAAAGAGTATGTCTCAAGGCATACACGGATATGTCTAGGAGAAGTCGCGTATGCACGCGGGAAACAACGTTCCAAGTCACGTATGGGAAAAAGCGCTCATAAAGTGCAAAACCAGGGGTAACCACCATGGTATTGACCCATTGTATTGGGTAATGATTCGTCTAAATGACCCCGTCCAGGAATAACATCAGAAGTAATGTAGTTTTGGGCTCATGGTATTGTTTTGGCTCATGGTATTGAAAGAGGGGCTCATGGTATTGAAAAAGGGTAAACCTATATAAGGAGAAGAAATTCATTGTGCAAATCATGAGTGTGGGTGCAAGATGTCTGAGCTTGAATGAATACTTCTCTGTGAAGTATATTTGTATGGAAAGGGTAAAGGCTTGATGATAGATCTGAATCTATGATGCACCAATGAAGAAAATGATGAAGAAGGGGATCTAGATCTGAAATGTATTTGTATCTACTAGATCTGTTTATGGAGTGATTAGATCTGTGATGAGGCGAACATCTGTCTGAAGCAAAGGGTTGAATCTAAATTGAATATCTGATCTGAAGAAGTATGCAGCTCTGTAATGGTTAAAGATCCATACGCTAGTTCGTCGTAGAGGAAGCGCGTATATACACGGCTTCGCTGAAGAGAAAGTGCGTATGCGCAGTGAAATTAGCTCTATAATTTGTACAGAAGTATAAGCTGGTTGATGTGGATGGAAGCGCGTATATACGCGACATCAATGAAATAAAAGCACGTATGCAAACTAGGGTTTGCTGAAGTATGGGGTATGAAATGTCTGATCTGATCTGTTGTGTTATAGCTATCTGTTGTTGATGTTTGACTGTGCTTAAAAGTATGGAGTGGGTCCAGTCTGAAAATATGATGAAACGTGGCCTGCAAGTGGTGTCCTAAAGGATGCTTTGGATCCAGTGTGAAAATTGATGAAACGTGGTCCATATTGGTGCTGAGGGTTGTAGCCTTCAGTCAGGGGGTCGTATCTCCCTTCCAGGAGAGGCTGGTAAACGAGTCAGGGGGTTGGAGCTCCCTTCCAGGAGAGGCTGGTAAACGAGTCAGGGGGTTGGAGCTCCCTTCCAGGAGAGGCTGGTAAATGAGTCCGGGGGTTGGAGCTCCCTTCTAGGAGAGGCTGGTAAACGAGTCGGGGGGGTCATAGCTCCCTTCAGTGAGGCAGTAAACGAGAGCAGGGGGTCGTAGCTCCCTTCCAGGAGAGGCTGGTAAACGAGTCAGGGGGTTGTAGCTCCCTTCCAGGTGAGGCTGGTAAACGAGCGCAGGTGGGTGCCTGCGTGCTGGTAGGAGTCTGCACCAGCACATATGTTGTAAGATGTTTTCTCTATAATAAAATATTGAAGGCTGAGCAACTGCAGCGGTGGTTTTCTCCTGACTTGGGTTTCCACCTAAAAATCTTGGTGTTCATGTGTGATGCTTTGTGTGATGGTTTATTCTATTTTTACTACACATTTTTAATGTTAAATTAACATCAGATGAATGAATAGTGCAAATAACTAAGTTAATAAATATCTGCATATTTAGATCTCTGCTAATACGCGAGTTGCATGAAGGATATCCGCGTATATACGCGAGTTTACTAAAGGAAAGTAGCGTATGGGTTTTAAGGAATGAAAAAGTGAAAAGTTTTGAGTATGCAGTAAATACTGATTCAACCCCCCCTCTCAGTATTTTTCCCAACAGGTTCCACTCTTGGTCTTGATCATGTTCATGAGTTATGTCCTCTTCGACTGACATATAGTTGTATATACTGGATTTTATGCTTGCGTTTGTGTTGTTTCTTGCATGTGCAGATGTCCGATCACGGAGATCGTGAGGATTTTGATCTGCCAGGGCAAAGGAACGGGAGCACCACCTCTTCTACAAACGACAGCGTTGGATTCCAGGTAAGCCTTCCTCGCAATTCGGTTTATTTACGATTAGGAACCTGAACTGTAGCGTGTTTGATTGTTGCTAGACCCGATCTAGGCTAGTAGGGATCGCCTCTGTCCGCAGAGGGGATTTACCTCCTCAATAGCTATCGTATTTAAATCTGTTGTAGTTAATCTGTTGCCTTGTCTAATTTGGTTCAAGTATGTTTTATGGCGCGACCTTGCCCACCTTACCTTGAATCCGACTGTAACTGTGCTTAAGAATGTTCGAACTCTGGAATGATATATAACGTTTAATTTAATAATTTCCTTAGTTTTCATATCTTTACTCTGTTCTTGTTCCAGGCTAAACTGAATAGTAGGTTACCTCTAGTCATATATTGTATTTCTTTAAATATGTGAATATTGGGTATTATTGTACTGTTAGTATTATCTCTAAAATTCCAGTAAGTTATGCACCGAACTTACTTGTGGATACTGGATTATCATACTGTTTATATTAGCATTATTACAAGACTATGAAGTCTATATATCTTACAGCTACATGATTGCATACTCAGTAAAATGTAACATGTAATTTTTCTATTTAATGAAAGATTACGAATTTTTCCTCTGTGAAAAAAAGTATTATCTCTAAAATTCTTCGATAACACATTCAAAGACTTTCCTATGATTACACTCATAATAAGTTTGGTTTCCCCTTTGGTATATAAGCTTACTTTTTCTCAATTTCTAGATGCTTTGAATGGTTAAACACCCCTGTTTATACACAATAATTGAAGTAGAGATTTTCAACATTTTCTATTTCTTGTAGTTTCCAAAATAAATTCTACATAATATATTTACTTTCCATAGGAATGTTCAATTTGTCTTCTTGTGTTATGTCAACATAGATTATAATTCACAGTCTGCAACAAAGTTTACAATTTATTTCTTTGTTTCTGTTGGCAAGTCCATAATTATAGTTTTCAGCAAAGAATACAATTCACAGTTTTCTATTAGTAAATTTGACTATTCTCAGTTTTGGAAGTACCTATAATGTTCAGTTCTTTTATATGACCTGAACCTGTTTTCCAGTTTTCTACAGAACAACCTATTTCTTTCAGTTTTAAGGTCCTATCTTACTTTTATGTTGTGTTTTTTAATAAAGTAGATGGCCAGACCATTTTGTCAGTGTATTATCATAGGCTGCAGAGAGAAACCAACACGAAGCCTTCATCTCGAGGGTTCTGTGTTAACAGTTCTCTGCCTTACAATCTTAAATAATGCATTAAACTATCTGCCTATCTTATTCATCAAAGAAAACATATATATATGCCTTTCCTTTTACAATTTAAGTTATGTAATGCCTACGGATCATAACACTTAAATTGTTAATTTTAATCACAACAACAAATATTTCCAGTGGTGGAAAAGAATACTTATCTGTCTCTCAATTTTCTGACTGATGATGTTCCTCCCTACCTCAAGAGTGGCAATCACATCCTCGTCTCTCCCCTGTGCTCCAAGTCTGATCTATGTGAGTTAATAGAAGTACTGGAAAAGACCTCGAGACATTCTGGTCCAGTCTTCTAGTCTAGACTATTATAAAAAATCAGAGTATTCCACTGGTTACCACCAGCTCAGGAATTCTTCTCTCTAAATTTCATTCTCCAGTTACTGAACATAACCCCTCTTCCTCACTGGGATATCTTTTTATCCTTAGAGGTTGGGGTAGCTGTTTGAACTGATTCTGTTCAACTAACTCTCAGTTCTTCAATTACTTTTTACCATCAGTCTATTATTATTTTATGGAAATCACTTCCATAACTAAATTAATTTTATTTAGTCAAAATAAATTTATGCTCATAATGTACTATTTTCAAATAAATAACAAATAATGTCTTAGTGTCTTAACAACATAATATAATCATCAGTTATCACTTAAGCCAAGTGTTAAAAAATTTAAAAAATTTATATTTTAAATATAAGATAATATAATTATATTAATTTTTTACCTGATTTAGAATAAATGGTGACGGGGTGTATTGTTAGGTCAATTCTAGATGTAAAAGTCATCAGTTAGAGTGGGAAAAAAACTAGCCATATTAAGGGCTAGTGTGGCCCAAGACGGGTGCGATCCACTTAAATGCCCCTAATTTTGACTACTTAAATGTCCTTGGGTGGTAGTTTCTTAAGCCACAGGTTAAGCCTATAATAATCTCGAAGGACACAAACAACTTGACAAACAAACAAAACAAATTCTATTAATTAGAATAATTTAATTATATGATTTTTTTAATGTTGTTTATGAACCCCTAAGATTGATGATTGCCAAGTCCACTACTTCTAAATAGAAAAAGTACTTTAACTGTAAGAACTTGATCAATTGAGCTAACTCTCAGAGTTTCATATAACATATTTTCCTATTTATTAATTTTTTTAATTATAGAATTTTATATTTTATTGGTTAATTATAATAATGTTTTACTTTTTTATTAAATAATTATTATGCCTTTTAAAAATTTCTTTTCATTTTAATTGTATTTCTCGAATATCTATTTTTTTGCACCACCTTCATAGTATGGGGATGGAGGTAAGTGGAGATATTAGTGAGAATAAGTAAGTTTAATCCACCCCCACCCCACCCCACCCCACCCCACCCCACCAAAGGATGGAGGTAAGAGAGGGTATCAATGAAAACATAAAGAGGGTGGAGGTGCATGTGGGTATGGGGAAAACTTATTAATTTTCCCCTAATAACTCGCGCTTTCTCTAGTACCTCCACCATGGGTTGGGGTGAGATATTAGGCAAAACATAATAAGGAGGAACGTTGTGGAGTGGGGATATTAAAGAAACCATTAATTTTTCCCTAATACACACCATGGGATAAGTAGTAGAGAAAATTTGCCTAATATGTTTTCATCAATATCTTCCTCATAAACATGTGTAAGTGGAGGTGATGTGGTTATATGGGAAAAAATACCCATTAAGATTTCTCTAATACCCCCTAGATAGGGCAGGGATTAAATTTATTGGTTAAATTTTCTCATATTAAAGTAAATTTATTTATTAAGTTTCCTCTTAGATAAGAATAAAATATTAAAAAAAATTGAGATTAAATTTATTTTAACCAAACAATATGAAATAATAATATTTTATTGATAAAAAATTGTATTGAACTAATAATAATTTATCAATAAAAATTTGCATTCAAATATTAATTCAGTTTTCAGAATGCAAACTTGTAAGAGAGTGCTTCCCTTAAATTACATTTCAATATTTCTGTAGACTGGTTTCCAACCACCCAGTGCAGTTCAAAGACCCATTGGATCCAAAAGACATGCTCATTGTAAGGATTGACCACTTCCATCACCCTAAGTTTAGGAAGGCTATCAAAATTGAAAAAATGTATTTCACGTTGAATAAGAATAATGAATAAAAAATTAGCAATTGTTGAATCCCTTCTTTTTTTTTCCCAAAATATTCAATTTATTCATATATTTTTCTAAGATATTCAATTTTTCCAAAATATTCAAATTATTTATATATTTCAAAAAGAAATTTAAATAACAAAAGTTATAATATCTACAAAATATCATTGAATTTTTGGTGAAATAAACAAACATATAACAACCACACAAAGATTATATTTTTAAATGTTAAACTTTTTATTTTTATTTTTTTTTACTTTCCCATTAAATTTTTTGGTTTAAATCCAATCAAATATTTTGAAATTTTATATTAAAAATTATTGAAATCATAAACTTGAAATGACTGAGTTTCTATAATATCAAATTTTCAAAATATTAATTTAAAAAAAATCAAAAAATTCTGTTTATTTATAAAAATTTAAAATATTTAATTTATTTATATATTTAAAAATGCAACTTAAATAGCAAAAGTTATAATATCACTTAAAAATTGTTGGATTTTGGCGAAATAGAAAAATATATAGCAACCACGCTGTATTCTAAATGTTAAATTTTTAAATTTTTTTATTATGTCAAAAAAATCCAAAATATTCAATTTATTTATATATTTAAAAATGCAATTTAAATAACAATTTCTCTAAAATATCTTTGGTTTTTGGTGAAATAGACAAACATATAACAACTAGACTCTATGTCTATGAATTAAGTATATTCTAACAACTTTTTTGCTTTTTCATTTTTTAATTTTTCTTAAAATTTCATTATATTTTTTAATGTTACTTTATTTTTCTTTTTGTTTCAAAATCAAATATTTTTGGAATCTTCTATTAAAAATAACTAAAATCATAAAATTGAATTATTGAGCTTATATAATTTCAGTTTTTCAAGTTAATTTAAATAACAAAAATTACAATATCGCAAAAAATTGTATTATTGAATTTTTAGTGAAAATGACAAAAGCCTATAACCATCCAAACTCTTATCCCTATAAGTTGAATAATTGAACACATTATAAATGTAAAACAAAAAAACAAAAAAACAAATCATATTTGTGAATGTTAAACATTTTTTTTTTCTAATTTATTTAGTTTAAAATCCATTTAAATGTTTTTGAAAATTTCAATTATAAATTATTGAAATCATAAAAAAAAAAGTGTAAGATTGGTAGGATCTTTCTTTTCATTATCTTTCCAAAACAAGTAGGTTACATCCATATGTTAAATGGTTAGGTGGTCTCAACCTGCTATGAGGGAAACTGGGTTTATTGGCCACCTAACAACATGATAAGTCATCCAGAAACAAAATAGAATAAGTTTATCTAGCCATGCTAAAAAGCTATGATTTTCCTTATGCTGCCTAACATCTAGATATCCATAAACATACTGAAAGTAATGAAAAGACAGAAATTGTTGCATACACTAAAAATTAAAACAAAGGTGATACACTAGACTACTCATTGTCAACTGAGTCAACTGGAGTCTGATCCTTTGCACTTGACCTGGGAATTTCAGATTGCAGAATGCATGGGATATGATTTTCTATGCGACTGAGGCAACCATTTTGCTTTTGAAGCTGGAATTTTATTTGCTGAAAATAATGACTATAATTTGGGAAAGCCTATGCTGACATGGATGAGCATGAAGTAATGTGCTCCAAAACTTTGACCAAGAGGCCCTTCATCAGCCAATACAAGTGAACTGTCTCCTTATACTGAGAATTACAACCCTGAGAATGCCCAGGATTAGGCACCAAGGTATTCCAGTCATTCACGTCAATGTCCATTAACTCAACTTTATCATTTAAATTTGCTTCCCATTGAGCTATGAGTTGACGAATCGGGGTTGAGCCCACATGATATGCATTGGTCGCTTCATCAATAATCCTAGAGGTGGACTTACACCCATGAGTTTTACCAATGGAAGTACTGAGAGAATGTGACAATGTGGACGCTTTGGTCTACTTCCCAAGATCACGAGAACCCCTGGTGGTATTTCCTCTCTTGGAAGCAGCACGATCCATAGTGTTGGTAATGTGGGACACACAACACAAACTGAAACCAACAGAAGTAAAACCAAAATTCCAACCCAAAGTGAGCCAAATCCTAGGAGCAAAGAGCTTCCATGGGTAGCACCTAGCCAGGGGACATGTCAAGGTAATCAATTGTGAGGACAAAAACCCATACAAAAACAACTGGTATCTCATTTTTCATCACAGGAACCCAAAACAGAAGTAATCTCAAGTCCCATAGACAAAAGGATGATAGAACGCAAAAAAATTGAGGGTATAATTAAAAATCAAGCCATTTCCATGCCAAGACCTTGATAATACATGGTGTTGTCTTAAGGGGTCCTCACCCAAGTTCGAAGTAATCATGCAACCAACAAAACCCTCCAACTACTGGCCCTTTTGGTAGTGGTCAGCTTATGCAGACCGAAGTCTCACTTGAAGCAGTATGGGGGTGTGTTGGAACCAAGTTTCTGCACCTTGAGGGAGCTTTTGATGTGGACCCAATCCTTACTTAATAGATCTACTTCCTTATGCCTTGTGCGCAAATTCACAATACCAGATCTAATTGCAAACAAATAGTAAAGCAGTTGTGCATGCCTAGATAGTGATAAACAAACTTATCCCTTGTGCATTCACAGATTATTACAGAATAAACCCTTACACAGACAGATTATTATACTTCAGATCTAACAATTAAGCAGAATGAGGCTTGTGCGTAGATCCAATTTACCAACTTGACTTATCAATTACGGAAATACATATACATTCAACAAAACTGATCCAGATCTATAATAAGAAGCAAATAATGCACACAAAAAAACTGAGACAGTTAACCACATGAATCATATAAATTCTAAGTTTGCCAAAATTTCCTTCTTTATTAAGAGATCTTCAATTCAATACAATCTTTCCGCCTGCGCACATAGCAGCAGGGTCCTTGCACACAGCTCAGGACTTAGGTCTCCACGCACACAGCCAACAGGAGCCTTTTTACCCAGAAAAAACTCATATCAACTATTAACGCATACAAAATCATAGCTTAGACATGAGATGATACGAGCTATATTTCTTCACTCGACACTTACAAATTTATATCTTTCCAAATGCACATATACCATGTCTCAAAACATGGTTTGAGACTCATGGTTTTCCATTTTACCCATTACAATAATTAAGGGACTTTGACCCACCCCAAATCCCCTTGACATCTGCACCCAACTCTTACAAATAAAAACTTAGCCAAAATTTATCCAAAATTGCTTTACCTAGGGGACCCTGCTCCAACAAGCCCCCAACACCATCTAGTGACTCGTCCCGAGTCACTCTGGTCCTACTGCCTGCATCTTTTCTTTGAGCGTCTGTACCGAACTCTTAAATGGTAGAATGAATTTTTCGCTTTGTGTTGTAGTGCTTTGCACTTCTTCAACCAAATTATGCGTTGTGGCACCTTCGGCAGCTAGGCTGATGCTTCAATGTGTCTGCTGTAGATTCTTAAGGGCTACATTAATGGTCTGCGAGAGGTGTAAGGCCTCATCCACCCACGACTTCATTCTGTCCTCCAATAAATTCGCTCACCAATGTAGTGTCTCGATCTCTTCTTGGATGGCACATCTCTCCTGTAATCGGACTAGTATTTGGGCGGGCACAAGGGTCAGCGCCGCAACTCGAATGTCATCAAATTGCTGCTCTTTGGCCCTCAATTCTACCTTGAGCTGCAGGATGACAGGGTCATTTTGGACGAAAGTCCAAAGACCCATGGCTTCTTCAAACAACTGATTTCCAGCATCCACGACAGGAGTGATTCTAGCGATCGATTCTTGCACAATTGCAGCGCGTTGTGTATGTAATTTCTGAGGCATTTCGGGCTGCATTTTAATCGGAAGATCGATGATATTTTTCTCAAGATCCATGTGGACTGTCGTGATCTCTGAGTGCGATTCCTTTAGCGATGCTACCAAGCTTTGTAGCTTAACTATCATCATGGTTGTGGCAGGTACAGTGACCTCTAGCAGGTCACCGCATAGTCAATTGATCATTAATTCCAGTGTAGCGCGCTGACCTTCAACTGCTCGACAAGCCTCTTCTGCACTATGTTGTTCCTTCTGCATTGTCTCCACTTGTTGTTGAGACTCTGTAGCCACTTTGGAGGCGTGGAACTCCCAGTACTGCAGCTCATACATGATCATCGTGTGCATGACAAGAATTTTTCCTCTGAGCAACATTGCCAAGTTGATGCCAACCCCTGTGCAGGCTTGCACATTAGCGCAAAAGTCGGGTTGCTCCACTTTAACTATAGGCCTTGGAACATGAAACACCCGGTTGTCTATAGGTAATGGCAGCAAAGTGCTGATGGGTTGTGTGCTCACTTATATGATGCTTGTTGGCTACACGCTCACTTGCTACACGCTCTCTTGCTTCACACTCTCTTGAATCGTGCTCGCTCGTACCTTCAGCTCCTAAAGACCCAGCTATACACCTACGAGACCAATTTGTACTGAGTTTCCACATTATTCAAGAGGTCCTTGGTTACAGTCTTGACTATGTTTTCAAGTTCATTTAGGTCATCTTCTGTGAGGGTCAGGGCCTTTGTCCTTGTCTGCTTGGATCCCTTCCTCTTTTTGTGCGGGCCCAGGAAGGTCTGAGAGCCTCACTTAGTGCCTCTCGATGAATTTTTTTGCGTGGAAGGTACTCCGACACTGTCATCTTCTTTGGCCTCTGTCTCTAGGTTGATGGTTTCCCCCATCGTGGTGGGATCTGCTTCTTTTTCTACATCCTTCTCCAACTTATATTTATGTGTCTCCTTACTTGCATCCTTTTGTTGATCCTTATCCTTCATCGTGCACGACTTGTCGGAGTTTTGATAGGCACTGAAGAGGATGCACCACCAGTTTTTCACGCTTCTAACCATAATGCAGGCCAATTTGTCATCACACACGCAAGGTAATCCTCCGTGACCATGTAAGGTAGCTCGTACCAAACACCCTCAACATCCCTTTTTGCATGCATGTGAATATTATATAAAGTGGCTTTAAAATCCACGCTATGTTTGTACAGATCGTACAATGTCAGCGATAAGAACGGCTTAGACTGCACCGCCTAAAATAAATTTGAATCAAAAAATACCTAGAATATTTTGTTCTCTGTGATTCGAGAAGGAACCTTGGAGTTCCATAATGTTGCATAGAGCGCAAATTCACATAGATCCGACTCGATATCTAGGAACCGGGTCTTAGCTGGCATCGTCCAACCAATTAGCACAATCAGAAGTAGCAACCAAGCATAGTAGAAATGTTTCCCCTCCTCCTGCACCTTGCACACATTCTCCAGAAACTCTTTGCAAAGATACTGAGCCCAGTTATATTGTACTCCCTTCTCGCACTGCCCAGCTAAAGCAATTATGTGGGCTGGGACTTCCTTTGGTCGACACTTCCTCAGGATTATCGTGCCAAATTGGACTGCGGGGTCCTGATTTCACTAACAAGGAACCCCTGAGTGTTGCGCGATACCTTATAGTCTTTCCTGACTTTTTCTACAACTTTATTCTCCTAGATTTTTCCTCCAAAGGCCACCATAGGGTCCACCCCCTGACTAGGCAGGTTGATGATACGATGTATCAAATCAGCATCAATTGGAGTGCACTCTCTGAGCCAAAAATATTCATCGTGCACCAGGGAAATCAGCGGTGCACACAAATATCATTGACCACACTACGTCCAAAGTGCGAGACGTTCAGTAAATTCAACAACCCTAACTTCTGCAGACCCAACACCCAAGGCTTTGGCTCGACATTTATCACCCCGTTGTCATAGGTGATCGGTTCTAAGTACATTGTGGGCACGAGCTCTGAAAACTTCTCCTAGTCAAAAAAGTCCTAGTCTTCCATCTTGAGAAGGGGGACCTTCACAAAAATCTCCCCCTCAAATGGCACATCTTCAGGGAGTAGCGAGGAATTGATGTATGAACGAAATTTTTTCAGGTCCTTTGGGACCTTCACAGATGCTTTTCACGGTGCCATTTACTTGGGCAACTACGAGATTAGATCTACCTCCACAACCTCATCTTCCTCCATAATTGCTTTGGTCAGGTTGGCCATAAGTCTCTTTTGGCGCTCAACAAGGGTCAACTTAGGCTTTAGAGTTCGCTTGTGCGATGAATTCCTAGTCCCTGAAGCTTGTCCCTTCTTAGATTGTTGCGGCTGAGGAGTAGGGGTAGTGGTTTCAACGATCAACACAAGGGTCTCAGCAGCCTATTTCACAGAGGGGTAGGTTCAATAACAGTCATTCTTTGCAGAATTAAGTACCCCAACCCTCGGTTACGTAGCTTCTCGTAGAAAAGTGGGTTCATTCTCGACATAAGCTTCAAACAACTCGCAGATAGTGATGAGCAAAAATCACTTGGAAAGAAAAGGGAACTAATGCAACCCTTCGTGTCATATTTATAGCATTGGCGCGTCTTAAATGATCTCCTGTTCATTAATGTAACCCCATAAATGCTAAAACAGCTCCAAAGCTGGCATAATCTCATCATTAAATGCATTTTAGGCACTCCTCCAAAGGGTAATAATGTTGTATTTTCTAGATTAACTATTCCAATGGTTATATTCTAGCATTTATGTGACTTGGTAACCTTCCTAGCGCAGTCTCCGCGTGAGTGTCACACCTGTCTGCACATCTTTCGTCATTATCGCACAGACCAGCTTTTCCAAGGCTTGAAAAACTATTTTATGGTCCTGCGCCCTCTCACAACTATCTAAGGCACTAATACACTCCTCTTGCCATATAGTCATTTGGCACGTGCAAGGATAGGGATATCCCTGTATGGTTCAACCAAATTCCATTTACATACCTGGGAAGGTCGTCGTCTCCTAAAGTGGCCAGTCGGACCGCACCTCTCTCTGTGATCTCCTTAACCACATAAGGTCCTATCAAATTCATTTTTAACTTCCCTGGGTGGCACAAAAACTTGCTGTCATATAACAAAACCAATTCATCTTCTTGAAAGATATTTTGTCTAAAGTGCCTGTCATGCCAAGCCTTTTTGCATGCCTTTTGCACCGGTTGATGGAAACCTGCAATGAATTGGTCCTCTTCTAGCGCGACCAACTATGAAAATCATTCTTCCATAATATCCTGCTCAGCCAAGATCGTTGCAATGTGAAAACTTGGGACAATATACTCCATTGGCATAACATCTTCCTACTCACACATCATTATGAAAGTTGTCTTCCCTGTCAACTTCTTGCATGTGATCCTGTATTCCCACAGAACCATAGGTTCGCACACATCCCAATCATTTCGGTTAGCATTGCAAATCTTAGTGATTGTGTTCTCCAATATCAACTTAAAATATTTCACCGCACCATTTTCCTGAGGGTGATACGATGTACTCTTCTGATGGTGTATCTTGAATTATTCAGTCAAAGCTTGAATTGATTCATTCACAAAGTGGGTTTCTTGGTCACATATCAAGATCTTAGGACACCCAAACTGTGTCAAGATATTTTTGAAAATGAAGTGTGTAGTTGTCTGTGCGCTATAGTCCTTTATAGGTGCAACCTCAACCCATCGGGTCACATAGTCCATTGCAATGATTATATAGCGTGCACCTGTCTTCTTTCCTAAAGGGTTGATGGGTCTGACGAAGTCAATGTCCCATATGTCAAAAGCTTTCAAAGTCATTTGTGGGTGCAGGGGAATTTCATCTCTGTACGATGGTCTCCTCGTCCGCTGACATACGTCACAAGCGCGATAATATGCGTGTGCGTCATTATGTACGGTAGGACACCACAAACCAACCCGTAAGATATTTTGCGCGGTTGATTTTCCTACATGATTACCTCCTGTAATACCTCCATGAGCTTTTACTAATATATCTTGTCTTTCAAATTCCAACACATATCTCCTCAATATTTCATCAACCCCCATTTTGTATAGTAGGCTAGAAATCAAGGTAAAATCAGCTGCGTGTGTGACGAGATCTTTCTTCTGTTTCATCGTATACTCCACAAGCGCACTGCCAGTGGTAAGAAAATGAATAATATCGGAGAAGTGATTATCTACTACCTTAATGGAAAATAGATGTGTGTTGGGTAATCCTTCTTCCAAGTTAGTGGGCTCTTCTCCATTTTCAATGCGCGACAGATGGTTTGGCCCAACATTCCGTCTCCCTAGTTTCACAATTACTTCAAAGTCATATTCTTGAAATAATAACAACCATCTACAGATCTTCACCCCCAACACAAGCTTATTGGCTAGGTATTTCAGAGTAGAGTGAGCAGTAAATATCTTAAAATGACCTCCCAATAGATAGTGGAAAAATTTCTGCAGTGCATAGACCATATAAGCTAACCCTTCCCACTTCGTGGTCGAGTAGTTGCACTCCTTGCTTGAAAATTTCCTACTCGCAAATGCAATAGCATGGTCAATATCCTCGGCTCTAGGCTGTGCTAAGGAAACTCCTAATGCGATGCAGGATGCATCGATGTGTACATGGAATTCCTTTATCCAACCTGTAAAAACAAATACGGGCGCAGTGACCATTTTCTCCTTAAGCAATTCAAAGCTCTTTTTCCAATCCATGTCCCAGCAAAATGAGGCATCCTTCTTCAGTAACTTCTCCAATGGCCCAGTGATCAGCGCGTAGCCTTCAATAAACTTCCTGTAATACCTTGTGTGCCCTGAAATTGGGCACAATTGTCTTACATTTGCGAGAACCTCTAGGTTAACAATAATAGAAATCTTTGCTGGATCCACCATCAATCCTTGCTGACAAACAATATGATCGAGAAAGGTCCCGAAAGGGACACAAAATATACACTTCTTCAAGCTGAGTGAGATCTGATACTTTCGATAAGTATCTAGCATCAAGTGCAAGCTTGACACATGCTTCTTCAATAATACAAGTACAATCCAGTCATCAAAGTATACTTCTAATAATTTGTGGATGTATTCCTTGCACATAGCTACTACTATGTGTGGGAAGATAACTGGTACATTCTTTAGACCGAATGGCATGACTGTGTATTGAAAGAATCCCCACTCTATCGCAAAGGTTGTTTTTCTTCTATCTTCCAGCGCAATCCTTATCTGATGGTATCCAGAGAATCACACAGTGAATGAGTAGGCCTCCTTCCCACCCACATTGTCGAGTATTTCATTAGAAAATGTTGTTGGGAACAGGTCATGCACGAAAACATCATTCAATTTGTGCATATCTACACAAATCCTAGGGCTTACCCAATCTGAATCTTCTACTGGTTCAATGATCCCTGCAACAACCATTTTATCCAACTCCTCTTTGACCTTCTGCTTGTATTTTGGATTCAACCTATATGGGCGCTACTTCATGGGTCGTGCATCTAGTTTCAAGGTGATCTTCATTACCTCGAGGTCTCCTACAATCCCCTGCAATTCAAAAAATTTTGTAGGAAACAACTCCTGATATTCAGTTAATAGCTTGACGACCTTTCTCACCGTATCATCATCCGAGTAGTCCCCTATCTTTGCTAATTTTGGTTGTTTCTCTGAGCCAATATTGACTTGCCTAGTATTCAGAGGCTGAGTTACATCAGGAAAATCAACCATAGGCCCAACAAGTGCGCGTTGTCCTTCAGATTTAGAAATATTAATGTTCCTTGGGTCTTCTTCATTATCTTCGATTGACAAATTTCGACAGTCAATGATGTCCCTCATCTGCGCATCCCATGCTGGCAAGGCACGTTCAACCGATGAATTTTTGGAGCTCATTCCATTCAGTATTTCCTCATCACAACTCAGTTTTGAGGTACCAGTCTGTAGGCAACTTCCCTAAAGTGTGGATGAATATATGCACCCATTCTAGCTTTGGCTCTTCGCCCCATGCTTTAGTCCATCTAGCCATGTTTACATGGATCACCTTCTCCGGAATAGGTCTCTCCTATTCCGGTATTTGGATGTTCAAATTGAAAATGCATCATGCAGGTGCATTCTTCCCAATTATCCAATTTTCCTTGGTGCATCTCCCACTAGCACGTTGGGGTCAAGCGCAAAGCTATATCAAGTGCATGGAACCACTGTGCTTCTAGAACAATTTTTTCAAGTTCTTCTAAAAACGTATTAACATTTCTCATGCCATCATAATAGGTAAAATCTCGTACCACTGAGGATATGCACAATAGAGCTTTGGTTACCTGATTGCAGCACAACGTAGATACTTCGTGCAAATGGTTCTGCCATTTTTCCATCTCCTCATTTGAATCTGAAAATGATGAAATATCCTTCTCCCAATTAATCCGACCATCTGGTGTTGGGTTGATCTAGTCTTCATCTCATGCAGTTAACTTATAAATATGGTCAACATCATCATCTGCGTGCACCGTCTCAGTATATCTTTCTCCTTATGTAGGGCCTAGAGGGACCATAACCCTGATTTCATTACTTTCAAACACCATACTTTTTCACTTGAGGTTAATGATTCCATCCATATTGATAGCCCAATCCATACCCAAAAGTGTGGGATATGGGTCGGTATCATCAACAATTTAGATAACTTTAAATTCTGCAAGCACCCAAACTTCTTCAATATCCCCTACTACTTGTGAGAGTCTTCCTAATGGGATAATATTTTGCTGATTCACCATGTGCAACTGAATAGTGGACCACTCCAACTTAGGTTCTCCCATTTTCTGCCAAGTCTCCTTTGGTAAGACGTTCACATCAGACCCTAAATCCAAGATAACCTGATCCATTTCGTATGCACTAATCTGAGTAGTCAAGCACATTTCCTGTCCAATTCTTCTTTTATTCTTATAAAAAATATTGACAACCTTCTGATCCATCAGGGGTTTTTATTTCTCTGTGTAGTTGTCTATTAATGCTTAGAGTTTCTCGACCGCCTTCTTATTTCACAAAAAAAATCATACAATCCTGTAGGAAGGGCGTTAGTTCTGCATCTCCTTTGACCACATTCATATGCTTGCTTGATGCTTTAGATGTTGATGTGCCTGTCTCTTCGAAATCGTTCTTTGCTTCTATTGGCTCCATATAATTTGTAATATTGGCAAGAAAAAGTAGCAGGGAACCACATCAAACCACTTTGGAGTCCAAGGACCTAGCCTTCCTGGGCTCAGAGAGGGATCTCTCTATGTTTATGAGTAAATGATTTAGCTTTATGATTATGTTTTCTGATTTTAGGCTAGTTATGAAGTTTTGGGTTTGTTTGTTTTGTTTGGTTGATTGTTTGGTTGAAAAGATAGAGTGTGGGAAGCTTAATCCATTGGGCCATGGAGTCATAAAAGGGTTAAATTTCACATCATTTTTTCAAGGGTTTCCACAGAAAAGCTAACTACATCAAATGGATCTTTTTAGGTAAGATGAATATGAGATGACAGAAAGTTTTGAATTCAATCAAACTAAAGGGAAATTAAGAATCCTTTAACTATACTTCAACAAGAAAGCCTTTAAGATAACAGTTTGGTAAAACTAAAGAGCAATTAAGAATTCTTTAGCTATACTTTACTAAGAAATCCTCAAGACAACAATCCAGTAATACTAAAGAGAAATTAAGAATTCTTTAGTTATACTTTCAGATGAAAACATAAAGGTAATAATAACAAACAGAGTTAAGGTGCCCAAACAACATATCTCAACCTAAAATTTTTGTTCCATTATCAGATAATTTGATGGAAAACATGGAACAAAAATGAGAAACATTAACAAAAGAGGGATAACATCACCATTAACATAGCTCAAGAATCCTGTGAACGTGCTTGTATTACTGATGTCCAACTCAAAAACAGTTACAATGCTCCAGTGCAATAAACTTTGCAACTCAGAGTCTGCTCGAAATCCAACTTAGCAACCAACAATAATAATGAACAATACATGCCGTATTTAACTGTAGATGAGGAGGTTGCCCTAATCTAGGGTGACAGATTTGTATTTACTACAGAGTAAATGATGTTTGAAAAATTGAGACCATGCAAGGCCCAATGCCAAAATATCTCTGACTGACCTAATGTAGTAATAACTTTCTAATTTACTGTTGAGCTAAATTTAAAATATATTTGAATAATTTGCCTTCAAACATTAACATTTTACAATAACTTCTAACTGCTACTAAAATATCTTTGACTGTAATATTAACTGTAGCTGCCTTCATTAAATAAAAAATAGGCTGTAGGTGGCCAATGTGACTGTGAAGAAGTAAATGCTGAGTGGCCTTGTCATTTGGCTATGTTTTCTTCGTTGATTGATCCTCTGATTTGTCTTTAAACCTTCAAACTATCATTATCTGTATCTTTTATATGTCTTCCTTCTTCTTCCTTTGTTGTCACTGTAATCTCTTCCTTAACCTCTCTTATCTGTCCTTTGTCTTAACTCTGTCTTCTAACCCTATCTTTCATTTTTAACCTTTGACTGATCTTTTTATTTCTTTTACCTTTCACTGTTACTTGAAGAAACCTCGTTGCCTTTGGAGTAATTGTATGATACTTGTTGATCATGATCCATTGCTGCTTCTGATTATTCTTGCACTCCTAATCCTATGATGAACAAAGCTTTTGAATTGTCATCTAGAGAGCCCTGATTTAACAATTTTTGGACTTAGAAATGCAAATTTATCACGTATTTTGATATGTATAACACCTGCAAAACTTAAAAAAAAATATTAATAAAAATGAAGCTCCACAAGGAGGCAATATGGCTTTGAGGATCTCGGGAAGTCTGTGGACATAGTCCGGACAATGGAGGTTTTTTGGTTTCTGTTTTAGCTGTGGCCTTCCAAGTCCTTAAAAAATGATGTAGGGGCTATCATAGAGGTTCAGGGGCATATCGCAGTAACACAGGGCTTCAAAATATTCAAACAAGGGTTAACAGTTTCGTATTATGGTGCAAGGGTGGTTTCGGGTTTATCACACGATCCATAGGCAGTTAGGAGGTATATTATGGGGGGATGCGATGACATGGAGGGAAGAAACGTGGAGGACGGGAGGGGTGCGAAAATCACCTATTTCAAAAGTCCTCCAAGTTTTTAAACCTTGAGCATTTGCGGTTGCGATATGAGGTGAGGGCCATCAGATCAGGAGTGGGGAAATCGGATGGTGGTCGGGGTTTAATGAAACGATGGGATAAAATATGATGTGGGGCTCAGTGTTAAGTGGGTTCGAGATTTCAAATGAGACATATGGTTTTAATATTAGCGCGGGGTTTTTTATAACGTGGGGCCCGAGGGAAGTATTAAAGTGGCGGTGCTTAATATACGACAGGGCCAAGGTCATATTGAAGCGGGGGAATCATGTTTTTAAGGCGAGGGTTTTAAACATATAAGGGCTCGGGTTTGTTTTTTAAATAAACAGGGTCTATTTAAAGAGTGGGACTCGAGACAAATTTTATTTCAAAACAATGTAAAAAAGGGTTTTTACATTATTTTAAACGGACAGAGGGGAATGAGTGAAGGGGAAGGAATTTTAGTGAGGAAACTGGGGTTTTTAGCATAGGAAAAGAGGTTTTAAGAAAGGGGCAAGGCCAAAATGATGGATTTTAAGGCCAAACATGGGATGTGAGAGCATGAGAGGAATATAAAAGGTAAATTAAGAGATCATGAATAGGTTAAATGGAAAATAATGAAGTGAGATTTCTGAAAATAAATGATAATTCAGGGAATATTATTTTCAGCAGACTATAAGAAATCCACAATAATCTCATGATACTGTAGAAATATAGGAGACTAACAGCTTCTACAAAGGTCTTCTTTTCCCTCTGTAAGTTGAATCATTCCTTCTTTTTAGGTGCCTTTCAGATCTAGAGATCAGTATCAGTATTTTTTCCTTTGTCTTCACTGGTTGTTGCACGACTCCTAGTAACAATATTCACACTCAGTTCTTCTTTGTGCATCTTAGCTCTTACCATTTGAATATTTTGAGTGGGAGTCTGTGGTTTCTTCTCCTGCATTCTTGCAATCAATAGAGGTCAATCTTTAATAAAATGATCAAATTGTCTGCAATACCTATGATATTGTTGTGTTGGGTTTGGACAATTGCATGCGTAATGACCAGTGCCTCCAAAATTATAGTAGATGACGTGTCCTCTTCCTCCTCCTCTACCTTGGAATCTGCCACGTCCAGATGGAGATGCAAGTGACCCTGGTTCCCATCCTTCTACTTGCATCTTGTATAGACCATCTCGGTCAATCATCAAATCGAAACCGAAACAATTCTTCTCATCATGTCCCACCGATCGACAAAATTTTCAAAAAGGTTTCTTAAGCTCTGAGACATATTTACCAATCCTAGGGCAGAATTTTGTCATGTGCAGACCAATTACTTGAAAAATCGTGCACAATAATGTGGGGGTGCCACTTGGTCCTACCGCGCTCTTAATTGGACTTGGTACTCCAGCTGCTAGATAGCCATTGATTTGAATATGGGAAAACTAATTATTTTTGTGCTAGCTCCCTCATCAGTTAAATAAAAATGTGTTTAGGATTGTCTCATGTTAGCCAATTGTGAAGGGGTTTATGTGTCAAGTTTTTAAGTGTCTTGATGAGAAATTTATGAGTTAATTAGATTTTAAAAAATCATGTACAACAAATGAAATGTAGATAAATAACACATAACATACACATAATACAATAGCTAATAACACAGTTTACCCCTCTTAGGCTACATCTCCATGGACCTGCTTCAACTAGTTAGGCCCTCTTCGGATTAATGGTCAAATGTCTGGTTACATGCACCTGCAGTGCTCCAATGGCTTTGAAATTTGCTCCATTGGCTTCAGAAGACCCAAATCCCCAAAAAATGACTATCCAATCTCTGAAAATGGCTTCCAAATGATCTAGGCTTGACCTCCCATCTTGGTGGCCCTGGGCTTGTTTAATCTCCAAAGTGACAAAAACACTTTCAAAAGTGCTCCAAGACCTCTACAACTTGTTCCATTGTGTTCAAAGCATAAAATTCATCTAAGAATGACTCTTCTTGAGTCCAACTTGGTCTTTAGTTAATCTAGGCATGGCCTTCCCTCTTGGTGGCCCTCGGCTTCTCTTTTCTTCAAAGTGATGAAAACACCTTTATAATTTCTCTTCTACCTTTGCAACCTGTACAAATGGATTCAAAGCATGCCAATCTCCTAGGAATGACTATTCCCTGAGCAAAATTGGTCGAAAATAGCTCCTATATAGGCCTCATTCAATTTTACCTAGTAAACTGCCTCTAAAACTGGAGAGGACTCCAGTTAAGGGTGCCAAAGTTGGAGGGCGCTCCTAAAATGGTGGAACTGCCAAAATTTCTGCCAGTTTAATCTGTTTTTAAGTATTGATTAAATGGGATTAACTGCATATAACTATGAGATTAGTGCATAAAGAGCGTTTTATTTTAATCACATATTAAACGAGGATTAGAGTGATAATCATGGTTTAACAATATAATTATCCTGCATTAACATTTAACTCCACACCTAAACAACTCCACTCTGCTTCGGTCTTATGGCTCAGTTTCATGGAGAGGGGGCTAGCCCCCTCCATACCCCCGTCACTACAATCATTGTAATCCAAATTGAAGTGGAAACCATATATAATTAAGTCATAACGGTATGGTGTGTTGGTATTGAGTGTTGGTGGTTTGGGGGAGGTCATGGGGTCGAACCCTGACCTCCGCCCAACTTGTATTAAAAAAATTTCCACCACGTATAGTCCCAAACCTTAGGTTTAATAATGCGCCACCATATGTGTCAACCTTGGACTATGGTAAATGTAATGCCAACTTTGAAATATATTAACCATAGTTTTGACTTTAAAATTGTGTAATGCACCTGAATATTAACACTTGGACTTTGGAATATAAAAAAAATATATGTCCACCATATGATATAACTTCATACCTTAGCATAAAAAAAAATCCAACCGTTGACATTGATTTTGGAGTTTGACCCATAGTTAAAAAATGTAATTCGACCATTGGAGAGGGTCCGCCAGAAGGGGCATGTGGTGGCCCTTGGCTGCACCACGTGTCAGCCTCTAGTTGGGTCATCCATCCATAAAAAAAAATTGAATTCAACCTTAGGAGCCAAATCATAATAAAATTTCACCTTCAAACTTTGACCGGCGAATCCTACTGTGACACTTGCCACAGTGTCATTGGCTCAGATGGCCTTTGACCATGGTTGACCTCTGTTGACTCCTTTGACCCTTTTTTTTAAAAACATTCCTGTTCTAAATGGTGGTTTGCGAGCTATAACTTCTTCGGAGTCAGTTTTAGATGAAATCAAGTGCACCGGATTCCTGGTAACAGGTTGGATCTGGTCGTTTTGGTTTGGTGAAATTCTGAGCAATTTGAAATTTTGACAAAATTTTGCCCCTAATCCAGATTTCAATCACTTCTTCCCATTGACATGATTTTGGACCCACAAAATCTGGTTATCTCATGAGATCTGAACACTCTTCTATTTCCCAAGTTCTATCATCTTGATTCTACTTGGAAAAATCGCCATGACGACCACTTGGGATCACTCACATCCCTTGCCTTGAAAATGGATTAGCTCTTCAACCAATGTTCTCCTTTTGTTGCTGACCCAATCCAACACTTGATGGTTTCTTACTGATTGATATAACTCTTTATTGTACCAAATCAATCCCTCAATGCTTGGAAAACTAACTGTTTGTCTTCCCACTGATAATCATGTTCCTCCTTCGCACAAACATGCATTCAATGCAAGCTTCTCCTTCGAAACCACTTTTCGAAGTTAATCCCATCTCAGTGAACTAAAACAATGAGTTCCAACATCAATAATAATAAGAAAATAAATGACCATTATTTTACCTCCACGATTCCAAATTCCACATCTGGAAGAATGCATTCACCATCTCCTTCACTTCTTGGCGTCAACACATAAAATGGTCTACAATGGCTAGAACTTTTTGGCTGCAATATGTTTAGCATCTTGTCGCTCTTTCCATCATCCTCTAGTATTGAGATGTTTCTCATGCCATGATTTGAGAATGAAGGATAAACATGAGCCTCTTGCTTAAGAGTGGACCTTCCCAAATTCCTGCGACATCTTGTCACAAACACGACCATCAAACTGAAAACACATCATGCAAGAAACATAACTTGATGACATATCCTTTTGCTCCTTCAAAGAAAAAAAATTCACGTCATGTGAACATCACCATTTACTCTTACATATTGGTTTAAAAACTCATCGAACAACACAAGTCGACACTCATGCATATTCAATCAATCAACCAACACGACCTGAACTTATGCCTGTGCAATTGATCAACACTCTTAAGTACAATAATAAGTACAAGAACCCCATTCATATGTACATGTACTTAAAGAGCTGAAATGAACAAATTTTTCTGCAATAATAGTGAGTCAACATACTCCACTTTCAAACACCTTCCTGACGTAAACATGCAACATGCATTAAATTGGAAAAGAAATGCATCAAGCATTAAAAGACATGCAAGGCCTTAATTGGATAAGAAATTTAACCATCTCTTACCAAACCATTTCAATGACGCTTATTTCAGCTACACATCATCATGCAAATCATCTTAACCCACACATATTATGGAATCCTCCTTTCCATTCTTGTCAATATCTCTCTCCACCTTCGTCAAATGTTGTGGATGACTTGTTGGGTACAAAGTCCAACACTTGTCTACAATATGACCTTTCTTATGGCAATGAGTGAAAAATAATTGCATCTTATTTTCAACATGGTTTTCATTATCCAATGGACCTTTGGCTTTCCGCCTTCTTTTCTTTGAAAGTTTCCTATCATGACTATCTTCTTCCAACATCTTGACATAGTATGGTTATTCAAAGAAAAAAAGGAACATGCAAAATTTTTTCAAATCTTATGTGATAATTCACCATGTTTATCATAATCAAAAGCAACTTGATTAAATGAAAATTTATACCTTGAAAATTCACCTTTGTCGCCTTCTTGAGGAGATAAATTTGATGAGGTAGTGGCTCTCTTCAGAATACCAACAATGCATTCAATGACTTTAGAGCTTTCAACATCCTCTTGTTTGTCATTCTCATTAGTTGCATGCTTATGAGTATCTTCTTGCAAAGTGGGTATAAATTTTTTTCATTCCTCATGAATACAATTTTCACAAGCTTGAGGTAATGAACATGAAATGAAATTCCTTCTTCAAACAACTTTAGGTGCCTTCATGGATTTGGATCATTCTCCAACATGTTTTTCATAACCAAGACCCAAATACTCAGGCCTTTTCTCAACAACAATTGGCTCAACTATGCCTTGTGCATGTTTGCCTAATCCTTTACCTGCATAGCCCATCTTCATCAATAATTTGGACCCTATTCCTCTAGCGTGTCTTTAAAAATCACCTACACATTCATCTTGAGAAGAACTAGAAGATAAACTTGACTTTCATACCTCTTTTTCATGCACACAATTGGCTAAAGTTTCTTTGGCATCATGGAGTTGAGTCTCTATCTCATGCAATCTTGCTAGGTTTTCCTTTGCAATATGGAGCTGAGTCTCCATCTCATGCAACTTTTCAAGAAGCTCTTGCTTCTCCTCCTTCATGGAAATCAACTGCTCTTGAAGTATAATTCTCTCTCTCTTATCTTCATACATCTCTTGCACCATATCATTCATAATGTAGAGCTTCTGCAACATCTCTTTATCAAAGAGTTTTACTAAGGAATATTGACTAGAAACATCACTTAATGAAGCTGCCATCACACCTGCAATGCATACAAAGCTTATTTGCTGTGATTTGAGAACTTAGCTCTCAATATTTACCTTCTCCTTCACACATAAACTTGCACACAATTAAATTATCCTTGCATAAATTCAAAAACCATTAGCTAATTATTATAGCTAACCTTGGATAAAATGAGCTAAAATTTTTCTCTGATACCAACTTGATCTGAATATGGAAAAACTAGTTATTAATGTGCTATCTCCCTCATAAGTTAAATAAAAAATTACTTAGGATCTTCTCAAGTTAGCCAATTTTGAACGGGTTTATGTGTCAAGTTTTTAAGTGTCTTGATGATCAATTTATGAGTTAATTAGATTTTAAAAAATCATGTACAACAAATTAAAATTAGAGAAATAACACACATCATACACATAATACAATAGTTGATAATGGAGTTCACCCCTCCTGGGCTACATCTCCATCGACTTGATTCAACTAGCCATGCCCTCTTGGGATTAATGGTAAAATGTTTGGTTACATGCACCTACAGTGCTCCAATGGCTTTTAAACCTTCTCCATTGGCTTCAGAAGACCCAAAAACCCCAAAAATGACTATTCAATCTCTGAAAATGATTTCCAAATGATCTAGGCTTGACCTCCCATCCTAGTGGCCCTAAGCTTTTTTAATCTCCAAAGTGTAAAAAACACTTTTAGATGTGCTCCAATGCCTCTAAAACCTATTCCATTGTGTTCATACCATCAAATTCATCTAAGAATGACTCTTCTTAAGTCCAATTTGGTCTTCTACTGATTTAGGCACGACCTTCCCTCTTGGTGGCCCTAGGCTTATCTTTTCTTCAAAGTGACAAAAGCACCTTTAAAATTGCTCCTCTTCTTCTAGAACCTATACCAATGGATTCAGAGTATGCCAATATCATAGGAATGACTTTTCCTGAGCCAAAATTGGTCGAAAATTTCTCTAGATAGGCCTCATTCTATTTTTCCTAGTAAATTGCCTCTAAAACAGGAGAGGACTCCAGTTAAGGGTGCCAAAGTTGGAGGCTGCTCTTAAAATGGTGGAACCGCCAAAATTTTCGCTATTTTAATACACTGCTAATTATTACTTAAATGATATTAGCTGAAGATAACTATGAGATTAGCGCATAAAGAGTATTTTAGTTTAATCCTGTAATAAACAAGGATTAGAGTGATAATCATGGTTTAAAAGTATAATAATCCCTCATTAACCTTTAACTCCGCACCCAAACAACTCCACTCTGCTCCGGCCTTATGGCTCGGTCTCATGGGGAGGGGGCTGGCCCGCAGGGTTGCCCCCCTCCATACCCCTGTTGCTGTAATCGTTGTAATCCAAATAGAAGTGGAAACCATATATAATTAAGTCATAATGCTATGGTGTATTGGTATAGAGTGCTGGTGGTTTGGGGGAGGTCGTGGGGTCGAACCCTAACCTCTACCCAGCTTGTATTAAAAATTTTGCCAACGCGTATAGTCCCAAAACTTAGGTTTAATAATGCACCACCATATGTGCCAACCTCGGACTATGATAAATGTAATGCTAGCTTTGATATATATTAACCATAGTTTCGACTTTCGAATTATGTAATGCACCCGAATATTAACACTTGGACTTTGGAATATAAATAAAATATATGTCCACCATATGATATAACTTCGGACCTTAGCATAAAAAGAAATCCAACCTTTGACATTGATTTCGAATTTATACCCATAGTTTAAAAATGTAATTCGACCATTGCAGAGGGTCCACCAGAGGAGGCACGTGGCGGCCCGTGGCTGCACCATGTGTCAGCGTCTGGTTGGGCTGTCCATCCATAAAAAAAATTCAAATTCAACCTTAGGAGTCAAATCATAAAAAAATTTCAACTTCAAACCTTGACCGATGAATATTGCTGTGACACTTGTCACAGTATCATTGGCTCGGAGGGCCTTTGACCATGGTTGACCTCTGTTGACTCCTTTGAACCTTTTTTTTGAAAAATTTCCTATTTTGAACGACAGTCAACAGGCTATAACTTCTTCATCCGGAGTTGGTTTTCGATGAAACGAAGTGTGCCGGATCCGGTCATTATAGTTTGATGTAATTCTGAGCACTTTGAATGTTTGACAAATTTTTTCCCCTAATCCATATTTCAATCAATCATTGTATGCAGAACATTAATATTTATGATGCCCTTCAGCTTTATAATGTATACACCATACACCTACACATACGTCCTTTCCTTTCTCTTGGCACATGATTTGTATATCTAAGTGTATTACAGCTAGTTGGTTTTGAATCTGCTGAGAAGCATCCTATGGAACTGTTACAAGTGAGGCTTCTAACTTAATTGTAATCTCCACAGCTTCAACCTGCATCAAAATCTTCTGTTGATTTAAGGACCGACGCAGATGTGGTAGTAGCATGGTAATGAACCATTCTTTGTGCTACGTGTCATCAATAGTAAATACTCCATCTCTAATGGTGCACTTCAACCGTTAATCTACCTCCCATACGGATTCATTCACTTCTTGGTGGATTTCCTTTAATTTAGCCACGCATTGAGAATATGATTTCAGATTTTTGAATTGTTCCTTCAATGCGTCCTTTAGATTATCAATTCTTGCATTGGGGTTCGTCACTTCATACCTTATGTACCAATCTAGTGCACGTTCTTGAAATGTAGTAGCCAGCTACGCTTTCTTAACATTATCATTATTGATGTGTAGTGATGTCCATACAACTTCAGTAACAAACTAGAATTGATCCACATCTTCGTTCCCAATACCATAGAAATTAGGTAACTTCATGGAAGAAGACATATCAGCGTTTGGTGGTGGAGGTGGGGCAGATGAGTGGTTAGGGGATGAATGCAGGAGCGGAGTGGAATGGATCTGAACTATAATCAAGTTCTCTTCGTCTGCGCATTTAGATTCACCAGATCTACTTGTGTCAAATTCTTCATCGCTATCAGATTTACCTTTGAGAGGACTGTAAATAAAATCTTCTTCTAGGTCTACTTTGTAAGTTTTTCCGTTGCGCTTAGAACTACCAGGACCTCCACGCATGGAGCTAGATGGACCTCCTCGGGCCATTCACTCAATGTGGCTACACAAAGTACCCTTTTCACGCAAAAAAAATTTAATCCAAAATTTCAGTGAGCGTAGGAAATTACCTCTAGGGCCCTTGAAAAATATCCTTTCGGCTTTAGAATACATACAAACGTATCAATAACGAATTCAGTCAAAAATACTCCCAGAACACTATCGATCCAGTGATCTACCACACGGGTAATCTTGTTGCTATATTCGTCCAATTGCTGCATTAACTCTGGGGTCCACTTGGTTATCACGTCGTCCTTTGCACGGGTCTGGAATTCAACAACCCGAGACAACCACTCTTGCAATTCATGTTACAAGGTAGCAAATAAAATTTCATGGAACTTTGTGTATATATAGGGTAGACAATTTAGGGCTTCTTTTTTCTTAGATCGCAAATTCACACACCTTATTTTCAAGCCAATCTTGCAGTTCTTTCTTTGTCGGGTGCCACAACATCAAATCTCCCTCAAAATGATCCCAGTCCCAACAACATAACCATTTGTTGGCTTAACAGGTCCTAACCCAGGTTCGAAGTAATCATGCAACCAAGAAAACCCTCCAACTACTGGCCCTTACGACAGTGATCTGCTTGCGTAGACCAAAGTCTCACCCGAAGCAGTATTAGGGGGTGCTGGAACCAAGTTTCCGCACCTTGAGGGAACTTTTGATGTGGACCCAATCCTTACTTAACAGATCTTCTGTCTGTTGCCTTGGGCACAACTTCACAAAACCAAATCTAATTGCAGACAAATAGAAAGCAACTGCACACGCCTAGATAGTGATAAACAAACTTATCCCTTGCGCATTCACAGATTATTACAAAATAAACCCTTATGCAGATAGATTATTATACTTTAGTTCTAACAATTAAGCAGAATAAGGCTTGCGCTTAGATGCAATTTACCAAGTTGACTTATAAATTATGGAAATACATATGCATTCAACAAAACAGATCCAGCTCTATAATAAGCAATAGATAATGCACACAAAAAATATAAGATAGGTAACCACATGAATCATATAAAGTCCGAGTTCATAATCTGAGTCCGTCAGCTACTAGATTTAGCCATGGTATTTTACTTCTCTGATGTTTTTAGAATTTCATTTTAAAAGAGCATAAAATAACACATATGTAGATATAATTTAGAGGAAAACATGTCAACAATCACACAATAAAACCCAAGACGTTTAATAACGGAGTTCGTCCAGTGTGGACTACGTCTCCGGGCCTCGATGTCTCGATGTTGTTGGCCGCTTCATTTGGAGCTGCAAATGGTGATTATGTACATGGAAATTGTTTACTTGTAATATAAGGAAATGTTCCCTCAATATGAGTGGAAAAGTCTCTCCACGAGACGTTCTGCTACAAGGAACTCTCACTCATAACAAACCTCCTATCCACATGACAACCTCACACATGTTGACAAAGAGTATCTTGCTATTAAGGTAACAAAGGGATCTAAGAACATAATTGACCATCCATGATGAATACATATCACATGACATAAAAATCAAGATTCTTTATCATACATCAAGCAGGAATTGACACTACATAAAACATCTCACAACAATAATCAATGAAGTACATGGCAACAACACTTCATATACCTCAACTCTAAAGTTGACTGAAGAATAGGCTGCTCAGGTGCTATATCTGAATGCACCATCTAAATCATGGAGTTTAATGATATGAAATTGACTGCCCACACTGTGAAGTTTGACACCGTTGCTCCAATCTTGAAAATGAATGAAAAATATATGACTCATATGGAAAATTTGACTGCACCGCTAGATTCATGTCACCGAGAGGTGTAGGATCGACTGTCAATTTTATGAATTTTGACACTATTGAATTCCCCCTAGATTCCTCAAATATGTTTCTCCACGGCTGACTGGAAATCTACAACTCAAAACATGAATTTGACCTCACCATTGGGATCCTTGCAAAATCCTTAGAAGAATGGGTATAAAGTTGTCCTCATTCCGACTCCGGTGAATTTTAGACTCTAAGGAATTTGGGAGATTCCCTAGAGATTCTCAAAGATTCTCTTCCACTAGGAATCTGCAAATCTACTGCTCAAAAGACAAATCTGACCTTGCCATTGCGCTCCCTGCAAAAATATGAGAAAACTGACTATAAACTTGAATGCATTTTGAAAAAGAGAAATTTTACCTCCTAAAGAATATTTGGGCATCAAAGGAATATTCTCTGTCTTGAAATACATGCCATCATTCTACCTCCTGGAACTATGTCATGGTTCCACTGTATGGAACCCTGTTCTACATTCCGTTCTATTCTGCCTCCGTTATGCCCTGACACACTGCAACTGAGGGCTTAAGTAATACATGGTGGGCGGACTTTACCATATAAGTGGTTATGGTGTAGTGGTTAAAAACCAACATTCATTGAGGAGAGGTCGGGGGATCAAATCCTGCCTCTCCTATTTTGGTTGAGCGCGTTTTAAAATAGGCACCTTTGGTTTTAATTTGTTGTTGTGGTTTGAACATATATTTAAATATGGTTTGAAATATGTGTTGATTTGGCATACATTGTAAGATGGGATTGTAATGTTTTGTTAGTAATATGATTTGGGCTTTTGTTGGGCTGCCCGTGGAGCGGGCTGGCCTACGTGGCCGATTCTCGCCGTCCCACACCCACACACACACACACTCACACACACAGATATATATATATATATATATATATATATATATATATATATATCGTTGTTTTGTTAATATAGCCAACCATGCCAACACCACATTATCGTATAAATGTGTTGCGATTATACTGTGGGTGGAGGGGGTGGTGGGGGTCATGGCTCGGCACCCTATCTTAAAATTACACTATGATATGATTGTTCTGTGGGGTTCGGCGGGGGTCATGGCCCACCGACCCAAATTTGAATTATTTTTTAGGTAATATAATATGGTGCGGTGGGGTGGCGGGGGTGGTGGCCCGCTACCTACCATTTATATATAAATATATATATTTGTTTTTTTTGTTTAAACAAATTGGCCATTTTTGGTTTTAACAAAAATAAGGGTCACTGGGAAAATTAACGAGGCCACAATTTGGCCCATTTTTGGGAGCTGGGATCCCTACTGGTTGACGGTGCATTTGTGGAACACTTAAACCTGGCCCACTGCCCAACTTTGACCAAAAATTTGACTCGCTCTAACTTCTCCATATGGGCTCAGATTTGAGATCAGTTCACACCATTGGAATCAAGGCGACGAGTACTTTAACCAGAACCTGGTTCGAGAACCATTCGACCACTTTGAATTTTGACCTATCATCAGCCCTCATGGTCTCTTGAGGGTGCTTGGAGCCACCTGGATCAATCCTCCCCACTGAGGAGCTTTTGGTCCACCAAAATCATGAACTATAATCTACAACTTCTTTGTACCTTGTCTGCTCTACACTTGTCCTGAAAGGTCACCCTTCATTCTCCTTCACCTTTGTCCTTTGGATTCATAAGCGATGAGTTGACACCTGCATCCTCTGGAAACCTGTAGTATAATATTTTGAAAATTACATGCCTAAATAAGTGACCAATCTAGGAACCAAGCATTCCCCACACTTGCCATGAGTTTATAACACATAATCGGTGGTAAAGTTTACATTAAAATGGAATTAATACCCCAACTATCAATACAAGGCCAAAAAAATCATTGTTTCTTCACAAGTGATGGAAAACACATCATCACTTTTACATTTTAAATTGCAACATATGATTTATAAAGTAAGGCCAAACATGATAACAAATCTAGAAAAACCATCCCTCTTATCAATGTGAATGGGTCATCTCTCTGTGGTGCATTTTCTCGTCGAACATTTATTTCAACTGGTTCCTGTACTGACGCTTTGTCCTTAAGGCACTGCTTTGGATGGGGCCTCCAACACGTGGCTCTCTAATGGCCACTTCTTTCGCAATGGCTGCAATGAGTCTTCATCCTCCAGACCTACTTTACCTTCTTATTTTCTTGATGTGGAGAAGGCATGTCATGCCTCATATTTTTTTGTGCTTCCATTCTTTTCCAACACTTAACAAAGACATGATTATGTAATCCACAAAACTGGATGTTTTCTGATGCCATGATCTATGTTCATTGTTAGCGACATGCTTGTAATCAAAATTAACACTAGAATATTGGGACTTGTTATACCTTTCTTGGTTGTATTTGGTGTGATCATGGTGACAAGAGCTTGCCTCAACTCTTTTACTACTATGAGTGTTGTCATAGGATGATGGTGAAGTGTTCCCATCATTCTCTTTCTCCAATGGTTTCAACCATGAATTGGAAGTTTTTGACACCTTCAAGCACTATCCTTTAGTGTATCCAAAACTTGCTAATCGAGGTCTTTGCATGAACTCCAATGGCTGAAGCATACCTTGGCCATTAATGCCAAGTCCTCCTCCCGTATATCCCATCTTAGTGAGGAGTCGCATGCCAGTTCCTGTAATGGGTATCTCCACATTTCCCACAAAAATGATAGCATTTGAAGATGAAACTGAAGAAAAATCAACATTGTTTACCTCAGATGTTGATTTAGAAATAGGTGATGATGGATTCTTCAAGCCTTTATTGTGCTTCAATTCCTCCAAAGCCTCTTTCGTGACTCACAACTGAAGATGCAATCTCCATTTCTCTGCTTTCTCTTCTTGGAGGAGCCTCCTTAATTCAACATCCTTTGCTTGAAGGCTCTGGTCGTTGCACTTCAATTCTTCCAAGGCTACCTCTGCAGCTTGCAACTGAAGCTACATTTTCTTATCCTATTTCTCCTATTGTAGAAGCACTTTAAATTCAACGTTATTAGCTTGAAGGCTATAACTGATCTCCTCATTCAAATGATGAGAATATGATGAGGGCGAGGAACATTCACTTCAAGATGTGAATGAAGCATCGCTTTCTGCTTCTTCTTTCTCCTGTCTCTCGTTAGCTGCATACATCATGTCCACCGTTTTGGACATCTTGAACATGGCCTCGTACATGTATTTTCCATCCTCCATTGTTGCACATTCAATTGTTGCTCACGCTTGCAATTCGCATCAGCAAGAAGACCGCTCTGATACCACTTGATATGGGTCCGTTAGCTATTGGATTTACCCATGATCTTTTACTTCTGTGATGTTGTTAGAATTGAATTTTAAAAGAGCATAAAATAACACATATGCAAATATAATTAAGAGGAAAACATGTCAACAATCACACAACAAAACGCAAGACGTTTATTAATGGAGTTCGTCTAGTGTGGACTATGTCTCCAGGCCTCGGTGTCTCGATTGTGTTGGCTGGCACTTAATTTGGTGCTAGAAATGGTGATGATGCACATGCACACATGCACACTATTTACTTGTCATACAAGGAAATATGCCATCAACATGAGTGGAAAAGTATCTCCACGAGACGTTTCGCTACAAGGAACTCTCACTCATAACCAACCTTCTATCAACATGAAAACCTCGCACATGGTGACAAAGAGTATCCAACCATCAAGGAAACAAAGGGATCTTACAACATAAATGACCATCCATGATGAATACATATCACATGACATAAACATCAAGAGTCTGCATCATACATCAAGTAGGAATCGACACGGCATAAAACATCTCACAACAATAATCAATGAAGTACATGGCAACAACACTTCATATACCTCAACTCTGAAGTTGACTTAAGAATAGGCTACTCAACTGCTGGATTTGAATGCACCATCAAAATCGTGGAGTCGAATGATATGAAATTGACTGCCCACACTCTGAAGTATGACACCATTGCTATAATCTCGAAAATGGATGAAACATATACGACTCATATGGAAAATATGACTGCACTGTTGGATTCGTGTTGCCGAGAGGTGTAGGATCAACTATCAATTTTATGAATTATAACACTGTCGAAATTTGGGTGGTAGGGAATATTTTAGATTCCCCCTAGATTCCTCAAATATGTTGCTCCATGGCTGACGAGAAATCTGCATCTCAAAACAAGAATCTGACCTCACCATTAAGATCCTTGTGAAATTCCGAGAAGAATTAGTATAAATTTGACCTCATTCTAAATCCGGTGAATTTCGACCTATAAGGAATCTATGAGATTCCCTCAAGATTCTCAAAGATTTTATTCCGTTGGGAATCTACAAATTTTCTTCTCAAAAGGTGAATCCGACCTCGCCATTGTGTTCCCTGCGAAAATCTGAGAAAAATGACTGTAAACTTGAATGCATTTTGACAAAGAGAAATTTTACCTCCCAAAGAATATTTGGGCATCAAAGGAATATTCTCTATCTCGAAATCCATGCCATCATTCTGCCTCCTGGAACTGTGTCATGGTTCCACTATATGGAACCCCGTTCTTTGTTCCATTTGTGGCTCCTCTATCCCATTCCATTTTGCCTCTATTTTGCCTCGACGCACTGAAAATGAGGGCTTAAGTAATACATGGTGGACGAACTTTACCACATAATTGGTTATGGTGTAATGGTTAAAAACCAACATTCGTTGAGGAGAGGTCAGGGGATCAAATCCTGCCTCTCCTATTTTGGTTGGGCGTGTTTTAAAATTGGTGCGTTTGGTTTTAATTTGTTGTTACGGTTTGAAAATATATTTAAATATGGTTTGAAATATGTGTTGATTTGGCATACGTTGTAAGATGGGATTGTAATGTTGGGTTGGTAATATGATTTGGGTTTTGGTTGGGCTGCCTGTGGAGCAGGCCGACCTATGTGGTCGGGTGGGTTCGGTTCCCACCGACCCATATATATATATATATATATATATATATATATATATATATATATATATGTATGTATGTATGTATGTATGTATGTATGTATGTATGTATGTATGTATGTATGTATGTATGTACATACATACATACATACATACATACACACACACACACACATATATATATATATATATATATATATATATATACCACCTTGTCCTGAGGATGAACCACATTAGATGGTTCGAAACGTTGACCAAATCCTAATGATGTGATTAATCCGAAAGACATTCATCTACATTATGGATCAAAAAAATCTTAGATCAAACATATATATCGTTGTTTTGTAATATAACCAACCATGCCAACGTCACATTATAGTATAAATGTGTTGCGGTTATACCGTGGGCGGAGGGGGTGGCGGGGGTCATGGCCCGCCACCCTATCTTGGAATTACACTATGATATGATTCTTTCACGGGGGTCATGGCCCACCGACCCAAATTTTAATTGTTGGTTATGTAATATGATATGGTGCGGTGGGGTGGCGGGGGTGGTGGCCCACCACCTCCCATATATATATATATATATATATATATATTTGTTTTTTTAAACAAATTGGTCATTTTTGGTTTTAACGAAAATAAGGGTCATTGGGAAAATGAAAGAGGCCACAATTTCACCCATTTTCGGGTGTTGGGTTCCCTGCGGGTTGACAGTGAATTTGTGGGACACTTAAACTTGGCCCACTGCCCAACTTTGACCAAAACTTTGAATTCCTCTAACTTCTCCATACGGGCTCAGATTGGAGATCTGTTCGCACCATTGGAATCAGGGCGGGGAGTACTTCAACCTGAACCTAGTTCGAGAGCCATCCGATCACTTTGAATTTTGACCTATCATCAGCGCTCTTGGTCGCCTAAGGGTGTCTGTATCCACATGGATCAGTTCACCAAAATTTCCTTCTTTATTAAGAGATCTTCAGTTCAATACAATATTTTCGCCTGCACACATAGCAGCAGGGTCCTTGCACCCAACTCCGGACTTAGGTATCCACGCACACAAGTAGCAGGAGCCTTTCTACCCAGACAAAACTCAGATCTACTATTCATGCATACAAAATCATAGCTTAGACATGAGATGATATGAGATATCTTTCTTCACTCGACCCTTACATATTTATATCTTTGCAAGTGTGCACATACCATGGTCTCAAACCATGGTGTGAGACTCATGGTTTTCCCTTTTACCCGTTACAATAAGTAAGGGACTTTGACCTGCCTCAAAGCCCCTTGACATCCATGTGTAATGCTTACAAACAAAAACTTAACCAAAATTTATCCAAAATTGCTTTACCTAGGGGATCTTGCACCAATAGGCCCCCAACACAATCTAGTGACTCTTTCCGAGTCACTCTATATATTTTAGTTAAGCGCCTATACCGAACTCTTAAATGGAAAAATGAATTCTGCCCTTTGTGCTGCAGCGCTCTGCGCTTCTTCGACCAACTTCTACATTGTGGGACATTCGATAGCCATGCTGATGCTTCGTTGTTTCTACTGTAGGTTCTTAAGGGCCGCTTCAATGGTATGCGAGAGGTGCAAGGCCTCATCTACCCACAACTTCATTTTTTCCAGCAATAAATTCTTTCGCCGACACAGAGCCTCGATCTCTTCTTGGATGACATGACTCTCCTGTAATCGGGCTAGTCTTTGGGGAGGCACAAGGGTTGGCGCTGTGACCAGAATCTCACCAAATTGCTGCTCTTTGGCCCTCAGCTCTACCTTGAGTTGGTGGATGACAGGGTCGTTTTGGACAGAAGTCCAAAGACCCATGGCTTCTTCAAACAACTTGCTGCTACCATCCACGACAACAGTGATGCTAGCGGTTTATTCTTGGAAAACTGCAACATGTTGTGCGCTTACTTCTAGAGGTGTTTCTGGATGCAGTTTCATCCGAAGATTGGTGATATTTTGCTCAAGCTCCAACACATGGTCACAACCACAAATTTCGACAGGTAAACAAAAGCGAGTGAGCCAATGACAGAACTAGAGAGACCAGGTGCGAACCATAGGCCTTACCAATAAAATATCTACACGAACCAACATAACTCCAAATGACACAGACACAGGAATATAAAAAACAAGACATCCTTCAAACAATTCAGAAGATCATGAACCTCTTCCAAGAAATACGTCTGCCAACCTATTCACTATGCATCCCTTCCTCCATGAATCTCGCAGACAAGAATGACGAGCCATGATAAAGAGATATGTGAGAAGATTGAGAACATACCTGAGGCAGACGACCTGAACCCACTGATAGAGAATCCGAGCCCTTCGAAATACCTCCACGAAAGCCTTCCACGGGTTGCTGAGCTTCTCAACTCCAATACTATGCCAAACTGAATCGCAGACGGAGTACTTACCAATCTTACCGACGGAAAAGGCAAAGCTTACCGTGTTTTAGTTCTATTTCCACCTTCCCTCAGAGCATTGATTTAGATCATGCAGTCAACCACCCCTCCATGTGCTTCGTGCATGTGGAGGGTGGTATAGGGGTGCCTTGGGATCCAGAGAGTACCCATTAAACATTGAAATGACTGTGATTTTCCCGCTCGCACCTTGATTGGGAAATTAAAATCATAAATTTAAATAATTAAACTTTTATAATTTATTTTTTCAAAATATTAAAATTTTAAATATATTAAAAAATGTAATTTAAACATCACTAAAAAATTATAAAAATTATTATTGGAAAAAATTTAATAACATATAACAACTAAATTCTATTTTCATAAATTAAATATAAATTTTAATTTTTTTATATACTTCCAATGAATTTTGTTTAGAATTAGATTATATATATTTTAATATTAAAATTTTCCGTTTATTTTTCAATTTAGGTTATTTAAATTCTATTTAATATTTTTAAAATGTTTAGTTTTTAATTATTAAAATCATTAATTTAAATAATTAAATTTAAATAATTTGATTTTTTTATAAAAATTAAATGTTAAATTTATTTATATAAACAAAATTATATAATAAAGAAGAAAAAGTATAATTATATTCGCAGATTCTTAGATCTATCATTAAGTTATTTTTAGATTACTGAATTTATTGTATTTGAGATCCATAAAAGAGAGTAATAAGTGCCTTGTATTTTATTATTAAAAACGTTCAAACTCCATCAATGAATAATTTATTTCTGGTTGAATCTCGTTTGCATGAGAATAATAAAATAGAGTCATAAAAGTCATGTATATAAAGAATATAAACCTTTACGAGAGTTATAAAGAAAATACATTTTTATAGATTAAATAATTTATTTATTTATTTTGTTAAATGTAGTGGGTTGTTATTAATAAAATTAACGTGTAAATATGTATTATTTAGAAGTATTATTATTATTATTATCTAATTTTAAGGTTGCTATTAAGTTAGATATTAAATTGCTGTATAAAATTTATTTGGTTGTGGTACAAGGGATCCATCGTGCTGTGACGTAGTTTACGAAGGCATATATATTCTGTCTCTTCAAATTTTGAACATGTAACTTTTTGGGAGGAAACACATGTTCTTAATCATTAGGTCCACTCAAGCTATATAATTTATATGTAAATTTAAAATATTTATATTTTAAATATATGATAATAAAAATTATATTAATTGTAATGCCCTTGGGTGAGGTTTTCTCAAGACAAAGGTTAAGCCTCTAGTGATTTCTCTAGAACATAAACAACACAAACAAAAAAAATTAAAATTCTATTAATTGGAATAATTTAATTATATGATTTTTTTATGTGGTTTATGGACCCTTGAGATTGGTGATTATTGGGCCCACTACTTCTAGATAGCAAAGGTGCCCTTGGGTGGGGGTTTCTCAAGACAAAAGTTAAGCCTCTAGTGATCTCTGGAAAACACAAACAACTTGACAAAAATAAAAAATTCTATTAATTAAAATAATTTTAATTATATGATTTTTTTAATTTGGTTTATGGACTCTAGAGATTGGTAATTGCTGGGCCCACTACTTCTAGATAGCAAAGGTGCTTTAACACCACTAATCATTAGTTAAACTAACCCAAGACTTCTTATAACTTTTTTTCCTATTTATTAATTAATATATATATATAATTCTATATTTTATTTACTAATTTTTACTTTTGATTAAATAATTATTATACTTTTTACATATTTCTTTTAATTTTAATTTTATTTCTCTAATATATGTATTTTTTCCACTCACCTTCATGCTATGAGGATGGAAGTAATTGAAGATATTAGGGAAGATAAGTAATTTTATCTTAATATCTTATCTCTGCCCCCACTGTTGATGAAGTGGGGCCTACCACACCCATCCACATAAAGATGGAGATAGGGGTTGATATTAGCCAAAACTTAACATGAGGGTGGAGGTGCATGTGGATATTGGGGAAACTTAAATGTTAATTTTCCCTTAATAACTCCCCACATAAGTTGAATGGGTTTATTAGAAAAAACTTATTAATTTTTCTCTAATATCTAATAACTCTACTATGAGTTGGTGTGAGATATTAGGCAAAATAAAATAAAGTGGAAGGTTGTGGAGCATGGATATTAAAGAAAACTCACTCTGTTTTCTCTAATACACATCATGGGTTCATTATTAGAGCAAACTTATCTAATATTTTTTCTCAATATCTTCAACCATGTACATGTTTAGTAGGGGTGGTGTTTTTATGAGGGAAAAACTACCCATTAAGATTTCTCTATTGTCTCCGTTTGCAGTGTGGAGATGAGATATAATGTCTACTAGGTGTATCTGAAAAAACTTATTAGGTTTTTGTGTACTAGGTATATTTGAAAAAAAATATTAGGTTTTGGTGTATCAGAGTATATTTATTTATTAAGTTTTTTCCTATTAAAATAATCTTGGTTTATTTATTAAGTTTTGCTCAGATAAAAATAATATATTAAAAAATAGATTAAATTTATTTTAACCAACTAATATGAAATAATATCAATAATTCATCCAAACATTAATTTAGTTGTCAATCTCATATGTCATTCATTAAATTTAATTAATTTTATTTTTTAATAAATAATTAAATTTGATAAATATTGAATTTATAATCATATTATCAACTTTGAACTCTTTAGGTCAATCACTTAATATTGTATAATAAATTTATATTATTAATTAAAATTATTAGTCTCTACTTTACCAAGGACTATAACACTTGTAATTTTAACCAAAGTTTTAAGACAATGTTGAATATTTTTAATTTTTAGTAAATTTAAAAATAATGTTCAATGAAAAATTTATTACTAATTTTCCATTAGGGAACCTTGATGTGACATAATTCCTCTAGTAGAAAGCCATTTATCTTCGATATTCTCACAAATCACTTAAAAAAAAAAGTTAATTTTGTGAGTGGTCATTCCATCAGTGAATACTTTGACACTAACACAATGCTCTAAGCAAGTCCTTTACATAAGAGGGGTCTCTAATTTGGAGATCATTTCAGTGTCGCGATCAATCAATTTTTTTGGGTCATCAGTTTGATCAATGCATTTGTTACCATTTTGATCAAACCTTTTTTTTTGAGTTAGTTTGGTGATTAGACTGCTTTTTTGTCCTGAAAATCATGGAAATTCCGGTAAAATTTTAAGAAAATATGGCAGTGATTTTTGTAAATCTAGGTTATAGCTATCAAACTTCAATATTTTGGGTGCCCTAGAGGTTTTTGATAAGGCTGAATCCATTTCCACCATCAAAAACATGATTCAAACACTGCTACTACAAGATTTCTTAAATTTGTTTTTTCCAGATTCCCGCCATTTTTAACTGTCCAGACAATTCCTCCACCTCCATAAAAAACTCCCAAAAATATACGTTTTAGTTGTGATTTCCAACCACCACAAAAAAATGAAATACAAGCCTAAAGTCTATGTTCACGAAAATCAAAATTTCTAGAACTGCCCGCATAGAAATCACTGAATGGGATCACATTGCAAATTAAACTAGCATTTTCACAAGAGCGTGAAAAGAAAAACGCCGAAGTCGTGCCGAGGGATAGTTAAAGCTGGACAGATGTACAAGCTGAACAGATGACCAATTTTTATTGGTTGGAGGAATAACCAAATGGAGAAATCTAATTGGTTCGAAGGGCATTAGAGAAAGCTTTTCATTGGCTGGAGTGAACAGTGTTTGCACACCCCACTCTAGCAAAGAGAATGCCTTCAACATAATTACTGTGACCGACATGATGGATTCGTGAAGTAAGAAGTAAGAAGTAAGAAATAGAAGGCTTCGTTGCTGCCATATGTGCTTTTTGGTGCTTTCCATGGTTAATCCAAATAACATTTTAAACTCGAGACATGTTTTTGGTGCAAAAGAGTTTTATTATTTTTAATTTTATGTGTCTGTGATTATAGTAATTTTTCCAAATTTTTTTAGTGGTAATTATATTGGACAGAAAATTGAACCAACTAGTGTGGTCCAGGCAAATGATAAATCAGACTGAGTCATTAAGCTTATATAGATGTAGAGAAAGCCAAATAATTATGAGTTGGTGACCATTATTTTATTTGAGTCAATAATGGAGAACACGTATTTTTTACTTATATAGATGTAGAGAAAGCCAAATAATTATGAGTTGGCGACCATTATTTTATTCGAGTCAATAATGGAGAACACGTATTTTTTACTTAGTGCACATGACACATTTTTATGTGATTTGTTTTTATTGTGATTTTTTGAATTTTTTTTGATTTATTTTTCTTATTTTAATTTGTGTAAAATTTGGTAGAGATTTATTGAAATCACAAGCTTGATGGGTAAATTCTGCACATAGTGTGGTCCAGGCAAATGATAAATCAGACTGAGTCATTAAGCTTATATAGATGTAGAGAAAGCCAAATAATTATGAGTTGACAACCATTATTTTATTCGAGTCAATAATGGAGAACACCTATTTTTTACTTATATAGATGTAGAGAAAGCCAAATAATTATGAGTTGGCGACCATTATTTTATTCAAGTCAATAATGGAGAACACGTATTTTTTACTCAGTGCACATGACACATTTTTATGTGATTTGTTTTTATTGTGATTTTTTGAATTTTTATTTATTTATTTCTCTTATTTTAATTTGTGTAAAATTTGGTAGAGATTTATTGAAATCACAAGCTTGATGGGTAAATTCTGCACAATCGAGTGTCATAAGGGTTTTTCAGGATTCTGAATCCATATATGTAGTAAAAAAACCAATTTAAACAACACAAATCAAAATTTAGGAGCATAATGATTTAGGAATAATGTGTTTTAAGTTTAAATTATTGAAATACATATATATTATTTTTATTTTATTTTAATGTTATTATTATTATTTTTTTGGATGAAATAAGGTTTTTGGTACTTTGTTGAAATGTTTTTAGTTTATATTATCTAATATTTAAAGCTTAGATTGAATGTGTATAAAAATATGATTTTTTTCTTCCTTGTTTTTTCGCTATTAGCAAAAAAAATAGGTGGCTTAGTTAAATTAATATTATTTTTTAATAAATATTCAATTTTTAAAAATAATATATATATATAATTTAATTAAAAAAATTAGTTTAATTATGATAACTTGTAAGCTTTTCTAAGATGGTAAAGAAAACTCGAGGCATGAAGCCAAATGGGGATAAAGGCAAGAAGCTTATCTCTCATCAGCCTTTGAAAAGAGGAAGGAAATCAACAAAGCAACTCCTGGAGCGACTAGTGCAAACGTTTACTGTAGATATTCCTAATTCTGTTAAATCTCACATTTATGGTTGGGAAACTGAGGCTTTAAACAAAATGGATGTGGAGGATGATATGGCATTTGAAGATCTGTAGAATGTTGTTGCTGATCCAGGGCATACCCGTGGACGTATTTCCCTGTTTCAACATTCAATTAGAACCTATTGGCTAATAAAATGTTTGTTATCAAAGGCAATTATGTCGACTCAAGAGATAGTAGAATCCAAGTTGGAGTCTACTTTAGCAGATATTAATAGAAATATTCATGAGATTAATCTCCGTTAGTTGCATCAGTATGCTAGACTAGGCAGGATGGAGAATGATATAAAATCATTGCAGCAGGTTGAAATGCTTGGTTCCAGTGCCAAAGACCTTGTCCTTGTGGAGTCCGAAGATGATTAATGTTTTCAGTTACTCTTTTTTTAGCAGCTAGTTTCCTTTAATGTAAATGATAGTATTTACAGACTTAGATATTAAGTATCGTCAAATTTTGTACATGTTATTAAGACTGTTTATGTTTTGGTTGGCATACATTGCACTTAGATGGCCAACAGACCTCGTTCCTCCTACAGGTAGGTTGAGGTCTAATTTTTTGTATCTTTGTTGCCCAGTTTTATATTAATAGAAAATAGGAAGGATCTACCGAACCTTACAAAAAAAAAAGTTATAAGCTTTAGAAACAGTTTTTCCTACGAAATAGAAAATGACTCACACATTTGAATAGTCATAGTTTACTGCCAAAATACATGGTTTCAAGCCCTTGTTTTGAAGGGCTAGCTTAATTCAATTATTTTGTTCTCAACACTTTAATGTTTGCACTTGTTTATTGCAATCTCCAAAGATAAATTTTTTAATTTAATTATTGTACCGTTGCAAGTTTAAAAATAATATTTTCTCGTTAATAAATAAGATAATAGATATGCATTAATAATTGAAAAATATAAAACTCTCATTATTTTTACACTTAATAAAAAATATAAGAGAAAAACAAATTAGAAAATAATCATTTAAATATATATCATAAAAAATAATTAACTCATACATTTCAAAATTCAATAATTACACTAAACACTAGCCACCCACCCTTATTAAGTTACACTAGCCACCTACACTAAAACACTATGTTTTGATATAAACTATATTTGCCATTATACAAACTTATACTTTAATTATTAAAAATTAAAATATCCGTACAGTAGTTTTAAAAACTCGTCAAATAATTATTAAATATTTTTATTAAAATACATAGCAACTAAAACATACAACTCCCTCTATATTAAATGACCATGTTATATGCTATTAAGTCTCATAGTAATATCAATAAACCCCTTGTGTATTAAACGACCACGTTATATGCTATTAAGTTCCACACTGATATCAATATTAGCTTTAAAGACAATACAAAACAATATTAAAAGCATGCCTTAGGGTTAAACATGAATGATGCCATAGATATTGTGAATCTCCTCTTTTTTTTTCAAAGGAATTTACTAAGCATATAATCATGCATAGAAGGATGTAAGTTGGTATCAAATCATTATTAATAGTAACAAATATTATTTTATAGTTTTATCATTTTGCATTTAGAGTTATAATAATATATTTCTTCAGTATATGAATTTTAAATTTGAAGTAGTTAAGAAATAAAATTTATTAATTACTTTTTGTTTTTTAAACGAAAGTCCTATTGTGTTTGGTTTAGATGTCAATGTCACTTTTTGCGGAAATGTGGAGTGCTTCATGAGCTTGTGGAAGTGCCATTGTTTATGGAAGTGGAGTGCTTTATGAGCTTGCAGAAGTGTGAAGTGCTTCATGAGGTTGCAAAGGTATAACTCTGGTAATATAGCGAAGGAGTTTCTCCGGTCTCACGATGTCATTTTTGCCAGTAGAGCTCCCACTACCGCTGCTAATTATCTGACATATAATTCCACGAATGTTTCCATTTCTACATATGATCATTACTGGAAGAAAATATGTAAGCTTTGTGTTTCCAAGTTGCTCAACTCCAGAGGCATACAATCATTTTGCTACATAAGAAAAGGGGAAGTCTCTTCTATGATACAACCTATTAATTCAGAACATCCCATAAGCATTACTAAAATTGTGTCCACCCTTGCAAAATATTTAATCTGTAGGATGGCATTATGCACCAAGTATTGTGAGCACGACTTAACTGACAACATGGGAATCGACATAATGATCAGAGAGGCTCTCCCGTTAGTCAGTTATTTTAACATCATAGATTACATGCCATTTTTGGCCTAGATGGATCTACAAGGCCTCAACTACTGCTTAAAGGACGTGCATAAGAAATGAGATTTGTTGTTAGAGAAAATACTAAAGAAACACATTTTGAGGAATAATCCCAACGTTATGCTAGATCTAGTGGATGTTTTATTTGAAGCATAGGCGGATCAAAATTTGGACTTCCAAATTAGGTGAGTGTTGGGTGTAATATAGGGCATACTAATGGACCAACATTTGATTTTCAATTTGGGGGTTTGTGGACTTTGAGGCACAACACTGGAAATGTTAGAGAAGGACTTTTAGAACCTGCAAAACAAAACCCTAATATGTCTAGAAATTGCTCACACCTTAAGTTATTACACTATTCAATATCTCATTCCAATCCTTCACTCAAAGGAACTCATTAAAAGTGAAACCATAGACACAAATCTTGCAACCTACCAGCATTGGAAGAAAATCCTAATTATTAACAACTATTAAAGAAACCATAATTAAAAAGCTAACCCTAACTATTAATTAACTGGAAGCATGAGCATTGACCAAGAAAATGTAAAGACTATTGTTGAGAGTTTTAATTAGTGAATTAAATATTTTAATATTTAATTGTTAATCCGGGACGTAAACACGAGCTACATTGCACTTATTGATTCAGTTTGTAGGCAAGAGCTTTAATGTTTCCTTTATAATGTTCAACTAAGTAATTAAACACACAGATGCTTGTGAATAAACAAATTTCGAAAAGGGAATCAAGCCATCTCACTAAAAATAATAGAACTTGACTTTAAAACTTAAGACCTCTATTGAATCAATCCAATTATGCTCTTTAAAGGGAAATGTACTTAAGTGAAACCCTCATTTTTATTGCAAATGAAATTTAAACATTAAGTAAATAATCGCAAACTTAATCTACTCAATCACCACTTGATGTAAACAAACTTGAAACTGAAATCTTGAAATTAATCCTTGCATCAAACCCTAATCTCTTCTTGAAGTTGAAAACCCTATGCTAATAAGAGCTCCACACATACTTTAAACAATAAGAAATGCTAGCTAAGAACTTGCCCTAATTATTCTGCTCTTAAGGAAATATGCACTCACTCAATCAAATAACATTGACAACTCAACTCTGCTTTTTGTAACCAAACTTCTACAACAATTTTGTAAATCACCTCTAATTCACTATGCCAAACCCTAATTCTATGAGAGGCAAAACAAAACTGTAAGCTTCTACTTAATCACATAAGAGAAATGAAGAAAAACCTAATCAAGAATGATTCTATTGTTCTTATGAATCAATCAACTTCTAACTTGTACTCTACAACAACTGCCAACTAAGATTTAAAATAACCTAAAACTTCACACTGCAATAATAAATCTAGAGCAATAAAAAATATCAAAGCAATTCAATTTCAACAAACCTTAATGCATTTGAACAAAAATCTATTTATATGATCAAACCATACTAATGTAATTTAATTGTTCAATCTAGAAATAATAAATGCTAGCACACACTCATTGCTTACGAGAATTGAAATTATATTTACATATCACTTCAAGCTACAGGCATATAACAGAATGAGAATTACTTCTACTTGAAAGAGGCAATCAACTCATAAAGGATAAAAGCACTGAAACAAACTTTCTCTACTATCATTTTCAGCTATGTTTACAGGGAAAAAAACACTGAAGCAGACAGACTATCAAAGATGGGATTAAATGGACGTTTTGGTGAAATGTACTATGAACTTCATAGCACAAACGGGCAGGGAGCGAAAGGTATGGTAAAGTTCAGTTAATATAGAGGACCTTTCTGGGTGATCTGAGGAGAGACATAATGAAAATGTTTGATGAATTTGTGTTTTTGTTTTAAAATTTTGAACTGGTAGATGCTGTGCAAAGGATAGACTTGTGCGCAAAGGATAGACTTGTGGATGAAAACTGTGATTTTTTGTTTTTTTAAATCACTATTTTTGTAGAAAACGTGTAAAGGATCTGGATGAAAGATAGAAGGACCGTGAAGTAAATGTTGCTTCTCGAGAATGTATTCTGATCATAGTAGAATGGACAATGGTGAAAACTGTAAGAGTTAAATAAGGAATTTTTGTTTTATTTTGATATTACTCAGTTATGTGCTCTGGTACACTTATATAAACCAGAAGTATTTTTCCTGCTAAAAAAAAAACTCATAAAACTGGAACTAACTATCCAAGCAAATACTACCAAATCTAATACTTTGAGAAACAAATTCTGTTGTCAATTTCGAGCTCTGTTCTATGTTCTTTATAGTTCTCAAAGTCACCTTTTAAACCAACCAATCAATGCACTGGGATCTAATGTCGTAATACAATAATGATAATTCTGAATCTCTAAGAACGCACAAAACAAGACTGTTAAATTACTCACTGCCCTCTTAATGTTATAGGGTATAAAACTCACTGCCTCACCCTACATATATAATCGATTTAATTTATGAAAGAACAATCTTATATATATTCCAATTTTACAAGTCATTGTGAATGTCATTGCTTGGATCTCGTATGAAGGTGAACGTATATGGTTCAGGTCCAACTATTATCTCTAATCAAATATAAATCTGATTTTAATAGATCTCATTGAAAAAAGAGGTTTGATTATCGAGAATGAAAACAAATGTCTGATTACCCTACAATGCAAATGGATGTTAGTCTATATGTCTGAGAAAAGAAATAAAGAAATTAAATATCAGTTGTTGGGTCCCAGCATTGAGAGAAAAAGGAGGATCTATATGACGGTAGAGCTCAACATTGAAAGGAACAAAGGATGCATATTTACAGTGGATCCTTAATGGTTACTCGCATGTTTATAGAGGGACAGAGGATGTCCTCTGCCACAAAATGTGATCAAATAGAAATAATGCACAAGGTATGAGATGCAAACGTGGCACACAATCAACCAAACTTACAATTGGATTTGTATCAACGCCGGATGAAAAGGATTCATAATTCAACCCAAATTTTATAGGTAATTGACTACTGATTTAAAAGCACGTAAAACACACAGTGACATCGATTTAATTCACCTAATCAATTGCATTAACAATATTTGAAACACAGTGAGAATGAAATTCAATGATTTATTCAATTAATTGAAAAATGCATTGAGGAAATAACATCACACAACAAGGGGAGAAAGCGATACTCAGTCACTCCGAAATGAAATCGACTTACAACAAATCAAGCTTCGGAAATTGATCTAACAATACAAACACATTTAATAAAAATCTTAGTTGTAATGCAGAACAAAATCAATAAAAAAAATCACAACTAATTAAACTAACTAATACTGGACAAATCTCCCAGTTGTGGTGGGCCCTTTCCACACCCGGGATAGAGAAAAATTATAAGATAAAGAAGAAAATCAACTAACTAATCTAGTCACAACTTCACTTCTCAAAACATGCTCATGATGAAGAGTCTTTGAAATTAAAAAGGTTCAATACAATAATGTTGCTCAATAGCTATATTTCTAGCTAACACTATCACTGTATGGCTCTCTCATAACATCTTTGGATACAGGCTTTATAGCACAACTTGAGAATTACAAATAGGAAGAGATCCACATGGATCAGATCATAGGAATTACTATGCTAACTTAGTTTGTACAAATCTGATTGCAATGTCCATTCAAAGATGGATGCTTTAACAACACTCCATATGTAGCCATGGAGATAAGACGAAATCGATTTTGAAAGATGTGATGTGCTGATCTGTAGTATTTTCAATTGCCTTTGACCAAAAATCCAAAACAAGATTATTTTGGGAGATTTTGACAAATCTAGAAATTCCGACTTTTACATAAATTAGCTTCAAAGAACCCTGAATATCTCCCAAACCGTAAGGGATTTTGCAAAACTGGTTTTGGTGTACTAAATATGCTATACTGGAAAAAAACCCATGTCCCAGAATTTCTTCATTCTTCTTTAGATGCACGAAAATCGATGTGGTAGTTGGCATTTTAGAATTTATTGCAAATTTGGACAAATTGGTTATTTTCCTTCTAAAGACCCATATGAGTGAGATGGGTGTAATCCAATTTATGGAGAGCTATTATAACATCATTTTTTATAATAAACTCTCTCGGTTTCTCTGGAAGCACGTTGTAAGTGTCAAATCCATAAATTAGGCATTCCCATACTTAATTGGCTTGTGGAGGATTTCAGCAATGGAACCTTGTAATAAATGTACTTAGAAACACCGTCATTAGTAAAACATGGCATAATCATCTTTAATAATAGAGAAGTGAATAAAACTGATGATAATCAACCATAGAGAGTATTTGGCGGCAAGTGATGGAATTAGGGTATAGAACGAGCTAAAAACCTAGGGTTTTAGGGTATAAACAATGATTATTTCATGATGAAAACATGGGCATATACGAGGCCCAACAACTATCTTGTCAAGTATATCCTAAGTAATCCAAGCTATGCTAATTCCAAATAGGACTCTCAACTCAAGAACCTTTATTTGAGTTCTTGTACTAAATTATATTTCCATTCAATTCTATGTGCAAGCAAAAGATCATAATCATTTCACTCTAAATAAAAAAAAAAAAAATGTGACTAGAATCTGCCTCCAAATAACACTAGAGAGATCAACTAAAGATAACTCTTTTGTGCAAATTAAGTGTATCAATCAAAGAAATAGCTATCGTGTGCTCAAGAAAAACCCACCTTAATCAAACTATTGTTTTTCCTCAACTTCAAAACATGCTTTAACAAGTGATTATTTTCTAACCAATCTTGAGAAATAAAAAATATATATAGTGGCCACACCCTTTTGCAAAAGAAAACAGAGAGTCTTGTATCAAACCATTAATAAATGACCAACAAATCTATGGACATAGGTTTTTCCTTCTTTAATTCCATTCTTGCACTTAGTGTATGTAAATCATCATGAGTGCAGGATCTATCAAATATAGGTCACTTCCTAATCATCCAAGCACACTGTTATATCATTAACAATGAAAAAATAACCAGATCAAGCTCAAATAATCATACCTTGTTATCACGTCACAAATCAAATAACACTTTGGTTTGAAATTTACTTAAGCAATTACGGTTATCAATGTTGTAACAAGCTTCAAGTGAAATGAATACAAACCATATCTTGACACAAGTACAATCATCAATTCACTTCATGAATTTGAAGGCCTTGCTGTATAGTTTATAAACCATAATCCAAGTAACAAAGATTACGAGGTTCACAAGTATATTTATATAACAATAAAGAGTGTCTAAAATCAGGGGAGTCCTCCACTCAAATGTCAATGAATATCTCAAAACTATAATTGTTCTTCACTACAGAACAAAATATTTCAAACTTTCCTTTTTATTCAACAACAATCCCAAGTTATAGTGCAACAACAATAGTTGTAAGGGTCATGGATCGAATGTTTGTGTAGTGGAAAAGGAAGGAAAATACTTTGACTCTCCCAACCAATAATGGTTGTAAAGTTAAAATTCTCAACTTCACTCAAAGATATTCCAATTGCACTTCTCAAAATATTCATTTTTTAATGTTCACTAAACACTCCAAGGTAACAAACACTACAATAAGAAAACCCAAATAATTTCTTGATACAAAAATGGCATCGATACAACATAGTAGTTCTCTTGATCACATTATTTAAATAAATGCAATGCTTGAAAGGAATCCCTTGCTCTCACTCCAAATCCTTCAGATCTGTTTAACCAATCAACCACGCATGGAGATAACAAGCATATATATAGGAAAACAGAGTATGAGAAAAGAAATTAATGATATATAAAACCACCAAGGAAACCATGTTGTTAACACACTATTGCTACAATGAAAAGCACACCAACATGGTAGATGTTTAAATCGCATAAAAGATACAAGATTAGAGGGATGTTGAGCTGGTCTGGTGGGCCCTACTATTCCATATCTCACCATATTTTAAAATATTAAATTACATTGCTGAAATGATCATAAAATACATAACAAGTATGAGGAGAAACCTGACATTAGAAGTCTTGTATTAAAAAAATCAATCAATCTTTTACATCAACAACCATATGCTCAAGGTAAAACCAACCATATAAAATTAAAATAACATCCTTCCCCTCCCATAGGTCATGGTTGGGATTTTTATAAAATTTATAGTACAATTTTTGGCTCTAACAACCCATTTTTCAATTACAGAAAATTGTCCATTTTTAACAAATTGGACCCAAAGACCCTTTCATATCTTCTTAAACATGGAAAATTCTGTAAAAATGTTCATATGAAGCCTAGTTTTTCATATTTTAGACAAATAATATGTGTTGGAATTTTCTGATTCAACTGTATTGCATTTAAAATCATGCATGAAGTTGATTGTTTGAATACTTTTAAAAATACGTGTTTTATATGATTTATTACAAATTTGCCTTAAAGAACCCCTAAGATCTCCCAAACCATGGATAATTTTGGAAAAAATACCCCATGTTACAGAAATTTGATATTCACCATCTTCTGCACACAAATATGTTAAATCCAATAATGAAATAGACGGAAAATAGGAAAGATAAGCATGGATTTCTTTTCTGTTAACCATAGATGTACATTTATATTACATTGGTGTGACTCTTAGATTCCACAGAAGGTCACTTGGATTCCTCTTTGACTATTCGCCTTCTACACCTACCCATTGAGGATTAGGTTTCCAACATTCCCCCCCTTAATCTGAAGGGGTATGTGTGAGCCCAAGAAGAGAGCTGTAATACAAATATGCAAAGTATGGACGACAACACTTAGGATGAATGAGCTCTCTGAAATGTTGGCATAAAGAGGTGGTTTAAGGATGACCACCAACACTAGAACGCATAGTGAAGTTCCCGAAAATCTTCCAAATCTGACAAGAAGTTGAAGTCTTCTGCTAGAGGAAGTGCTCTTCATATTTTGAAGAGGGAGACCTTCAACATAGAAGAAGGGAGAACTACAACCTGCGATGGTTTAATTTAATATTCCCAAATTTTCACTTGATATTTGGAATATTAGAGTTTTTAATTTTCTTAATGAATTAAGTAAATAAAAGGGTGGAGGGACCCATAATCCTCAAGATGAATAAATATCTACTTTTATGTTGAATGTGGATTAATTAAGCCTAGATATACATAATGAGGTAGTGGATAAACTACTAATGTGAATGGAATTGGAGATAATGGAGGTTGAAGCAGTCAACTAAGATCATGGAAGGCATCTAATGAAGTGATGGAGGAAGTTGTGCAATTAATGGACACATGATGGAGAGGGTGTACATTGCACCTAGACATGATGGCTGACTTGGAGAGACAGCGCAGTCAAACATGGAGGATCATGTCCACATGCACAACGCAGTTTAGATGAGGGCCAAGGCATGGGAAGGCTCAAAAAATATATAAAGGAGATGAAGGAAAAAATGAAGGTAGGCTATTGATTATAGATTTTGAGGTCTGTTTAGATCTGGAATTGTCATGTGACATTCCATGCTTTCTTGGGCTATTTAGCAAAGATTGCAAGTGTTGTTTAGCACAGGGTGTTCTTGGTCGGGAATCCCTCCTCTTTATTTTAGTAGCTCTAGAAAGAGGGTTGTAATTATTTCTACATTAGGCATTGGTGCCATTTATATTTCCCATCATCTGAAGAACATCTACCTTAAGGAATTACGTAATTTTTGAAGATCAGTTTGGAGGTGGAGGTTGTCTTCAGTATTTTAGCTGGGGAACCAGTGTAGGATTATTCCTATCACCTTGGGCTTGAATATCAACATTCCCAGGGCTTCATTTTAGATTTGGTATTAGGCCAAGAGTTATTGACCTCTTAGCAGCAATAATTCCATCCAAAATTACGTTGTCCATCATTGCAGATCAAAAGGAGGAAGGAAGTTGCTAGCATTTCAACTAGTAATCCTGTGAGGGATCATCCACTCACCTTGCCATCAGTATTTCCATAAGGCTGGAGCCTATTGCAACATATTTCAGCAGGCATAGAGCCTCTCTCTCTTGTACAACACAGTTTCTGTAGCAGCTACATTTTCAGTTGCTGCAAATTAAAGGAGGAGGAAGAGAAGGCAAGATATCAAGCTCCTAGCTTGTAGATCTGAAGGAGGGATCAGCCCTCAAAGCTCAGATCTATTTGTAGAAAATATTACAACCATCTTTGGATCAGATCTAGTTTCATATTTGTATAACCCAACAGACAAAGGATAAAATCCTAGGAGGGTGATTTTCCAAAGTTGTAGATCTGGAAAAGCCTTTCTAGGTTATCTTGGGTTCCATCACATTGGCCAGATCTTGAATCTTGGCATCATCAGAGCTCCTAATATCCCTAGATTTGCATTTCATTTTGCAACATTTTTCATCTATATTAGCAGCAGAAGGGACAACGTAGTATTGCTTCCTGTAAGCTCACCAGTTATGTAGTGCTAGTTGCAGCACCATTGTAGGGTGATTCTAGGCCATCTCTTGGGCTAGATCTACTCATATTTTGTACATTGTGTAACTGATTCATCTCCATATAATAAAATGGCTCAGATTCTCTGTATATTCTGATGTTGTCTTTAGATTTATTTTTTATTTGGTTTCAGTTCTTATATTGTGTTTCAATATTACTGCATTTTCCCTTTTGGGATATTACATTTAAGGATGACCACCAACACTGGAATGCTTGATGCATTTCATGGAACTCTTCCAAAACTGGAAAGAAGCTAAAGTCTTTTGCTAGAGGAAGTGTCCTGAATTCTTTAAAGAGGAAGAATTTCAACCTCACATAGATGGTTTAAGGTTGACCACCAACCAAAGACATGTTTATGGGCATCTGTGTCTATGGCTACAACTCTAAACTTGGAATGACAAGTTGTGGCTTAGGCTAGCTTGATGTGGCTTTGAAGCTTGTAGATGACCATCATTTCCCCCCCTGTCAGATACAAGGTGAGACGATGGCGAAAAATCAACTGAAAGACTGTTCAATACTCTAGAACAAGTTTTGACATATGACTGAAACATCTTCTTGGCTGTTGATGCCCATTTCCAATAAGCGATCTATCCAAGATGAATCTTTGTTCTTGCAGGAGGCTTGTTTCTGAAGCATCTATGTGAAGAGTGAGTGTGCTAACCACAATTCTTGCATGGGTGAAGATCAAAACAATGATCTTTTATATAGCCAACTTGATCACAGTGTTGGCATTTCACAATCTGTTGTGGCTGCTATGGAAGAGGAGCATGATCTGGAACAACTGAAGATGTGTTGTAATGAAGAAATCCTGCACTTTGAAATTTGATGGGCTTGGAATAGTTAGGAATATGAAAGGACACATCCTTGTCATATCCAAGACCAGTTCTATGCTTGTTGCTGACAAGTACTTCTGAAGGTTTGATGAATGGCTTATGAAGTGTTGGATGAATTTTGACACATGCATGAAAATATGCTCTTGAACTAGGCACTGAATGTGAATCAACCACATCATTATTTATTTTCTACTTATGGGATCCTCTTTCAACGTTATGAATAAAAACAAGTTTATAATGATGATTCCACTGTTGTAATTCTTCTTTTTGTAGCTGAGATTCAAGCTGCAAAAACTCAATCTATTCTTGTGCATTTTGCAGAGAGTTTGAATATCTGTGAGAGTGTCTTTGTTGACTTTAACTATGTCTTCAACAGAGCATAGTATCAAATTATTTAATAACTCCAATACTGCATTAATTCTGGTCATTTTCATTGAACATATTAGGTGAATCTCTCGAATTAGATGGCTAAAGTGGTTCTGATGATAAACAAAGACAAATTATTGGACGAAATGATCAAAGATAAATTTTCACAATGGGAAAAATATATAATTGGAAGTTTTCACTCTTGGCCCCTTTAAGAAATAATCTTGGAAAATAGTAATGAGACAACTATGCTCCTTGGTACACAAAAAATCCAGACTCCAAAGGATTGGAAACTCGACCTTCTTCTGGTGATGATATGGATAAATAAGTTCGACCTCCCCTGAAAGACAACTCAGCTATTAGAGTTGGAAAATATGGTATCCAAATGCTAATAAACTCAGCCTTCCAAGAACTTAATTGAAGAAACTCGACCTCCAAACAATAAATCAATTTCCTGAGAATTATAATGGCTGAAGCAGTAACTCAACCCTTTGGAATTTATCTTTGTCTGATGGATATTAAACACTCAACAAAAAAATCATCAATTAAACTGGTGTACTCCACCTCCCTGGTTAGATAGCTTCTCGACCTTAACAAGAGATCAAATTCATAACATTAAATTCGTTCTCAATAATGCCTGTAACTTGGCCTTCTTAGGAAGATGAAATCATCCTCCTGTACTAGAAAATTCAGCCTTCAAATATTGATAATAATTGCAGAATTTAGCCTGCTTGGAATAAAATATTCATCCTTCAATAATTATAAATTCGGCCCCAAAAACACTGATAAATAGCTTGCTAAATCAACCTCCAAATATTTTTCTCTGGTATCTCCATTTACGTATCATTCTTAGACCAGGCTGTCCATTCAAAACTTCATGGGACTGACGCGTCGAGTGAGGATACACATGCTATGCAAAACAAGGAAACACACTCCTACAGTGGTGCAAACACAGAGGAAAACTAAGCAGAAGAGGAATTGGGATTTTATTTAGATGTAAGAGAAGTTGATTTGCAAGAAACAAAGCACGTTTTTAATAGAGAAAAGTCAAATTTTCGCAGATGGAGCCCGACCTGATTTTTTGCAACAAACAGTAGTTCCACAGAAAAGGACAAACACCGACATAAAGTAAACCAAGCCACGAAGTAGTGAAGTTCATGACGTAGAGTGTGATTTTATAGAGAGAAGCGTGAAGAAAATACACGATTGGAGTAGGCACAAATTCGATTTTCAGATATGGCAAATGAGGTTGATATTCTCAAGCTTCCGGTGCAAGACCCTCGAGGCAAAGAGTTCTCTTCATATCATCTTATTTGGTACAAGTTTGAAGGACACCATCATACGATTGATGATATTGCTCTTATAAGTTATGCTAGAGTTGAATATTTTTTTTAAAAGGGGAGTCTAATAATGTTGAATGACGTATGCGATTTCATATTGAAAATGGAAGGAAAAAAATAAGATTAAGTAGCACAAAAATGTGGCAACCTATTGAATATACTGAATTCAGGATCTAATGGTGTGAATTTGGTCCGGATAACTATGGGAAGAGTGAGGGCCGATGGAGGAGTGTTGTGGGTTGAGGGAGCAGAGCGGTAGTGGGAGCCGGTGACAGGCCGAGGGGAGCCGAGAGCTGCCAGGAGTTGTCAAGCTCTGATACTATGTTAAACCCAACAATGAAATTGAAAAAAACTAGGAAAGATAAGCGTTGTTAGCTTGAGGGGTCTTGACCCAGGTTTAGAGGTTAAGGTTTGCCAACAAACCCCTATACTATTGGCCCCTTCGGCAATGACCTACTTTTGCAGGCCAAGATCTCACTCGAAGTAGTATGGGAGGGTGTTGGAACCAGGTTTCCGCACCCTGGGAGAGAGTAGGTAATTTAAGGTAGATCTGCGTTGTAACTTATCAGGTTCGCACAGAATGATTATATTCACAAGCACTTAACAATATAATCAACACATAACCATAAAAAAGCTACTATCACTAACAGATCTAATCAATACATTCGCATTCACGTGCGCATCAACAAATACCATCACAGATCATTATAATCACAGCTAATTATTAGATCACAGATACATTCACAGCTTAAATAAATAACATAGTTGCACTTCAGTAATGAACACGATTAGTCTGGATACAATAAGATACTTCAAATATATTCCACATTCCTTAGTATCCAAAAACTCAAGTACAACCAAAACACAACCGGCGCACACAGCCTACTAGGGTCCGCACAAAGTAGGACTAAGCATCTCGTGCACACAGCCATCAGGAGTCCTTACCCAAAACAACCCTAACAGATCTTAACAATTCGCACGTAGCATCAATCTTATGTCTTACTTTACTACTAGACCCAACTATCTATCTATTTATAACATCGTAGCCTTTGCTATGGTTTGCGGACCCTAGAGCTACCCTTTAACCCATTACAAAACATTAGGGGCTTTGTCCCACCCAAAAACCCCTACACAAGACCGACTATTACAAAATTATACCAAAAATGCAGGTTAGGGAACCCCGTTCCAATAGGCCCCCAACACAATCTTGTGACTCATCCTGAGTCACAGTAGCTGTGGGGTTTTTATCTTCGCATGAAGTTGCTTGATCGCATCAACCAGAGGGGGAAACACTCCTTCATTATGTGTAGTAGCGTTCTAAGAAATATCCACCAACTTCTGCAAAGTTGGGCCTTCTTTAGCAGCAGTGACGCTTTCTTAGGTCTGGTTCAGTTGCTTAATTGTGACATCTACTTCTTGAGAGAGCTTGAGGGCTTCATCGACCCATGGCTTAAGGTGGTCACTGAGAACCATATTTTTGTGGCAGAGCTCTTCAATTTCATCTCTAAGTGTGTGGCTGGTATGCAGCTATGCCAGGCATTGAGCTGAAATCAAAGTGGTCATAGTAGCTTCAAGCTGTTCAAACTCTTCCTCCTTCTGGCATAGCTCTTGAGTAAAATCGTGTAGGAGAGGGCCACGCTGCACTTTAGACCACAACTACATGGCTGTCTCCAATAACTCTACGCCCTGAGAAATCTGAGCTGTAATAGCATTGGTGGCCTCTTTGACCAGCGCGGCTTGCTGGGCTCTTACCTTAGGTGGAGTTTCCGGCTACAATTTGGCCTCTAAGGCAGTAATCTGCTATTCCATTTATGTCTTGACAGTATGAAGTTCGGTCCTGGAAGCCCTTAGTGTTGCAGCAAGCCCCTCAATCTTGGCCTGCGAGGTAGCAGAAGCCGGGATATCCTCAGTTACATCTATGCATAGCCTACTGATTAGGCGTTCCAACTTAGTCTGTTGTGTGGCAGCGAGGGTGCATGAAACTTGTGCCTGGGACACCTCGACGGTTTTCTCCACGATTGTCTGCTCAGCTATACTGAGTTTCTGGTGCACCCAACGATCTCTGTGTTTAATCTCCTTGAAGAGGGATGCGTGGAGGATGCAGTGGTTCATGCAGAAGTTGGGCCAAATCCAATTGTACCTCTGCGCAGGCCTGGACTTGTGATCCCAAGGCAGGTAGGCTCAGAATGAATGCTGCGCCTGGCAGGGGGCAAAGGCGGCTTTCAGTTGTGATGATAAATTCACTGCTGGTTACTGGGCGCGGCCTTGTCTAAATCATGCTTGTCTGTAGGGTGTCAGTTTTGAGCTGCAGAGCATGGAGCTCAGTCTGGAGTGTAGCGACTGCGGCCTTCTGTTGCTCTTCCAAATCTAGCCATTTATCTTCTGAGGTGAGGATGACTACGTGTGCGATCTGCTCCAGGTATTCCTCTATCAGAGTAACTTCAGTCTCCCGACTCGACCTTGTAGCTCATCGTTTCTTTCATTGGCCTTTAAGAGGGTTGGAATTTCGCTTCGTACCATGAGAGGAGTCAACACCCTGCGCATCTAGACCCTCTGTGTCAAGATCCTGCTGGGCATCCTGCTCCGCACCCTTCTCAACATCCTTGCCATGTCCTTCTATCTCTTTGGTGGTATCCGATGGGGTGGTCTTCTTGGCACTTGTACCTGTAGTATCAACTGTACCTAATTTGAAGCCCAGTTTCCAGTGTGGTGGCCAAGTGGCAATGTGGCAGTTGATTTCCTCATCAGTGACCATATATGACAGTGATACCCACATTGGATCCTTACGGCCTCGGATCTGTACATTGTGCATCATGACCTGGAACGTTGCGATGCTCTTATATTTGTCATAGATTGTTTGTGACAAGCATGGCTGGGAGTGGATTGCTGCTATGAGCCCGCTCTGAAATAGTACCCATAAGACTTTATTGTCTTCAATGCATTTCTCATCCTTTGAATCCCAAGAGATTAAGAACTCAAGATGATGAGGAAAAAGAACCAGAGTCAGTCCCTTCTCCAATGGCGACTCCACAACTAAATAACGTAGTAAAAAAATCAGACAAGGTGAAACAACCCATGAATTCAGTGAGTGGAAATGAAAAGCAACAGGCTGAGGCTTCCCAAAATAAGTCTATTGATTCTAATATTTTGGAGAATATTGTTACTGTACCTGACCAGAATGATAATCCTAATAGAAATCAAGAAGAACCTGAGAAGATTATTAAACAGAATCAAACCTTCAGTCTATCCAAAGAATTAGAAAAGATAAAAATTCAAGTACCCTTGCTTGAGTTAGCTAAGACACCTGGTTACAAGAAGGAAATTGCAAAATTTATTAATCTTTCTCAGTCTGATGATGTTGGTGATACTATGAATTTGCAAGAAGAAAAAATAGTGGTCACTTTTGGTCCACATGTGGAAGAGGTAGATTCTTCTGTTCCTCCGTTTTATATATCAGTGCTTCTTCATGATTTTATTCTGCATAATTGTATGTTAGATTCTGGAGCATCACATAATCTCATGCCATCATCTGTAATGAAATAATTGAATTTACAAATTACTAATCCCTATAGAGACCTATATTCATTTTATTCCAAAAGGGTGGAGTGTGTTGGACTTATTAAAGATATGGTAGTATCACTGGCTCAAATTCCAGCCAAGAGTATTATGATGGATGTAGTAGTTACAGATATTCCATCCAGATTTGGTATGCCGTTGTCTAGATATTGGGGAGAAAAGCATGGAGGTGTTTTAAAACTAGACTTTACATATGCAATCATTCCTTTGTTCAATGGGGAAGAAAGAAGATTACACAGAGAAACAATATTTTTGAAGACTACCACAAAGAAAGATGCAGGAAATTCCCCTATATATGGTCAGGAGAAGGAGGATCTTTCTTGTTTTATGCTGCATGAAGATGCAAAATTTGCTGAAGAATCAGAGAAGCAAATATCTTCAACAATTGTACATAATGAGCTGGGTTCAAATAAATTCTGGAAGTGTTATTTTGATGGTGCCTATTCGAAGGATGGCACAGAAGCTGGATTTTTACTCATATCTCCAGAAGGTAATATTTTGCCTTTTTATTTTAAACTTGAATTTGAATCAACCAATAATGTAGCTGAGTATGAAGCATTAATTTTAAGTCTTCAAATTTCTAAACAAATGGGAATTCAATGTATTTCCATCTTTGGTGATTCTGAGTTGATTATAAGACAAGTCAAAAATTTGTGTCAAACCAAACACCCAAGATTGAGATCATATAGGAATGAAGTATGGGACCTGATTGAAAATTATTTTGAAGCCTTGAATCTTTAATTTATTCCAAGAGAAGAAAAAATAATGGAAAATTCATTGGCAGTTGCAACCAATACTTTCAAGCCACCTTTGATCCAAAACTGAGATATGAGATTGAGTTGAGGCATAGACCCTCAATCCCTGACAATGTTAAACATTGGTAGGTCTTCGAAGATGATGAGCAGATTAATCATTTCCTAACAATGATTGGCAAATTTAAGATAGTGAAATAGATCAGGAAAGTGAACAAACTGATCATAATGAGGATCTGAAAAATCTAAAACAATCAAAATGTGATCAGAAGATAATACAATGGAAAGACAATGTATTACCCAGAGGTTTGGTTCCTCTTGAAAGGCTGTTTGATGCAAATGATGTAGCACTGGATAAAAAGAAGGTATCTCAAGAAGGTGAGATGGAGGAATATGATCTAGGAACTCAGTAAGAGCCCAAGATGGTAAAGTTATTCAAAGGAGTTCCTAAGAATTATAAAGAAAGGTATGTTGATATTTTCAGAAAATATATGGATGTATTTGCATGGTCCTATGAAGATTTGAAGACATATGATTTAGATATTATTCATCATAAAATACCATTAAAAGATGGGGTCAAGCCTCACAGGTAGAAGCTTAGGCAGATTAATCCACTGCTCCTCGCCCCAATTGAAAAGGAAGTGAAGAAATTGCTGCAAGAAAAAATCATAGTCCCACTTAGATATTTAGACTGGGTTTCTAATATGGTTCCTGTGAGGAAGAATAATGGAGAGATAAGGCTATGTGTTGATTTTAGGAATTTGAATAGAGCTTCTCTAAAAGACAATTATCCTTTGCCAAAGATGGATTATGTCTTACAAAAAGTGACAGGAGCTTATAGATTATCTATGGTTGATGGTTTCTCCAGGTACAGCCAAGTAGTTGTTGAAAAGGAAGATCAGAAGAAAACAAATTTTACCACACCTTGGGGAATGTTCATGTATGCCAGGATGCCATTCGATCTCATGAACGGAGGGGCTAATTTTCAAAGGGCAATGGACATAACATTTGTGGGTGACAAATTTCTAGTCATATATTTGGATGATATGACTATTTTTTCAGGTTCTGATGATGAGCACTTGGAGCATTTGTAGAAGGCTTTTATGAAATTTCAGAAGTTTGGGTTATCATTGAATCCTAAGAAATATTTGTTTTCTTTGGAATAAGGTAAGCTACTGGGACATATAGTTTCAAACCAAGGGGTGAAAATTGATCCAACAAGAGTTGAAGCTATGCAGAAAATTCCGTTGCCTAGAAGTAAGAAATATATCAAGAGATTTCTAGGAAAAATTAATTTCCTCAGAAGAATTGTCCCAAATTATGATGAGATTTTCAGAAGCATAACAGATATGCTGAAGAAAAATGTTGAAGTAAAATGGGACAAAGATGCAAGAGGGTCATTTTCCAATATTAAATAAGCTCTTCAAGAAGCTCCTGTTTTAATCAGTCTAGATTATCAAAAGCCTTTCCAAATATTTTCATTTGCATCACCTTCTACCATTGCTGCTGTGTTGCTACAAAAGAATGAAGAGGGAAAAGAGCAACCTGTGGAATTTTTCAGTAAAGTTCTGAGAAATGCAGAACTCAAATACAATATCTTGGAGAAACATGTATATGTCGTAGTTAAAACATTCAAAGCCTTCAGGACTTATGTGTTGCAGTCTCAAATAGTTGCATATGTACCTAACTCAACTGTAAAAGATGTGTTAGTTCAAAGTGATGTTGAAGGAAAAAGAGGAAAGTGGATTGCTAAAATCTAGGAGTATGACTTAGATATTAAACCTACTAAATTGGTAAAAGGACAGGGCTTGGCAAAGCAGCTAACAAAATCTAATTTTCAAGCTCTACGAATTAATCTACTTGCACCTTTGGATGAAGCTATTGATGAAACAAGTCAAAGTAGCACAAAGTCAGCAATTAAATACAAATTTCTCTGCTCTGATTGGTATAAGGATATTTTTCACTACTTGTAATTTTTCTCTTGTCCACCCTCAATAAACAGAACAAAGCACATAGTTATTAAACTCAAAGCTCAACCTTATGTTATAATTGATGCTAAATTATATTGGAAGGATCCTGCTGGCATTTTGTTGTTGTTTTTGGCAGAAGGAGAGTCGATGGAAGTTATTAAAGAATATCATGAAGTCTGTGTGGAGGCCATTATAGCTGGAAGGTTACTGCTCATAAAATCCTCAAATCATGTTTTTAATAGCCTTCCTTGTTTGTTGATGTATACAAATTGGTTAGAAGCTACTAGAAATGTCAATTGTTTGCAAAATAGAAAAGGTTAGCTCCTCTACCTCTTCTCCCTGTGTTTGTTGAAGAACCATTTAGAAAATGGGGATTAGATTTTATTGGAGAAATCAATCGACCATCAACTGGGAAGTTCAAGTGGATTCTGACTGCCACTGATTATTTTACAAAGTGGTTGGAGGTAATACATACCAGAAAATCAAATGATCTGGTAGTAATAAAGTTTCTGGAAGAAAACATCTTCAGCAAGTTTGGGTGTCCAATCAATATTGTAACAGATAATGATTAGGTATTCAATTTAGTCAAATTCATTAATTTTTGTCAAACATATAATGTAATTTTGTCTCAGGATGATGAGGAAAAAGAGCCAGAGTCAGTCCCTTCTCCAATGGCGACTCCAAAACTAAAGAGCTCAGTAAAACAATCAGACAAGGGGAAAAAACCTATGAATTCAGTGAGTGGAAATGAAAAGCAACAGGCTGAGGCTTCCCAAAATAAGTCTATTGATTCTAATATTTTGGAGAAGATTGTTACTGTACCTGAGCAGAATGCTAATCCTAACAGAAATCAAGAAGAACCTAAGAAGATTATTAAACAAAATCAAACCTTCAATTTGTCCAAAGAATCAGAAAAGATCAAAATTCAAGTACCCTTGCTTGAGTTAGCTAAGACACCTGGTTACAAGAAGGAAATTTCATAATTTATTAATCTTTCTCAGTCTGATGATGTTGGTGATAATGTGAATTTGCAAGAAGAAAAACTAGTGGTCACTTTTGGTCCACATGTGGAAGAGGTAGATTCTTTTGTTCGCCCATTTTATATATCAGTTCTTCCTCATGGTTTTATTCTGCATAATTGTAAGTTACATTCTGGAGCATCACATAATCTCATGTCATTGTCTGTAATGAAAGAATTGAATTTACAAATTAATAATCCATATAGAGACCTATATTCATTTGATTCCAAAAGGCTGGAGTGTGTTGGACTTATTAAAGATATGGTAGTATCACTGGCTCAAATTCCAGCCAAGAGTATTATGATGGATGTAGTAGTTACAGATATTCCAGCCAGATTTGGTATGTCGTTGTCTAGATCTTGGGGAGAAAAGCATGGAGGTGTTTTAAAACTAGAATTTACATATGCAATCATTCCTATGTTCAATGGGAAAGAAAGAAGATTACACAGAGAAACAATATTTTTGAAGACTACCACAAAGAAAGATGTAGGAAATTCCCCTATATATGGTCAGGAGAAGGAAGATATTTCTTGTTTTATGCTGCATGAAGATGCAAAATTTGCTGAAGAATCAGAGAAACAACTCTCTTCAGCAATTGTACATAATGAGATGGGTTCAAATAAAGTTTGGAAGTGTTATTTTGATGGTGCCTATTCGAAGGATGGCACATGAGCTTGATTTTTACTCATATCTCCAGAAGGTAATCTTTTGCCTTTTTATTTTAAACTTGAATTTGAATCAACCAATAATGTTGTTGAGTATGAAGCATTAATTTTAATCTTCAAACTGCTAAACAAATGGGAATTCAATGTATTTCCATCTTTGGTGATTCTGAGTTGATTATAAGACAAGTAAAAAATTTGTGTCAAACCAAACACCCAAGATTGAGATCATATAGGAATGAAGTATGGGACCTGATTGAAAATTATTTTGAAGCCTTGAATCTTCAATTCATTCCAAGAGAAGAAAACATAATGGAAAATTCATTGGTAGTTGCTGCTAGTACTTTCAAGCCAACTATTGATCCAAAACTGAGATATGAGATTGAGTTGAGGCATAGACCCTCAATCCCTGATAATGTTAAACATTGGTAGGTCTTCGAAGATGATGAGCAGATTAATCATTTCCTAACAATGATTGGAAAATTTTAAGATAGTGAAATAGATCAGAAAAATGAACAGACTGATCAGAATGAGGATTTGAAAAATCTAAAACAATCAATAGGTGATCAGAAGATAATACAATTGAAAGAAAATGTATTACCCAGAGGTTTGGTTCCTCTTGAAAGGCTGTTTGATGCAAATTATGTAGCACTGGATAAAAATAAGGTATCTCAAGAAGGTGAGATGGAGGACTATGATCTAGGAACTCAGCAGGAGCCCAATATGGTCAAGTTATTCAAAGGAGTTCCTAAGAATTATAAAGAAAGGTATATTGATATTTTCAGAAAATATATGGATGTATTTGCATGGTCCTATGAAGATTTAAAGACATATGATTTAGATATTATTCAACATAAAATACCATTAGAAGATGGGGTCAAGCCTCACAGGCAGAAGCTCAGGTAGATTAATCCACTGCTCCTTGCCCCAATTGAAAAGGAGGTGAAGAAATTGCTGCAAGCAAAAATCATAGTCCCACTTAGATATTCAGATTGGGTTTCTAATCTGGTTCCTATGAGGAAGAAGAATGGAGAGATAAGGCTATGTGTTGATTTTAGGAATTTGAACAGAGCTTCTCTAAAAGACAATTATCCTTTGCCAAAGATGGATTATGTTTTACAAAAAGTGACAGAAGCTTATAGATTATCTATGGTTGATGGTTTCTCCGGGTACAACCAAGTAGTTGTTGAAAAGGAAGATCAGAAGAAAACAACTTTTACCACACGTTGGAGAACTTTCATGTATGCCAGGATGCCATTCGGTCTCATGAATGCAAGGGCTACTTTTCAAAGGGCAATGGACATAACATTTGTGGGTGACAAATTTGTAGTCATATATTTGGATGATGTGACTATTTTTTCAGGTTCTGATGATGAGCACTTGGAGCATCTGCAGAAGGCTTTCTTGAAATTCTATAAGTTTGGGTTATCATTGAATCCTAAGAAATATTTGTTTGCTTTGGAATAAGGTAAGTTACTGGGACATATAGTTTCAAACTAGGGGGTGAAAATTGATCCAGCAAGAGTTGAAGCTATACAAACAATTCCATTGCCTAGAAGTAAGAAAGATATCCATAGATTTCTAGGAAAAATTAATTTCCTGAGAAGAATTGTCCCAAATTATGATGAGATTTTCAAAAGCATAACAAATATGCTGAAGAAAAATGTTGAAGTAAAATGGGACAAAGATGCAAGAGGGTCCTTTTCCAGGATTAAAGAAGCTCTTCAAGAAGCTCCTGTTTTAGTCAATCCAGATTATCAAAAGCCTTTCCAAATATTTTCATTTGCATCACCTTCTACCATTACTGCTGTGCTGTTGCAGAAGAATGAAGAGGGAAAAGAGCAACCTGTGGAATTTTTCAGTAAAGTTCTGAGAGACGCAAAACTCAAATACAATATCTTGGAGAAACATGTATATGCCTTAGTTAAAGCATTCAAAGCCTTCAGGACTTATGTGCTGCAGTCTCAAATAGTTGCATATGTACCTAAATCGATTGTAAAATATGTGTTAGTTCAAAGTGATGTTGAAGGAAAAAGAGGAAAGTGGATTGCTAAAATCTAGGAGTATGACTTAGATATTAAACCTACTAAATTGGTAAAAGGACAGGGCTTGGCAAAGATGCTAACAAAATATAATTTTCAAGCTCTACGAATTAATCTACTTGCACCTTTGGATGAAGCTGTTGGTGAAACAAGTCAAAGTAGCACAAAGTTAGCAATTAAATACAAATTTCTCTGCTCTGATTGGTATAAGGATATTTTTCACTACTTGTAATTTTTCTCTTGTCCACCCTCAATAAACAGAACAAAGCACAGAGTTCTTAAACTCAAAGCTCAACCTTATGTTATAATTGATGCTAAATTATATTAGAATGATTCTGCTGGCATTTTTTTATTGTGTTTGGCAGAAGGAGAGTCGATGGAAGTTATAAAAGAATATCATGAAAGTCTGTGTGGAGGCCATTATAGCTGGAAGGTTACTGCTCATAAAATCCTCAAATCAGGTTTTTACTAGCCTTCCTTGTTTGCTGATGTATACAGATTGGTTAGAAGCTACTAGAAATGTCAATTTTTTGCAGAGTATAAATGGTTAGCTCCTCTACCTCTTCTCCCTGTGTTTGTTGAAGAACCGTTTAGACAATGGGGATTAGATTTTATTGGAGAAATCAATCCACCATCAACTGGGAAGTTCAAGTGGATTCTAACTGCCACTGATTATTTTACAAAGTGGGTGGAGGTAATACCTACCAGAAAAGAAAATGATCTGGTAGTAATAAAGTTTCTAGAAGAAAACATCTTCAGCAGGTTTGGGTGTCCAGTCAAGATTGTAACAGAAAATGCTCAAGTATTCAATTAAATCAAATTCATTATTTTTTGTCAAACATATAATGTCATTTTGTCTCAAGATGATGACGAAAGAGAGCCAAAGTTAGTCCCTTATCCAATGGCGACTCCACAACTAAAGAACTCAGTAAAACAATCAGAGAAGGGGAAACAACCTATGAATTCAATGAGTGGAAATGAAAAGCAATAGGTTGAGGCTTCCCAAAATAAGTCTATTGATTCTAATATTTTGGAGAAGATTGTTACTGTACCTAAGCAGAATTCTAATCCTAACATAAATCAAGAAGAACCTGAGAAGATTATTAAACAAAATTAAACCTTCAGTCTGTCCAAAGAATTAGAAAAGATCAAAATTCAATTACCCTTGCTTGAGTTAGCTAAGACACTTGGTTACAAGAAGGAAATTTCAGAATTTATTAATCTTTCTCAGTCTGATGATGTTGGTGATACTATGAATTTGCAAGAAGAAAAACTAGTGGTCACTTTTGGTCCACATGTGGAATAGGTAGATTCTTTTGTTCCCCCGTTTTATATATCAGTGCTTCTTCATGATTTTATTTTGCATAATTGTATGTTAGATTCTAGAGCATCACATAAACTCATGCCATTATCTGTAATGAAAGAATTGAATTTAAAAATTACTAAGCCCTATATAGACCTATATTCATTTGATTCCAAAAGGGTGAAGTGTGTTGGACTTATTAAAGATATGGTAGTATCATTGACTCATATTCCAGCCAAGAGTATTATGATGGATGTTGTAGTTGTAGATATTCCAGCCAGATTTGGTATGTTGTTCTCCAGATCTTGGGGATAAAAGCTTGGAGGTGTTTTAAAATTGGACTTTACTTATGAAATCATTCCTTTGTTCAATGGGGAAGAAAGAAGATTATACAGAGAAACAAGATTTGTGAAGACTACCACAAAGAAAGATGCATGAAATTCCCCTATATATGGTCAGGAGAAGCAAGATCTTTCTTGTTTTATGCTACATGAAGATGCAAAATTTGTTGAAGACTCAGAGAAGAAGCTCTCTTCAGAAATTGTACATAATGATATGGGTTCAAATAAATTCTGGAAGTGTTATTTTGATGGGGCCTATTCAAAGGATGTTACAGGAGCTGGATTTTTACTCATATCTCTAGAAGGTAATATTTTTCCTTTTTCTTTTAAGCTGGAATTTGAATCAACCAATAATGTAGTTGAGTATGAAGCATTAATTTTAAGTCTTCAAACTGCTAAAAAAAATTGGAATTCAATGTATTTCCATCTTTAGTGATTCTGAGTTGATTATAAGACAAATAAAAAATTTGTGTCAAACCAAACACCCAAGATTCAAATCATATGGGAATGAAGTATGGGACCTGATTGACAATTATTTTGAAGCCTTGAATCTTCAATTCATTCCAAGAGAAGAAAACAAAATGGCAGATTCATTGGCAATTGCATCCAATACTTTCAAGCCACCAATTAATCCAAAACTGAGATATGAAATTGAGTTGAGGCATAGACCCTCAATTCCTGACAATGTTAAACACTGACAGGTCTTTGAAGCTGATAAGTAGATTAATCATTTCCTTAAAATGATTGGAAACTTTGAAGATAGTGAAATAGATCTGGAAAGTGAACATACTAATCAGAATGAGGATATGAAAAATCTAAAACAATCAATAGGTGATCAGAAGATAATACAATTGAAAGACAATGTATTACCCAGAGGTTTGGTTCCTCTTGAAAGGCTGTTTGATGCAAATGATGTAGCATTGGATAAAAAGAAGATTTCTCAAGAAGGTGAGATGGAGGACTATAATATAGGAACTCAACAGGAGCCCAAGATGGTCAAGTTATTCAAAGGAGTTCCTAAGAATTATAAAGAAAGGTATATTTATATTTTCAGAAAATATATGGATGTATTTGCATGGTCCTATGAAGATTTGAAGACATATGATTTAGATGTTATTCAACATAAAATAACATTAAAAGATGGGGTCAAGCCTCATAGGCAGAAGCTCACGCAGATTAATCCACTGCTCCTTGCCCCAATTTAATAGGAGGTGAAGAAATTACTGCAAGAAAAAATCATAGTCCCACTTAGATATTTAGACTGGGTTTTTAATCTGGTTCCCGTGAGGAAGAAGTATGGAGAGATAAGGCTATGTGTTGATTTCAGGAATTTGAACAGAGCTTCTCTAAAAGACAATTATCATTTTCCAAAGATGGATTATGTTTTACAAAAAGTGACAGGAGCTTATAGATTATCTATGGTTGATGGTTTCTACGGGTACAACCAAGTAGTTGTTGAAAAGGAAGATCAGAAGAAAAAAACTTTTAACACACCTTGGGGAACGTTCATGTATGCCAGGATGCCATTCGGTCTCATGAACGCAGGGGCTACTTTTCAAAGGGAAATGGACATAGCATTTGTGGGTGACAAATTTGTAGTCATATATTTGGATGATGTGACTATTTTTTCAGGTTCTGATGATGAGCACTTGGAGCATCTGCAGAAGGCTTTCTTGAAAAGCAGGAAGTTTGGGTTTTCATTGAATCCTAAGAAATCTCTTTTTTCTTTGGAAGAAGGTAAGTTACTGGGACATATAGTTTCAAAATCAGAGGGTGAAAATTGATCCAACAATATTTGAAGCTATACAAACAATTCCATTGCCTAGAAGTAAGAAAGATATCAAGAGATTTCTAGGAAAAAATAATTTCCTGAGAATATTTGTCCAAAATTATGCTGATATTTTCAGAAACATAGTAGATATGCTGAAGAAAAATGTTTAAGTAAAATGGGACAAAGATGCAAGAGGGTCCTTTGCCAGGATTAAATAAGCTCTTCAAGAAGCTCATGTTTTAATCAGTCCAGATTATCAAAACCCTTTCCAAATATTTCCATTTGCATCACCTCCTACCATTACTGTTGTGTTACTGCAGAAGAATGAAGAGGGAAAAGAGCAACCTGTGGCATTTTTCAGTAAAGTTCTCAGAGATGCAGAACTCAAATAAAATATCTTGGAGAAACATGTATATGCCTTAGTTAAAGCATTGAAAGCCTTCAGGACTTATGTGCTGTAGTCTCAAATCGTTGCATATGTACCTAACTCGGCTGTAAAAGATGTGTTAGTTCAAAGTGATGTTGAAGGAAAAAGAGGAAAGTGGACTGCTAAAATCCAACAGTATGACTTAGGCATTAAACCCACTAAATTGGTAAAAGGACAGGGCTTGGCAAAGCTACTAACAGAATCTAATTTTCAAGCTCTAGGAATTAATCTGCTTGCACCTTTGGATGAAGCTGTTGATGAAACAAGTCAAAGTAGCACAAAGTAAAAAATTAAATACAAATTTCTCTGCTTTGATTTTTATAAGGATATTATTCACTACTTGTGATTTTTCACTTGTCCACCCTCAATAAACAGAACAAAGTATAAAGCTCTTAAACTCAAAGCTCAACCTTATGTTATAATTGATGCTAAATTATATTGGAAGGATCTTGCTGGCATTTTGTTGTTGTGTTTGACAGAAGGAGAGTCAATGGAAGTTATCAAAGAATATCATGAAAGTATGCGTGGAGGCCATTATAGCTGGAAGGTTACTGCTCATAAAATCCTCAAATCAGGTTTTTACTGGCCTTCCTTGTTTGCTGATGTATAGAGATTGTTTAGAAGCTGCCAGAAATGTCAATTTTTTGTAGAGAAGAAAATGTTAGCTCCTTTACCTCTTCTCCCTATGTTTGTTGAAGAACCATTTAGACAATGGGGATTAGATTTTATTGGAGAAATAAATCCACCATCAAGTGGCCAGTTCAAGTGGATTCTGACTGCCACTGATTATTTTAGAAAGTGGGTGGAGGCAATACCTACCAAAAAAGAAAATGATCTGGTAGTAATAAAGTTTCTGGAAGAAAACATCTTCAACAGGTTTGGGTGTCCAGTCAAGATTGTAACAGACAATGCTCAGGTATTCAATACAGTCAGATTCATTAATTTTTGTCAAAGATATAATATCAATTTGTCTCAGTCTACAACATATCATCCTCAAGGGAATGGGCTAGTTCAATCTTCCAACAAGACATTGGTTAAGATTTTGAAGAAAAATATTAATGAAAATTAGAAAAACTGGGATTCAAAGTTGATATTTTCTCTCTGGGCAGTAAGAATGACTACTAGAGGATCTAATGGTAAGTCTTCTTATGAATTGGTATATGGTACTCAAGCTTTGTTTCCTACTCAACTAGCTAGACGAGTAATTTCTTTTCTTTAAGAAGCACAAGAAGAACCTAACGCATTGATAAAAATACTGAATAAGGTGATAGAATTGAGTGAGAGTAGGAATAAAGTCAGGGAAAACTTGGTCACCTATCAAGAAAATATGAAGTCTATTTTTGATAGAAAAGAAAAGGAGATTCTTTTTCAAACTGGAGATTTGGTATTAAGATGGGATACCAGAAGAGAAGAAAAACGAAAGCATGGTAATTTTGATCCACTCTGGTATGGCCCATACAGGATTATTGAAGCTAGATCGAATAACACTTTCATGTTGGAGAAACTTAATGGAGAAACATTAGAGCTGCCTGTGAATGGGCAGTATCTAAAACATTACTTCCAGCATTGAAGTTTTATGATTCACCATTGTAAATATTCAGTTTCCTTCAATGTACATTTTTCATCAAACAACATTTGATGCCATGCCCGAAGTAAAGGCACTAATCTGCAGTTCTTGGTGTTTCGTGGCAAAACACTATCCCCAGGTGGAGTCAGATGTTGTGGCTCATTTGCAATATCCTTTATTTTTAATTTTCAAAAATACAAAAAAATAGAATATTATCAAAATATATGTTAAAGTATAAAGTTTCATGTACTTTAGCATAAAAATGTAATATTCGTTACATTAAGTTTAAAGTTTAATTCTTTAAGCCTTTGTGGAAGTGGGTCCTAGCACATAGACTAAATAGCGAGCATGTTATGGAGCGAGATCCGATGATTTACCAGACAGGGAATAAAAGTGTCAACCCGCGGGCACTTTCGGCTCGTGGGTTAACAAAGAGGGTGCCTCCGCAGTTGATCCTGTTGACTACAGGGTCGATCCAGATCAACGGTTGAGATTCACTGTGAGGGCATGAACCCGACGAGCTCTCCGTACCTCAAGACCTCCTGCAGTGACGTAAGCAACCAGTTGGTGACAGCTATCGTCCACGTCAGGGTATTTTTAACGGTCTTTTGGCACGTCTTTTCAACATTTATTCTTAAGCATGTGCCACCTATTTAAGATGGATTAACATTTTTATAAGGTTATTATTGTTAGTTTGTTCTTGAATTTTTGTCTGTGCTATGTCTTTCCCTTCTGTCTTCCACCTTGTAGATTGTCTATCACCCCAAGCTAAATTATGGCCAAGCATCCATCCCTTTCAGGTTCTTCCAGTCACATTCCTCTCATGGACACTGAGAGGGACATCTAGGATACTGTCTGTTCTCTAGACCACCTTTCCTTTTATCAGCAAGTGTGCTTAAACGATAAAACTTCTCCAATTTACACTGCCATGGTTAAAACTGGTGTGTTGTCTACATGCATTCCAAGAACACACCTTTTTCGCAAATTTGTGTATTGGATAGTGTCTTTCATGTACCTAGGAAAGTGTTTTGTAATGAATTGTCAAGGAGAAAATGTTCTGCAAGTCTCAACACAATTAATTCATCAAGCTATGTGTTACCCTAAGTCAGAGTCGTATGTCGAATTCATTGATGATTTGTTGATGGCGCATTATGATCGTATTGCAGGTCAAGAGTGCAACCAATTCATCTTTTTTTGAAGCCAGATACAAAGTAGTTTTCACCTGAAAATAAAGAATTCTCCATGGAGGTTTTTTATGTAGAATTTAGACCAGTGCTGAGGTAGATTTCAAAGATTTTGGGAAAAGATGATGACAGTACAGTGGACAAATAAGTTCTGGGAATGTTCGCCTTGATGATGAAGACAAGAGTAGTGCTGGATATCCCTTCTTATTGGCAAGAAGCTGCCAATTCTCAGCTTATGAGTTTATCACTGACAGGTTCATTCAGGTTTCCCTCTCTTGTTATTTATCTATTTTTATATCAAAATGTAGAAGAATTCATTCATCTGGGGTTAAATATAATGGATATGAATAAGAAGAGGTAGTCAGTAGTATTTTGGACAGACATAGTAAGGAAAGAATAGAATGAGGAAGGTTTGTTTGACTTTGCAAGTCATTTTATGTCTACTACATATATAATTTTAAGTGGAATCTCTCCCCCATGCTTCCTACCAAAGGCTCAAGAGTTCTTGTAGTTGGGGACAAATTGTAAGTTTGGTGATTCGTATGTCTTTGAATATTATTATGAAATTAGACTCTATGGAGCTGGTGTGGAACCTTATAGGCTTCCAGTATTTGTTCCCATGAGATTATTTTCTTTGGAATTCATTAGGCAAAGTTTAAATGTTAATCAAATACATTTTGTGCCTATGAAGAAAGGTCATATGTTTAAATTTCTAATGACTGTTGGTCCTTTTATAGTTAATATGAGATAGACAACTGATGAAGTCACTAAGATGTTAGATGAAATGCACCTACTGTTAGGAGAGAAGTGGTCTTATGGCCCTCATAGTGTGATTTCTAATAGGAGAATTGAAAATGGGTATTCAACATTCATTCATGAAAACAGACCTGATATGGAAAAGATGGAAAATAAGGGTTTTGTAGGTTCTGTGAGCTCAAATGTACAAAATTCTGTCATATCAGAGAAGTCAAAGATGAGAGGTAAAGAACCATTGATTAATTCAGAGGATGAAGAACAAAGGACTGAAAAGAGGACAAAGCTCAGTGAGGATTCTGAAGATGCTCAACTTGGTTTCTCACTACAATTAGGAGATGAGAAAAATGTCCTTGCTTCACCAAGAAGACATGAAAGCACTCAGGAAAAAGTTCCCTAATTAAACAATTTTTTTCTTAGATTGCAGAAAGAAATCAAAAAATGAAGGCAAACATGGAGGCTCAAGCTGAGTACCAGATAACCCCATATCAAGCTGTTGGGTGCAGGAATTACACTTAAGAAAACTCCTCAACACTTAATTTGTCAACCCAGGGGATTTGTAAACTTAGAGATGAAGCACAGGCAATGCCAGAGATGGTATGAATCTTTCTAATGTAAATCCCTACTTTCTTTAAATGAAATATTGTAGAATCAAATCAAAAGAGAAGAAGGAAACTTGAACCATAAAAAATAATCTAAGACTCGAACGAGAGAGTATGCATTTGCAAGAGAGAATTAATGATAAAAGGAAATCACTCCCACTAATGGTTGTTTAATCTACTAAGTGTGTGTTTTCCCTTAGCAGAGACACTTTAGCAGTCTCGTTAGATGGGCCCTTAAATCTGCTTCCTTAGAGATTTCCTTCTTGTATTAATCTGTCCTGCACTAGTGCTTGCACTAGTGCAGGATATGAGAGTTATGTAGAAGGTATAAATAGTGTCTTTATTGAAGGCTTTTTACTTCATGCAAGAGCTTGAACTTCTCAAGGTTCAGAGCACTCAGATCTTGTGGCAAAAACTGGTTCTTGCACCTGATCAGAGCTTCCTGCACTTAGATTTTAATCCTTAAAACAAGTGTTCAATTATTGCAAGTGCTAGTTTACTATTGAATCAAATTGCACACATAAAAGTAAATGTTTCTGATTTTAATAAAATGTAAAAGTAAAGAAACTATCATTTATCTTGTCGTAAGTATTTAAAGAACGAAAGAAAATCGCGGAAAGTAGATTAAGAAAACTTGTTGCATCACACCAACGTACACTGGTGCAGGTTCATTTCTTTTGCTTGTACCAGGTGGTGGAAAACCAAATAAAAATAATTTTAGGAAAAAGAAATGTCACACCAACGTGCACTGGTGCAGGTTTTCTTCTCCTGCTTGTACCAGGCGGGGAAATCCAATATGAAATTAAATGCAGGAAAGTAAATTGCAGGGAAATAAAATGTAACTACTTTACACGATGGATCTGTTTTCAATAAGACAGGATTACATGTGCTGAAAATTAAATCACACTTTAATAATTTAAACACACATTACAGAAAATAGAAAATAAGGTAAACATGCTGGGTTGGCTGGGCCCTAGCCAACCAGCGCGTTTCCCCTTTTAAATTAAAACGCTGCTAAGTAAACTAGTTAATTCATTAGCTTAAAAGAACAGAAACATAATTTCTGAAACATGAGGTGGAAAAAACATTTTATTAATTTATTGAGGTGAATACATGCGTTGATACAATGTCCAACCCATATTTGGGTGATAACAAAAGACCGGTTACTGCCTATCGACTTCGCTCTAAAAACTCTGCTCTAAAGTTCCTCCCCTAGGTCCTATTTACACTTTACATTATATATATTTGTTGGCCAAAGGCCAAAACAGATCGTTCAACTGATTCATAACAAAATGCAGAATTTAGTCTCGGCCTTCAAGATAAGACGGTTTTGCAAAACTAGCCGTAGCTAACCAGCTTTCGCCCTTCACGGATTAGTCTCGGCTGCCTTTGAATCATTCGCTGTCGTGGTTGAAATGGCTTAAGATAGGGTGGTGATCGAGGAGGTTCGGATCTGCCGCGAAGATCTATTGTGCTAGCAATAGTGTAGATTTGATCCTACACTAAGTTCAGCGGTCACGATAAGCACTTTAATCATCAAATAACCTTTGTAGATATCGATTAGTTACAAAAGTGATTTAGAAATAAGAAATCATGTAATAAATATTTAATTAATGCTAAATTGAATTAAAATATGAAAAATAAAGGTTTATACGAAATGTGTCACCGTGCTTGGACTGGTGCAAGATGAGGGTGCATAAAGGAGGTGAAACAGAGGTAAATGGTTACAATTTAGGAAGGGAAAAATGGTAAAAAGAGAGAAAATTAGGGGGCTAACATCCTCCCATCCCTAAGCTATTGTGTGTCCTCACACAACTATTTACCTCTGCAAAAAACCTTCAAAATTTTGAGTGTTCTAGCTCACTCTTGCTCCGGCATACTATCATCAGTCTGTAGTGTTTCAGACTTTGTCTTTTTGCTGCTCTTCAATTTCTTCGTCACCTTTTTAAGTTGTCTAAAACATTGTGAAGCATGGTAGTTCCATACCTTGACTTCTCCTTTCTTCTTTTGGATCTCCGCTGTGAATTCTTCCTTATTCTGTTCTTTTTCCTCCTACGTTTTAGCTACGAGCTGCTCTAAGTTCTGTACTTGAAGCTCGAGCTCGAGTATTCGAGTAGCAGAAGCTACTGAATCTTCTTCATTTTCTATCTCAACAGGGGCTGTGTTTTCTTTAGAGACCTCAGTATCCCTCGGGGTTTTAGTAAACACTTCTTCCTCTTCCGATTCTTCTTCTTATTCTAACTCTTTCGGTTCTTCTTCTTCTTCTAACTCTTCTAGTTCTTCTTCTTCTCCTTCTACTTCTTCTAGTTCTTCTTCATCTTCTAACTCTTTTGGTTCATCTTCTTCTTCTTGCTCTTCCGGTTCTTCTTCTTCTTCTAACTCTTCCAGTTCTTCCTCTTCTTGTGCCGATTCTTTCTGTGCTGGTTCGTCTTGCAGTGGTGCAGGTGGGGATTCAACATTCTGTGGGGACTGTGGTTCTGCACCTGGTTCATTCTTTTTCTAGCCCTTAATAAAGTTAGCCAACAGAGTGTCATCTTCAATTTCCACAGATTTTGCTATGTCCGCAAGGATTGATAGCAAATCATCTTCTTCGGGGGTCTGTTCATGCACTAGGGGCATCGAAGGAGTTTCTTCGACAGGTGCACCCGCTGTATTCTGTTTCTTTGGAGATGGGCCCTTTTCTTCTGTTGATTTCTCGATTCGTTTCCTTCTTGCACTGGTGCAAGAAGGACTTCTCTTTACACTTGGACCCTTGCTTGTGCTAGCGGGGGTCTCTATTTTCTTTTCAGCAGCTGTCTTCTTTCCTGTAGAGGGCTTTTTGTCTAGCTGCTTCAGCAACTCCTTCTAGGTCATGCCCTTAATTTCCAATTGTTTCTGGACCAAGATTTTGATAAGGCCGTGATGATAAAATTTCTTATCGGCCTAGTCTGCTCGTGCTCCCTGCACGCCCTTGGCCATATTTTCTAAACTCTTAAGCATAAAATAAGTGAAATCCATCCTCCACTGGACGTGCCGGCCAGGTTCAAAGTGTTGCAGCATCCTGAAATGATACACAAAGGTGAGGGAGTACCTCCCCTCACAAGTCGCAAATTTCTGGAGAATGAAAAGGAGGTCCCGCCACTGTCCCAGCAGGGTGCTGTGCGGAACTCCTTTATTCTAGTCTACCCTCATGTCCTTATCAACAACGAAACGCTGCCAGCACTTCATCTCGAGCTTATGATTTTTAAAGTACTGCACACCAGTGTTCTGTAAGCTCGTCGCTGCTGCTATCTATTTTTCCATAACTTTAAATCTCAGGGGCCCAATCTTTACACGGCCATTTTTAAAACTCTATGCAAACTGTAGGGCCACTTCACTATTGTGCCCATCAAATTTCTACAAACACAGAAGAAAGCCTGAGTCTTGAAATAGTGCAAGACTATTGCGAAACTCGATAGTCTGATCTACCTCATTGAGGGACGAAGGTTCACATATAACAGGCGGCATCTCTGCTTTAACAGTTATGAATAGTAAGAAAAAATTGCATGCAATACCAGAAAACTTAACTCTTTATAGATAGGGATCAACCATCCACCATCCCTTCTGTCTTATCACTGATCCATCCCACCAAAATAGCCGTAGATGCGTGGCATGTTTAGAATCGTGTGGGATTGGTACTTGCGGCAGCGTGTTTAACGGCTAAGTGAGGTAATCACCATAAGTGAAGGATGTTTAGGATCATGGCAGAAAGAGTAATCATATCCAAGCAATGGTTTAAACATTTCCGCATTCCTTCATAATTCAAAAAAATTTAGCATTTATTAAAAATGATCATGATTCTTAACTAAAAACACTTTGTACTTTAAATAATTTTCTCCTAGTTAATATGATAGCATAAGTACTTTATCAAATAAGTGAAAAAGGCTGCTTGTTGTTGAGGTATAAAAGGTGTCTTTTTAACTCCTATTTATCCTACATTAATTATCAATCCAGGTACGACTTTTTATCTCAAGAGTGTACTAAGTTTGAGGCAGCAATTTAATCTAAGAGTAATGCTCTCCAATTTGCAGTACAGTGTTTCAAATACAAGAGTAAACAGATGCTTGAAAATGAAATCTAATTGCAAATACATGAAACTTAATGCTCTAAAATCCAATCACTCACTCGGAAATCATCAATCAAGGATGCAGTAGTAGTAACTCTTTCCTTTGTCAACTGATGTAAATGAAATCAAGCGTAAAAAAGATCCTCAATCTGAGAACTTAGACAGTAATAGCCAATGTCCTTTACAATTGATGATCTTACACTCCACAATAAATCAACTAATTGGAAATGGTAACTGAGTTAAATCAATAACGCTGCTAATGGAAATAGAATAAATACGCTCTCTACAATAACATTCTAAAGCAAACCAAATACTTACATGAAAGGAATAAACAGTAAACCTAGTTATCAGAAATGAACAACAAAGCTATTTAATGGAAATGAACAACAAATTCTAAACAATGAAGATTTATATCTGAGAAGCATAACAATAAAAGTTACAGAGGAATAAATAATATTGTTATGTTGGAAAGGAATAGCAACACAATTCACTCACAACTGATGCAACAAACTGATTTCATAAAACATTGAAACAGTAAGCTATAAAACATGGAAATTGTGAAGCAATGCGACTAAAGGAAATGAGAACTAAAGTAAACCATCACACAACTGGAATTGGAAAGTAATGGTACATATAGCAAGTGGATCCACCAGGGCCGGGCCCTTAGCCGCTAGTGAAGCACCGCCGAACTACTCTAGTATCAAATAATGGAATGACAACTGGATTATATATTAATCATATGTAACAGAGTTTACAAGCAATCGCACTATGTTTTAACCAACGAGAGTTGATGAGAAATCGTGAAAATACTACAGGAAATTTGAATAATCATAATACATCCCTGATTTTCTACAAGCGCTGTCCTTTTATAATAACCAGCGAACGAAATGAGAAATACAGATAAGCTTTGAGCAGCGATCCCTCAGGATCGAGAGATCCTGAGGGATTCGCTCTATCTTCTATCTTCAGTTATTGTTTTGTCTTCTTGTGCTGATGCTACACTGTTCCTTTCTTTTCTTTGATTGTGTGCTTCGATCTCGACCTTCTTGTCTGGATATGGCCTTTTGTTGAAGGGACAATAGTTATTTTTGCTTTGTCTTTTTCTCCCAAATGGTGGCTTCCCTCTTAATCTATTTCCTGCATATAAGAAAAGACAATCTTTAATCAATTTGAAACAATCACTAATCTCCTTAATTCTATTACAATTCTTCAATATATTACCATTCTAGAATATAAATGAATTATGATTAAAGGAAAAAGATAAATAAATACATGGCAAATTCATACCTTTTCAAATGCTCAACACACCCCCCTGCTTACCCTTTTTCATGTCCTCATGAAAACCATAGTTTACATGTAAAGCAGTTAGAGAATAGGCTAGAGAGGGTTTTTCATTAAGTGGTCTAAAACCATGATTTGCAGCTAAAACTTCAAAAATATGCCCTTTCTACCCTTAAGGTAATTCATATTTGGCCTTATAGTCTGCTGCAGGATACCAGATAATAGGGCTTCGAAATATACAACCTAACCAATACGAGCCTTCCCTCAAGATGAGGTTACTATAGATAACCAGGCGGTCGGCAGCTAACTAATTTTTTTTATAATTGAATGGCTCTCCATCTTGAATATTCCAATTGGAAATCTTCCATCGGAGTTTAGCTGCTACTACGGCCTGGTCTCTGATGGACAGAAAATATTATACCCCATCCAAGACGATTTCCTTGTGGATGGGTCCCAATGTCTGGATCACACCCTCCTTTGTCATTAAGGCTTTTTGCCTAGCCCATAATTGTAATGGGTGTCTCGGTTCACCCCTAACCCAAAGGTCTAACCCATTTTCTTGTATCTGAAAAGTGTTATAGGCCTTGAGCCATTTTAACTAGTTAACAACAAATGAAATGAATGCTTGATATTGGACATCACCCACAAAAGGAATGAGATTTATCTCCGTTTCCTCTTCCAATATAAAATTGTGCAAATAGTATTCACATAGTAGGCACTGAAATTTTACTCCATAGAGTTTGCAGCAGTTCATAAAATCATCTACAGTTTTTAATTCTATAGGTTTTCCTGCCTTAACAGCTTTAATTTTTAACTGCAAATCTCTTTCTAACAAAAAAAAAGAATAATTTTTGGCAGGGGACCTACATGCTAGAACATCTATATATAGAGAACAGAGAGTATCCATTTGATTCGTAATTATTTGTAGTCTATTCCTTACCTCTTCAAATTTTTCTTCTGACTTTCGACATTTATTGAAGGCTTCTTCCTTTGATGCATTGATGTCCCTTAATTGCTGCTGTAACTCTTGGTATTTCTTCCTAGGAACATTCTTTTCTTCGAGCTTTTCTGTAGCCCACTGAGCCTATGCCAGATCCTCTCGGAGTTTTTCTATACCAGGGTCATTGTTTATCAAAACATTTTTGGGTTGAAGATCTACCTGGGTTTTCTTATTACAATATCAAGTTCCTACAGTTTGTGTCTCTTTATTGCAAAATGTCTGGTTGGCCATACTGCTAGAGGACAGTGCCTCGGTCTGAACATCTTTATTAAAAACTTGTACATTTTCAGTTTGGGAAACTGCGTCTGTAACAACTGCCTGGTGTTCCTTGCTATCCTGAATGAACATGGGCTTCGTTTGAGTCTCCATGGCCCTTGTATTATGGGGTTCTATTTGGATGGCTGTGTCCCCTGTTTTCGGGGTTATTTTAGAGATTTTCCCCCTTTTCAGAACCCTTATCTTATGTCTGAGTTGTTTTACTAATTTTGGCATCTTTTGATGTTCCTTCCGCAGCCGCTTAATTTCATTTGTCTTCTTCTTCTTTTTCTCGGGAGGAACAACTATTTCCTTTTCTGGACTTGGCTGCTTAGCTGGGTTTTGTTCTTTAGGGATTGTGCCCTTGTCCTGGCTTGTTTCCACATTCTCTGTTTGGAACACTTCTTCAGTGTTCACGTTATCCTGACTAGGTTCCTCAGGGGAGGAAACCCTAGTTTGATCTGCTATTTCCTGAGGGGTTTCTGCTTCTGCCTCCTCCTCGTCATGCATTTCCTTGAACATATCCTTGTCGTGGACAGTATGTTCCTATGATTGCTCTGCCTCAATATTGAGGTTGAGCGGACTCTGGGGTTGCATATACTCACACATATTGGAAAAAATTTGGGCCAATTTGTCCTCCTGCAATGGAATCTGTGGTGGACTTGCGCTGGAGGTTACGGGAGGTTCTGCTTCCTCTCTTTCTTCTTCACTGGTTCGGTTAGTTTCTTTCTCTTCCTGATTTTCTCCTCCTTCTAGTTGCAGGGGTTGCTCATCTCTAGAAATAGGTAATTATAAGGGTTGGATGTTGCTACTCTGGAGGTTTCCCAACATTCCCCTGCTTCTTCTTAATCTGGAGGATTGTCTGCGTTTTAGAGGCATTTTTGCTGTGCTGGTGATTCTTTTTCATTTCGGGGAAGGTAAGGCTGTTCCCCCATCTATCAAAAATAAAAATTCTTCCCAACTAGTCTGCTACTGAGAAAGACTGTAACTAAATATTAATCGAATTAAAAAATGGTGGCTTACTACCATCCTTGTATGATGGGATTTCCTTATGCTCCAAGCAGCATCATGCAGTAAAAAATTTAAATATGCAGGCAAATTCACAACACATTTCTGTTTTAGTATTGCTAATAATTTGAGGTGGCGTGGTCTTACCACATCCTTTCTTCCATCGCATGTAATGTAGCTTTGCACTACTCTATCCAGTTCTGCCCATGGGTCCCCCAGAGTTGCCGGCTAGACCCCTTTTCCTTTGACGGTCAGGGTTTTTCCTTTGTCTCGAAAGATGTTCATGGCCTCTTGAAGTCTCAATTTTTTATGGGTCCATACGGGTCCAACTGCTGGTAGACCGGACACCTCAGCAATTACTGCATCTGTCACTATTATTTTCCTTCCTCTTACTATGGAATGGTCCTCCTGCAAGTTCTGCAAAAATTCGATGGCCACAGTTTCATGGGGCTGCTGTAGTCGTGTAAGGTAGGTAATCCACCTTGCTCTCTCCAAAATTTCTTGTACAGCGTTGGAAACTATTATTAATTGAGGTTCAATACGTACTGCTCACCCTCCCATTTCGTCTAAGCCCTGCACACTGTTAATGTTTCACAATAATACACAGAAATGGCAATGGAACAACACCCCGTGCATATCGGAAAATACCGTTAAACTTGCTATTTCTGGGATCTGATGAAAATAGGGAATTGACCCATATGTAGGCATATTTTGGAAGTCACTCGCGCCCCCCTGAAATATGATAGGTCGCCCTTGACTGGAAAATGGAGGAGCATCGTGCTGAACAATAGTCGTACATATTCATGACATGATAAAAAATTATCGAATTACTGAAATCGAGGCATATTATGAAATCGTGAATAGATATGGAAATGCTATGTAATGATTCACAAATAGGGAAAAGGACAACTGACATAAATAAAAGTGCTTATGCGGTCATTATCCACTTAAACCATTATGACTGATTTATAGACAATATTTCATGTATAAGAGGTTCAACAAAGGGGTTTAGGAGCATAATCTCATTTGAAATTAAGATAAAGATATAATAAAAGGGTTTATAATTTCTATTGATTTGTGAAAAATATGACTCCAATACCATCAACAGAGCTCTGTTGCCCACAGGTGTCTATAACCTTGACAAAGTTGCTTTTTCACCCTTGGAACCATAATCCTTTATATATGCCTAGGAAAGTGCATTGTGATGCCATGATGGAGGCCATTGTGCTAACTTGGGAACTAGATGAATCACAATACCATTCACCAGGAAGGAGTGAAAGGTGGGTAGGCTAGCTCGTGATGAGACCTCCTTTTCTAAGGACTTTTTATTTTTCTGAGTTTCCCTTTGGATCATATCCCTGGTGTGGTGGCCATAATGGGAATGCCACTTCACTGCTTCCTTATGATCATGGTAGGCTGGATCTTGATGAGACCCCCTATCCTCCATCTGACATATCATAGAATTGTTAGTAATCGTATAGATATATTTTTTCTTTTCTTTTTATTTTATATATCACTTGCCTATTTATGTATAAAGGATGGCTCAACACTCCTTAAGAGTAGGGATGGTGGAAGAAGTCTGAACATCTCAATAGAAGAAAATATGCCCTTATTCTTATTCAATAATAAAATTCAAAGATAATTATGAGGATTAGGGAAGAACCAACATGATAAAAATAATCAGTCAAATTAGTTTTAGTGAAAATAAAGACAACAAAGTGATATAGATAGTTGTGACCTTTCCTTTTTTTCTTAACAATACACAACAATTTCTTTAAAGATTACAATTTCTCCTTGATACGATGATTCCAGTAACCTCTAATTTTTGTGTCCTTGCATAAATTTGTATATTTTCCTTAAAAGGATCATGAAGAATCCACAAAAATTCTCAAAATGTTGTTCTAAAAAAAAAGAAAAAATGCACTAAAAAAGTGTTGTTCCTTAGATGGAACAACTCATGTTCCTTAAGAGGAACAACAAAAAGAACATCTGCATGCAAAACTGTAGTTTCTTTAAGAGGAACAACAAAAAATAAAAACACACAAGCTGATGTTCCTTTAAGAGGAACAACAACTATTCCTTAAGCAGAAAAACAGATAAAACAAACAAGAAATGCTAATCCTTTGGTGGAACAACTTAAAAAAACACTCCAAATTGAAACTGTTGTTCCTTAGAAGGAACAACAGAAAGTGAAAAATAATGGCGAAGGGGCTGTTCCTTTTAAAGGGAACAACAAAGACAATTGGTGGAAATGCTGCTCCTTTGAAAAAGGAACAACAAAAAGATGAACACGTAGACGTGTTGTTCCTTAAGAGTAACGGCTGCTGTTCCTCTTAAGGAACATCAGCTATTCCTTAAGAGGAACAACACGAAAAATAAAGGCACAGAAGATTGATTTTCCTTGTTAAGAGGAACGACTATTGTTCCTCAAGAAGAACAACAACTGTTCCTTAAGAAGAACAACACGAAAAATAAAATCTATACAAAAAAAAATTCATACAAGAAAAATTAAAAGAAAAGCTTATGTACAAATTTCAGAAATAAAGGAATTTTTCAATGAATGAATGCTGAGGAGGAGTTATCTTCCTCAACAAGAATCTGCATAGTAGAATCTCCCCGTAATTGCTGTAAAAGGATTTCCGATTAAGCGGTTTGTGGTAAAGTCGTACTTGATAACCATTTGCTTTGAAAGAATGTTCAGATCCATCAATGGTAGTTAATGTAATGGTGCTATTTTCATGCACTTTTTGTATCTCATAAGGTCCAAGCCATCGTGTCTAGAGTATTTCGGGGAAATCCTAAAACCTGGAGTCATATAAGAGTGCCCAATATCCTTCGTGGAAGATTTTCTTTTTAATGAGGGCATCGTGCCATTTTTATCTCTGTTGTTGAATTAATGCAGTGTGCTAGAGGGTGGAGAGCCTAATTTCATCTAACCCGTTGATTTGCTGTAATTTGCTGACCTTGGCCTCATTTAAATTCAAACCCACCTCCTGGGCTGTTCTTAATGTTTGAATTTCAAATTCTATTGGAAAGATGGGTTCTTTTCCAAATACTAATTGATATGGTGAATACCTAGTTGTATTTCTCCATGTTGTTCGGTATGCCCATAGGGATTCCGACAATCTTGAAGCCCAGTCATGTCTGTGTGATGCAATTTTTTTTGTAAGTATTGCTTCTATCACCTTATTCATGCTCTCTACTTGGCCATTTGCCTGTGGGTGGTATGGGGTTGTAATTTTGTGCTGAATGTGGTAATTTTTTAATGTTGTAGCGATTTTATTACCTACAAATTGCGGTCCTCCATCTGTAATTATGTCCCTTGGGAGGCCATATCGCACAAATATTTGGAAAAGGAACTGTATTACAGAGTCCTCTGTAGCTCTTGGAAGTGCCTCTACTTCAACCCATTTAGTAACATACTCTATTACAACTAGTATGTATGTTTTCTGATTTGATGGTGGTTTAATAGGACCAACAAAATCGAGCATGCAGTGCTCAAATGGATCGATTACTAACTGTGGATTCAAAGACATTTCATCGGACTGTCTAGGGCATCCCGCCCTTTGGAAACTATCATAGGCTTGTACAAAATTTTTAGCATCTTTAAAAATTGTAAGCTAGTAATAGCCTGTTTGTAAAACCTTGTGATCAGTCCTTTGATCTACGAAATGTCCACCACATGGCCCATCGTGGCATGCTTTCAGGATGTTAAATATTTTGTCTTCTCGGATGCATCTTCTGATGTGCATATCTGCTCATGTATGAAATAGGTAGCCCCCAATCCAAGAGAATCGGGTACTGCGCTGTACTATCTGTTTTCGTTCATTGGGTGTTAGATGCTTAGGTAATTTACCTACTGCTAAATAATTTGCAACATCAACATACCATGGGGTTCTGGTAGTAGCAAAAAACAAATGTTCATCTGGAAACTGATCTTCGACTACTGCTGTGTCCGTTGGTTTTGGCATTCATGGGAGAAAATCAGCTACAAGATTCTCTTTTCCAGGTCGGTCCTTTATTGTGATGTCAAATTCCTGCAATAGAATCAACCATATTGTTACTCTACCATTTGTAACAGGTTTATTTGCTAAAATTTTTATGGCAGAGTGATCTGTATATAAAACTACAGGATACCCATTTATATAATGTCTAAAGTTATTTACAGCATGTATTACAGCTAAAAATTCTTTCTCAGTCACAGTATAGTTTAATTCAGCAGGAGATAAATTCTTGCTAATATAATAAATTGCATATGGTTTTTTATCTTCCTCCTGCCCAAGGACTACTCTGAAAGCTGTGTCTGAGGCATTAGATGAAATTTGGAATGGAAAATCCCAATTTGGGCCCCTTAGCACTGGGGCTGTTGATACAAGCTTTTTCAGATCCTCAAAAGCATGGTCACATTTATTTGTCCAAATAAAATCAAAATTCCCTGTTAGTGTGTATAGAGGTGCAACTATTTGAGAATAATGCTCTATGAATCTTCTATAATAACCAGAAAATCCTAGAAAGCTACGTACCTCTGTTTGTGTGGTAGGAGTAGGTATTAACAAAATTATCTAAATTTTAGCTGGATCTACCTGTATTCCAGCTGCTGAGATATAATGACCTAAGATGAGTCCCTCGGTCATCATCATGTGACACTTCTCATGGCTTAAGTAGAGCCTAGTGGCAATACATCTTTGCAGCACCTTTTCCAATGTTTCTAATGCTAGCTCAAAATCATCTCCATAAGGTGTGAAATCATCCATATATACTTCGAGCCCTTCATTTATTAAATCTGAAAAGATGCTGAGACTGGCCCTCTGAAATGTGGTAGGGGAATTGCATAGACCAAAGGGTAAAACTCTGTAAGAAAATGTTCCCCAAGGACAGGTAAAAGTAATCTTGTCTTGTTCTTCATGGGCAATCTGAATCTGATTGTATCCACTGAAGCCATGTAAGAAAGAAAATAATTTGTTTCCTGTTAATGTATCTAATACCTGATCAATGAAAGGAAGGGGAAAGTGGTTTTTCTGGGTTGCTTTGTTTAGTTTTCTTTAGTCTACACATATCCTCCACTTTCCATTCTTTGGCACCACTACTAGTGGAGAGACCCACTTGCTATGAGATATTAGATAAATAAAGTTTACATCCAAAAGTTTTTGTAATTCATCTTTCACAATATCCTTAAGATGAGGGTTTAATCTTCGTTGGGGTTGGCGAATGGGTCTAACATATTTTTCTGTATAAATGTGGTGTGTACATAACTGGGGATAAATTCCTTTCATGTCTGGGTAATCCCATGCAAAATATCCCTTATATTTTTTCAGTAGTTGGACCATCTTCTCTTCTTGTTCAACAGTCAAATTTTTGTTAATGTTCAAAGTTTTTCCTGGCTCAATTTCTATAGTTTTGCTATTGTAAATAGAAGTGGTAGGTATTGATTGATCTTGAATGTCTTTTAGGGGATCTTCTTCTTCTTCATTATCAAATGCTGCCTTGATCATGTGACATTGCAAATGGGATCTGGTTTTTGGTTGGTTAATGAAACTGTTAATGATGTCATCCTCTATTTGGTCTTTAAAGTCGAGGGCATCTTCTATGGTTAATGGTGATCTAATGTTTTCTATGAGGTATGATACATGCTGTTTTTTTGTTTTGATTATCGTTAGGCTTGGCTGGGCTGGAGGGTATAAGGCTAAATTCTTGACATAAATCCCTCTAGTTATAGTCGTGCTGCCTTGTCGGCAGCCAATGTAAGCATCAACGGTTGCCAGCCAAGGTCTACCTAAGATTAAAGGGTGTCCATCTAGCTGGTTTTTGGGGTTAATAATCAGGAAGTTGGCAGGGTATTCCTAGGAGTCTACAGATACCATTACATCATGTAGTGTGCCTTCTGGCTTGATTATCGACCAGTCAACCAATTCCAATAAGGTTGTTGTTGGATCTAATGATGTAATGCCAAGTTTTTGACAAGTGGTGGTTGCTAGGATATTGATTGCAGCTCCCAAATAAACTAAGGCATTTGTAAATTACTGTCCATTTATTTGCACTGTAACTATAGGATTTCCTGGGTCCTCATACTTTACAGGTGCTTCTCTTCCTGATAGTAAGTCAGATAGAGTGTCGACTACTCGGACGGTTGGGTTAGTTGTTGTTCTTCTGTTTGGCTTTCTTATACATAGTTCTTTGATGGTATTTGCATAAATGGGAATATCTTGGATAGCTTGGAGGAGTGGGATTTTTATACACAATTTTTTTAGTTCTCCCAGAAGATCAAAATAAGGATGTTCTATTGGATGAGGTATGATTAGTCGTTCTAGGAATGGTGGAGAAGAGGTGGTTGCTTGCTCATGAGTTTGTTGTCTAACCACATTCTCCTTTTGCAATGTTTATTCTGAAGGTAACGGATTTTCAACATGAAAATTTTGTCACCCTTTGATTCTATTATGCGCCCAGACCTTAGTTGAAGGTCGTTGCACTCCCTTAACTCGGTTTCTAGTTCTAGTGCTTCGATTATTTGAACAGATTGAACCGGCCTATTATTAGGGTTCGGGTTGGGTTGGGCTGGGAGTTGCGGTCTTAAGTTGGTCTAGGGATTTTGTTGCAATGCATATGGTGCTGGAAGTGTAGGTGGAGGGAGAGGAATCGTTCTAGCTGGTTGATTCATAGATCTTTGCCAGTTTGACTGCCAGGTCTGACTCTGCGAGGTGGAGGGGGACCATTGTGTTCGATATGTATTATTTTGCCAAAATGGTGGACAGTAAGGAAATTTTGGCCAATTGGTTTGATTTGTTTGATTTTGCCATGGCGGTGTAGGAAATGGCTGCTGTGACCAACTGGGGAAGGGTGGCTGATTTTTCCACATTCCATTATATTTCTGAGCATTATATTGAGGAGCCTGAAAAGAAGAGGATAGATCAATGGGCATACCTGTTTGTCGTGGCTGCCATTGACATCGTTGATTGAGTAGGTATACGGTTTTTGTTTCTTCTTCTGCTTCTTTATAGACTAATTTCAATCCCGGGAGTGAGGGGAAACTTTATGTGGAGTGATATTTCGTGTAGATGGCACAGACTTGGACTGTATCCAGTGGGAACTCTTTATGGCTATGTTTCTTTCTGCATCTAGGGCAGAATATTGCCAAATTTTGTTCTGCTTCTGCTTGCTTTTGTTTAGCCTGCATGATATCAAGCTGCATTTTCAGAGTCCCTAGAATATCAGTTTTGAAATATTCTAGTAGATTGCCAATTTCTGTGCGGGTTATACCTCCACTGGAGGTCTTGCTATCCCTTGTGATCACGTCACGTTCTGCTGGTTTTAGGCTTGTGCTGCCTCTCGAACTCCTGATACATAAATTAATAATTTCAACAAAATTTTCCTGATATATGTCACCTTTGCCCATGATGTTTAATGTTTAAACCCATTGTTCCTTCATCCCTTTAATTAATTTAGTTTTTAACACATTATCAAGTAAGGGTAAAGATGCATAAGGTGATCTCTGGAGGTTGTATTGAAAGCGTTCTACATACTCCCCCAATGTTTCATTAGGTTTTGTTGTCATCTGAAATATTTCATCCTTTAATTCCCTGGACCTACAATGATCCTGATATTTCTTTAGAAAAACAGCTTTCATTTGATCCCAGTCATTTATAACACCTCCACTTAACCCCATAAACCATAGTAGAGATGCTCCTCTCAATGTGGAGGGGAATAATTTTAGCTTTTGGGGATCGGTGGTATAGTCATACCCCCTGCATAATACATTGAATTCAAATAGAAATGCATCTGGATCTTCCAATGCTAAGCCATGGAATGTAGGAATATGCTGGAGAGGAATGGCCTTCATAGGTGCATTAACTGCAGTGTCCACAATGGGATATTGTAGTGTGGAATTTTGGGGTGGTTGCTGGTTTTGGGCCATTTTATCAAATATGTGCCAATATCCTTCTGGGATTTCTAGGGAATTATTCCTAGGCTGACTAGAAGGAGTAGGGATGACCTTAACAACACTTCCTTGGTCTGGGATAATGAGTGTCCTTTTATAAACTATTATCTGAGGGGATTTTGGTTCTTCAGGTTCTTCAGCTTTGTTTTGGATGATTTTGACAGCACTTCCCTTATCTGGGCTACTTAGTGTTTGGATTACTTCAAGAGGGGATCTTGGTTCTTCTATTTCCCCTATTTCTCCTCCTCCTTCACGGAGATTACTAGAGTTCCCTTCTTGTAAAGAAATTGGGTGAGAATTCTCAATTTCTTGAGAATATTACTCAGTCTCTTCTGTTTGGCTATGCACCTTAGAAAAAGCTACAGATGGTGATTCTGTGGCCCGAAGGGAGCTAGTAAGTTGTCTAGAAGCAATTTTTCTAGGGCCTACTGATGGCTGAGATTCAGCTTTCTTAATGATATTGTCGATAAAGGTTGTTCTCCCAAGGGTCACCAGTCCCTTAGGTTTTTCAAGTCTGGGAGGAATTTTGTTTTGTTTAGATTTTCTAGTCATTCAAAAAACGCAAGCATTCATTCCTACCTTTAAACTTCTACGCAGTTCTGCTATGAAGTGGGCAAGTGAACGAGCATGTTCCTCATTCGTTACGAAGGTTCTTACCTTCTGTTTTTAATACTAAGTTCTTCCTTACCAGAGAAAATCAAATATACATCACTCTTTCTAAATAGCTACACTCTCCCCAGAAACGGTGCCAAAATTTTGAGGTATAAAAGGTGTCTTTTTTAACTCCTATTTATCCTACATTAATTATCAATCTAGGTACGAATTTTTATTTCAAAAGTGTACTCAGTCTGAGGTGGCAATTTAATCTAAGAGTAATGCTCTCCAATTTGCAGTACAATGTTTCAAATATAAGAGTAAACGGATGCTTGAAAATGAAATCTAATGGCAATGACATGAAACTTAATGCTCTAAAATCCAATCACTCACTTGGCAATCATTAGTCAGGATGCAATAGTATTAACTCTTTCCTCTGTCAACTGATGTAAATGAAATCAAGCGTAAACAAGATCCTCAATCTGAGAACTTAGACAGTAATAGCCAATGTCCTTTACAGTTGATGATCTTACACTCCACAATAAAGCAACTAATTGGAAATGGTAGCTGAGTTAAATCAATAATGCTGCTAATGGAAATAGAATAAAAACACTCTCTACAATAACATTATAAAGAAAACCAAATACTTACAAGAAAGGAATAAACAATAAAGCTAGTTATCAGAAATGAACAACAAAGTTATTTAATGGAAATGAACAGCAAATTCTGAACAACAAAGCTTTATATCTGAGAAGCATAACGATACAAGTTACAGAGGAATAAATAATGTTGTTATGTTGGAAAGGAATAGCAATGCAATTCACTCACAACTGATGCAACGAACCGATTTCATAAAACATTGAAACAATAAGCTATAAAACATGGAAACTGTGAAGCAATGTGACTAAAGGAAATGAGAACTAAAGAAAACCATCACACGACTATAATTGGAAAGTAATGGTACAGATAGCAAGTGGATTCACCAGGGCCGGGCCCTTAGCCGCTAGTGAAGCACCGCCGAACTACTCCAGTATCAAATAATGAAATGACAATTAGATTATATATTAATCATATGTAACAGAGTTTACAAGCAATCGCACTCTGTTTTAACCAACGAGAGTCGATGAGCAATCGTGAAAATACAACAGGAAATATGAATAATCATAATACATCCCTGATTTTCTACAAGCACTGTCCTTTTATAGCAGCCAGCAGACGAAACAAGAAATACAGATAAGATTTGAGCAGCGATCCCTCAGGATCGAGAGATCCTGAGGGATTCACTCTATCTTCTATCTTCAGTTATCGTTTTGTCTTCTTGCACTGATGCCGCACTATTCCTTTCTTTTCTTTGATTGTGTGCTCCGATCTTGAACTTCTTGTCTGGATATGGCCTTTTGTTGAAGGGACAACAGTTATTTATGCTTTGTCTTTTTCTCCCGAATGGTGGCTTCCCACTTCATCTATTTCCTTCATATAATAAAAGACAATCTTTAATCGATTTGCAACAATCACTAATCTCCTTAATTCTATTATAATTCTTCAATATATTACGATTATAGAATATAAAGGAGTTATGATTAAAGGAAAAAGATAAATAAATACATGGAAAATTCATACCTTTTCCAATGCTCAACACTTGTAAAATTTTATGATGACCACTTCTTATGACATATGCTTAAAAAAACAAATTGTACTCTACTTCTGTCAAGGTGCGTGCTTGCACCGATTTGTTTACACCGCTTACTATACTGCTTTGCTGGTACCACTCTGCTTATATTATTATATAGGACGATATGCTTGCACTAGTGCAAGCATATTGTCTGAAAAAATAACAGAGAATTTAAGTAAAATATAGGCTGGACTTCTAACATAGCTTTCCTCAACTGATACTGAAAATTTGCTTCGCCCTTTCTTGATGCTTCAGGGCATCTTTTTTCTCTTTATATATGAGATCCTGCAATGAATTCATGATGGAACAAAGAAGTGGGAAAGGAGAAAATTTCAGAATGGGAAGGAGTTTTGTTACAGGGATTCCAGGAATGGTACCAAAGAGGGGATAAACAGAAGTGGGATAGGGAAAAAAATTCAAGGGTAAAGTGGGATTTTTACGAAGCGGGTAGGATAAATTCAAAATAATGTGGGAAGGTTAATCATTCTAGGATTTAAAGAAGAAATCTGAGGGAATATCACGAAATGGGATATGAAGAAAGGCAAAAAAATTTCTGGAAGTTTTTCCTGCACTGGTGCAAGAAAAAATAACTGCAGCGAGAATTAAGTGTTACTTGAATAAAAATATCCATGCTAATTACCCCAATGTATAATGGTCTACTGAACCTGTTTTTACTCGGTGGTCACTAGCATATCTAAAGATCAAGAAAAATTCTCTTTTTATTAGAAATTTTTGATCTTCCTGCCAGCAAGCTGGTTTTCAGGTTGACCCTTCGGCAATCATGTCAACGAATTGATTTTCACAATTATAGGAAAATATTTTTTCTTTACTTTTTTTATATATTTTTATTATTAATCTTATATATTTTTTCTTTGAGAAGAAGAAGATTTCATGTTTTCAAAAATTTGGTTTTACTATTTACCACTACCATCCCAAATTGCTGTTGGACTTGCTGTGTAAAATATTTGTTGGCAAGTGACTGAAAATACTTCTTTAATCTATGCCCATTTACCAAGAATACTGAATCTTGTCCATCAATAGTTTTGAATTCTACTGCTCCATTCTCGAATATTCAGATCACTTCATAAGGTCCCATCCAACATGTATGGAACTTCTCTTTAAAAATTTTAAATCTAGAATCATAGAGGAGTACCCAATCACCTGGTTGGAACTTCTTTTTCTGAATAGTCTTGTCATGCCACCTTTTTCGTTGCTACTGAATTAGGATGTTCTGCTGAACAACATCTCTGCTAAATTCATCTAGCTTGTTTAATTGGAGAAGACGCTATTGTTGTGCCTTGGAGAGATCTAGTCCTAACTGAACTGCAGTTCTGAAGGTTTTGATTTGGAACTCAATTGGTAATAGAACCTATTTGCCATACACCAGCTCATATGGTGTATGTCCGTGCTATTTCTGCAAGTGGTTCTGTATGCCCACAAAGCTTCTGGTATTCTTTCAACCTAATCTTTGTGATGCATATTGACTGTTTTTGTAAGAATAGACTCGATCACTTTGTTTGTATATTCCACCTGGCCATTTTCTTGCGGGTGATACGGCGTGGATTTCCTGTGCTGGATCTTGTATTGCTCCATCACACCTTGTACCATATTAGAAATAAACTGAGGAACATTGTCAGAAACAATTTCTCTAGGCACACCAAATCTAGTAAATATTTTAGAATAAAGAAAATCAACAACAACTTTTTCTGTAGCAAAAAAAACAGCTTTAGCTTCTACCCATCTTGTAACAAAATCTGTACAGACCAAAATATGCTTTTTACTTAGTGATGTTGGATTTATTGGCCCTATAAAATAAATAGCCCATTTTTCAAAAGGCTCAATCATAACTTGGGGGCATAAAGGAATTTCATTGGTTTCATTAGGCTAGCCCATTCGTTGACAGCTATCACATCGCCTGACATACT